>CM060950.1:107656808-107729308 GCA_030765055.1 Mantis religiosa
GAAATTAAGAAAGATAAATATACTGACGCATAGTTTTATAATTTTATATCCTAATATACAAATCCTTCGCACGATACTTATTAAAATTGCTGCTATATGTCAGTTACATATTACCTATACTTTAATTTGTTAGTCTTTGAAGTACTGTCAGTTCTCTTCAAACGGAAATAACAGTATGTGCGGTGCTGTGCCCGAGTTGTGGGAGGAGGACACTTCGTCCCTACTTCTACCTTGTTAAAATGACGATGACTACTAACCTTGTTATATGAGGTCTTCAAAACAATCTCCCTCAACAGTAGCTCATTTCCGGCTTCTGAGTATGAAATTCCTTTGAACTTCCATAAGCTCCACTGTTGTGATTCCAGCATTTTTTCCTGTAGTATTTTATAAAGAATTTTCTATTTTTATGCAGATTATTGCCTTTTACCTTTCTCCATAAATAAAAATTCCGGGGAATCAGATCGGAGATGAGAGAGCAACAATAACAGAGAACTATGTAGTGAATAAAACCTTTTGAAAGGGCTTTCTAACTAAAATATCATTTTTCCGTGATTTATAACAAAGTTTAATATAAAAATAAAATGGAAGAAAATGTAGTTTTATAAAATTAAGTGCCCTACTACTTCTTGTCTCATTTATGAATTACGAATTGTAAGGTAACGCTGCGGAACGTTGACATGGGTTGCTATTCTGCTTGCCTGAATGCAGAATGGATTAAAAAGCTGATGGGTCCTCATTGCACATTAAAATGAATTCCTCACGTTACGTTCCTTATTTTCGGTTTATGTTCATCTTGTGCAATATGAGCTTCGTGCTTGTGTTTATAATGGTGCTATTCAAGTAAAAGACAAAATAAAGTGTTAAATAACACGATGACAAATTAGGGCTTACGTTTAGAAGAATTCTCAAGAATATGAATCCTCAGTAGGAGGAAAAATATGTCCCTTCTCATTCTCTCACAGCTGGGTAGATGGTGTGAATGTTTAGAGTTTTATTTTATTCACCAAGCTGCATATAACTCAGCTCACCACTGCATTCAACGCGCCTTTCTTCTCCTCAAGGTCTTTGTCGTGATTTAGGTCTTTGTATCCTCCTCACTCGTGCAGCAAATCTGAGATTTGTTCTTATTTATACCAAGATAAGATAATGCAACTCTAAAATTTCACCCAAATGTGTAAAAATAAAGTAATACATTAAGTATTTTCGTTATAAAAAACATGAATTCCGGACTTTAAGAAACATGGCGCATATAAACTAACAATTGACTGAAATGATACATGAACATACCAGTATACATTCTTATTAATAAACACGTATAACGTTTAACCCCGTTTTCTCACAAACATTAATTCACTTATTATTCAAGTGGTTAAACTCCATTTACATCTTATAATTAATTTATATAGTTAGCTTCAAATGAAATATTCTTTTATTCAAATAAAATTCTTTTTACTATACTTTTATTACCTTTAATTTTATTTTTCAGCATGTTGCTCTACAAAATGCAATTTGTTACTAATTGATTTTAAAATTTGTGTACCACCTGTTAAGGGGACTTTAAAGAACTTAGCCGTATTTTTTTTAATATTCCTTCAATTTTAAGGAGTAAATAAGAAACTCTTTCAACATAAAGAATACTGAAGAGTAAAAAAAGGTAAAACCATTTCTACAATAATAATTACAGTTTAACATAAAAAATGTGATGTGATAGAACTATTTATAAACTCTTTACTGTAAAGCCTGATTTTGTTATGCAAATATTTTGAAAAAACGCATTCTTTTACGTTTTTGTTAGAACAAAGAATTTGTTCATAGTAAAAGGTTAATATTTAATACTCATGCAAGCTAGAATTTTGTAACATGCAAAAACATTATTACATGCAATAGATAATTATCCATAAAATACGTTGCATACTGTGGATTCTCCAAAAGTTTACAGATGGATTATCTTGCATAAATGTTTTCTTTATATAAATATAGTTTCCTATATAAATATATACCTAAAATTCAACGTGTTTGACTTTCTGCATGGCTTATGTATAGGGGAATGTTGTGTTCATGAGAATTCCATTAAAATATTAATTACACAAGTACTTACAGGAATTAAAGATAAAATGTTAGCCTTATTCACAAACAAAAGAAACAACTATTATTATTTTAGCACATTGTTAAATATATTGTATTAGACTATATTACACTACATTGTTTTATACATATAATTATTACTTTACATTCGTATGATGGTAAATATTTCTAGATGCCTATGGAATTAGAACGACTATGGAGGAGATTTGGAACTGCAACCAGTTAAGTCATATCGGACGATGAATGGAATGGGTGAAATGATGTCCATAGAGGGGTCCATAGAGCTTAGAATTACCTGACATTCGTCTTTCAGGATAAGGGAAGCACCGGTAAAAACCTTATCCAGGTAACTCACCCTGACCGAGATTCGAACTCGGGACCTCTTGAACGTGAGGCAGACATGCTACCACCATGCTACCGAGGCGGGCAAACTGCGACCAGTCTTGACCTATTGTACCTATGCTCCCAAGTGGGGGCATCCTCAGGAGGAAGCATCAGGCGAGAGGATACAGAAGTCAGCGTCCCAAGGAGCCAAGACAGTGCAGAGGGCAGGGTCCCTATATTTTTACTTAGCTGGAAACCTCCCCAGGTGGGCCAGGACAACGGACATTCCCCCTACTGTGGTTCAGATGCGATCCCATCAGACGGTTCGGAGACCGGCAACCGATCTGTCGTAGGAGGAAGTGGTTCATTCAGAGCAAGCATCTTTTCATGCATCACCGACACCTTTACCCTGAAAGAGACCAGCAGATAGGAGATGTTGTGAAATGATAATGAGATGAACTGGAGGGACACGAAATTCGGGGGATGTAATGAACCTACCCAGCATTCACCTGGCGACCCGGGAAAACCCCTGTAAAAACCCATGGGTCAGGTAGTTTGGCCACGGGAATCCTCCCGAATGCAGGCCACAGACGAAACCACCTGAACCATCTCGCTCAGTGTGGTATAAATTACATTTGATATAATTCTATCCTTATATCATTTATGTTGTCCAAATATTACGGCGGGACCTCATAACCACCCTAAGGCGATTTGGGTGAGCGCCGGCGAGCTCCTCCCAGTCGGGTGGTCAAGCCAATAACTGTAAGGGAACTCAGTGCATCTCTACCTCTTAAGTTGTTTGTTTGTTCTTGCAGTCCATATGTCCCCTGCGTCTCCTTCATCTCATCCGTTCCTCCCGGAAGTATATGAACAAAAGATCCAATCGCGGCTTGTGTGCTAGGTTTTCCAATGTTTGCATTATTTACTTCATCTTTAGACAACACAGGAAGTGCGGGGATCCACGAAATGCAGTAACCAAATTGATAACACGTTTAGAATCGATGAAAATAATATATTAGTTATTTTTCATGTATTGTAATATGTAAACAAGGGGTTTCTCTTGAATATGGTGACTGGTAGGCCGCCAGTCCCATGGCACTGCTACACGACTCGGTTTGTGCAGTAGTTTTAGACCGGCCTGCCGTTCCTTTTTTCCTTCTTTTCTTTTAATTTACATCCTAAGGCATATCGGACGATGAATGAAATTATGCTCAAATGAGTTCAGGGTCCATGGAGCTTAGAGTTACCTTTCATTCTTCTTTCACGATAAGGGAAAAACACGGGAAAAAGCTTATCCATGTAACTTAACCTGACCGAAATTCCAGCTCGGGGCCTCTTGAACGTGAGGCAGGCACGCTGCCATCTACGCTACCGAAACGGGCGCTCTCACTAACAATGTGATACAAACGTGAAACCCACATGCCTTGAGTGCATTTTCCCTGTAGGACAAGGCTTTTCTCGTGATAAAAGAAAATACCATTGGACAACAGCACCACCGCGACTTGTCTGCAGGCAGTGACTGTGTTTTAAGACAATGCTCAGTACCGCTCGAACTATTGAATTAACACCTTCCAGTTACGCCATATGTCCCAATTTGTCTCACTTTTCTCCCTCTCAAATCTCCCATTCTATCACTCTATTTCGCTCCTCTCTTTCCAGCTCTCCCCTTTTTCGCTTTAACTTTCTATCCCATTTTGCATTCACTTCCAATTCGTCAATTTTTTCCTCCTTGATGCAACGTACAGTCGGTTGCATGGAATCGTGCCAATAGAAGGCGTAATGGTTTATGTTAATAGGGAAATACTAAAACCGCTTCTGCCACACCCAGTCTCCATCTTTTCCTGATTCTAGCACCCTACTTTATATTTTCCTTTCTACCCCTTTTTCTTTTGCTGCTGAGTCTAAAACTATGTTAATAGGTTAACGTTTGAGTTTTTCAACAAACTGAAAGTATGACTCGTTTAGGAGCTAATCGGGGACCCTCTATGCGAACCAACCCTTCCAGCCACTCCCATGAAATGTTTCCATACTCCTCCCACTTTGACGCTCACCTAGGCCTGATAGGCCAATGCGAGAGTGTCGAACTTGAATTCAAGATTTTTAAGAGATTTGTTTACTCGGGTTAGTTTGTAACTCAACTGATTGGAGCTCTTGCCAACATTAGAGAAAGAACACTATAAAAAACCAAAAGCATGAACACATTTCCCTACGTTCCAGGTACTTCCAATAATTGATAACGCATATTTAATTGCATGAGCTGCCAAATTATTCATGTTAGGGAAGAGTGCATAATAGACAGAAATAAGAAAATCAAAAGCGTAAGCTTGGAACAAGTCAATGTTTCTTCAGCTCTTTTAGGATTCTAAATCAATGCCTTACTTGCATGCTATTAAATCTGTTTTTGAAACCCTATCATACGTTCCGTCACATTTGATACACGGTATTATGGGTGAACTGCAGCAAAGTGAAGTTTTAAAATACGGGGCTTCGATCATAAGAGCCATTAAGAACTTAAGTATGGGCACGAAGAACCTGAGGAGGAGTGGATTTGCATGCAAAGTGGGAAGCAGGAAAGGGAATCAAGGAAAGTATTTTAAAGACCTACAGAGGGGCAATTCTAAGTGCTTTGTGGTTGAGCGTTTCCTGGCTGTGTAGGGCACGCTACGGCACCTACGTTCGTTATACATCTGCTGCTATATTCGTACCCATTTAATTACAAAAGAGTAGAGAAAAAGCTCAAAAGTTGCATATTTTAAGCTAAAATTAGAATTAGTGTAGAGTTAGCACATACCTTCTTCAAAATGGGCAGGCATTTATTTAGAGACAAAAGAGATGCTTCAAACAAATTATAAACGTTGTGCACAACAATAATAACGAACCCAGTTAAATGTGAGCCTTACTTTGAATTCAGTCACGATAGTTTGCTCGTGTGAGAATACTTTTCAACCTCGTTGCCTTCCACACCAATAATTAGATAGCAAGAATTAAAAGAGGTTATAAAGCCTTGATGAGTAATAGTCACGCGAATTTCTCTGCTAGTGTAGCACTTCTACCGACTGCAGACATAAAGGCTATTTTTAGAGGTACTTAATCAAGATAAATATCTGCATATATATGGTTTCAGGAAGGTGATATCATTTTAATATATAATTTGGTGTGTGCAGAATTCTAGGTCAACAATAATTTCATATATGGTAGCCAGAAAATAAACTGCCTAACTAACAATTCACTTAATCGGCATATAAACCCTTCTTTTTGTGAAAATTCTACACAGTCGATGAAAAGCCGGCGTATGCTGAAAACATGCGAAAGTACACGCACCACTGTGGTTCTCCATGAAATTAAAAAGGTTGCTAAGTATATAGTTAATTCTAATCTAAATTAATCTGGTGTAAGTTAATCTAGTCTCACCTAACACTTTGCTATCTGCGGGTTTTAAGACAACTCGCTAAGTGATGTACAGAATGTAGTAACACTTACGACGGTCTGTCATGTTCTGTCCAGGATCTTCATGACATATGACGGATTTCAGCAAAACTGCACTACGTTAAAATATTTCAGTAGCCATAACATTATCTGGTGTTGATTTTCTCCTACAGTTTAAAATTATTTTGATAGAAAAAATTACGAAAGCTACCACAGTAAAGTGTAGGTTAAGTGGGGAAAATCTCCTTAAAGCTTTTCGCTAAAATCGACGAAAAATATCTGACTTAGATGGCAGATTTGCTATTTGTCGGTTTTACTTACAAGTACACATGTTTCTTTAACCAATATTGTTTTCTCTCTATTAAAGGGGCTTCAAAACGTGTTTTCTACTGAGATTCCATTATGACATTTTAGAGGACACTACATGACATATTCTTTCCAGGATGAAGAGAGATAGAGGAAATTTTTTTTAAATATTAATAACATTTAAGGTGAAGAAACTGAAGATGGCGTGATTATGATATAGACCAGCACTGCCTTGTGTAAAATAATACATTTACTACGGGCGCCAGAGTTCCTTCGTGCCAGCCTAAGAGTCGTAAACTCAAAACCAGTCAAAGGCAAGGAAGCTTTTCCGGTGAGTAAAACTGGAAACTGCTTACTTCTCCGGCAGTATTTCAGTCGCTCGCTATGCACAGTAATCTATTGCTCGTAAAACGACATGTTCGATGTCAGCCTCCGCTTGAGAACGACCGTATCCTGTGTCATAGGCCACACTGTTTAATAACGTTGACAGGATTTCCTCTGCATCAGAGACGAACCTTTATTACTCAAGTTCCACACAAACAGTGCATTTCTTTGCAGATGCTACCAGCTCTTGTCAGCTCGCTATGGTGTCGAATAGCTTCCCTGCACTTATGAACCTCAGTGCGAGAACACTGACAGACTCATAGCTTTGGCTAATAAACCCCACACTTGATCGATGCTCAGATATCGCTGTAGAAGTTGAAATAAAAGAAATAGCAACAGAGCTATGATGACCACCATAAGTAGCACAAGTTTCTGGGAGAAATTACTTCTCCTTTGTAAACAGTTCGCAGAGCATTGCTCAGTTTGCCCTTATTTAATACCAACAACCTCAAAGTAGTGACGCAATAAAGTTTGCGTTGTGTTTTTGTAAGCCTTAATTTCACAGATAACTCGTCCATTCCTGACAATAAGTGAGTTTGCCACAAGTCTTTAATAATAACAATTATTAATCCTCTAACTAGCACATAGTGATGCTGCTATCCCGCACCTGTGAAGGTGAAAATAAGTTTTATAGAACTAAGGGACCTCCGCAGAGCCTTAGGACGTTTTGTGGTTTCTACCGTGAACCCTGGGAGGGACAGACCGATGAGGAAAGAGACCCAAAGGACGAACAGGTCTGGATAATGACGTGGGCGAGAATGGACGGGATCCCTAACTATTCCAGGTAGAATGCATCCGATCTCTTCAGCACCTCCCTCCGGGTGCAGTCCAGTAAAGATGAGCCCAACCGGATAGTACATCGCAGTGACGCCCGGCTAGTACGTAACTTTTACAAGGCACAAGCCATCACCCAGCCACAACCCGCTGCACACAGCCCTCTGGTTTTAAAACCCTGAAATTTAGAAGGGGCTTTTAGGAACAGAAAATGGTAGACAGGAAAGCTGCGGCATGAGTACCCTATTATTCGCCTAAGTGACAAGGGGAAACCCACGGAAAAACCATGTTAGAGTGCGTAGGATCAAACCCTTGACTTGCCGAATGAGAGTATAACGTGCTGCTGCCTACGTACCTCGCTCGGTACCTGAACCTTCACTGGCAACTGGCTAGATTTATGCTGATCTGTTGTAATAAGACCCAAATTTTAAACAAAACCCATAATCTTCAATGAGACCAATCGATCATGTATTTACTATCCGTTTATCAGGTGTAAGCAATAAGTACTTTTGCCCAGTCTTTTCTCTATAGAAATGTTCCTCTCAACATACACAAAAGTTACATTAAAGCCCTTCGTGAGTGAAAATGAAAGGAAACAGAGAGTTCTATGAAATATAAATATACTGTCACAATATAATATTAAGATATATTCTGCCATAAGTACACAAAGTTCTTCTTAATAGCATAATATTACAACAATAGTTTCTATGAATTATGTGCAAATATAAGCACCTACCTTCCTTGTATTAAAAGCCATCATAGACTCCCTTTAATTTTATATTTATATTTAAAAAATAAACATACAAAATGTGAGAAAAGTACGACTTTCTGTTTATCACTGCCACTATGCAACTACAATTATAGATTTATAGGAATAGCTTATGAGTTGTTTTAAAAGAGAAAGCTTAGTTCAGGGTGAATTAGCTGCTGTACCCTCGGGCATACTGTTTTGCGATAATCAGCATCATTCTCCTCCTTTCTCCCACCATCTTAATGTGTTGGCGTAGTCGAACAGCCTTGGACGGTAGGCAAACAGCAAAACGAAAGGGGTATCGTTCAAGACCTGCATTCCCTCTAGTACCAAACCTGCCCTATTTTGTGCTGGCTTATTTGTACCTTAACGACTATAGGCCGCTCCATGTATGTGCACTCGCATGCGATACAAGTTAGCTGGACACAGAGTATGAATGACGTCAGATGTACAGCACGTCCATCAAATGTGCAAACGTTGAAAACAACGTATCGTAGTACTCTGCAACTGGTGAAGCATTGCCTTGCAGGTGTATGGAGACGCAAGTTCAAGGTATAGTATCGCACTGTTTTGTTTCCTCTCGCAGTGAGGTGGTTGCCATGATTAGGCTGTACCTACCTGCTGTTGTTTACACGCGCGAGCGATTACAGTACAGTCCATGTGCACTACACAAATGGAAAAATGCACACGCCTCCGGCCTTTATTAATGATTATACCTTATATTATGCTTAAGATGGATGGGCCAAGGTATAATACACGCATTTTATGTGTTGATAAATGGGGGGAGACTTGTGATGGGCTCTAAATAAATATGCTATAAGATTTAAGGAACAGCTGCACATATAATTATCTTCATATGCTGAGTAGAATGTTTCCACAAATTAACATATCCACTCCAGCTGTCACCTAGCAATTCTTGCTGTCATTAAGGGGACATTGTGAGATTTGTTTCCAAAATTAAAGATAAACAGCTTCTCAAAAAGGCATTTAATTTGCAAGCTATTAATATGACAATAACGTTTCTAATGTTATAGTGCTTGAAAAGTTATTCATGGAGAGTGAGGTAAATCTTAAGTTGTGGATTTTTTTTCTTTTGTAATTTGCGTCCTCCAACGTTGAGTCATATCGGACGATGAATGGAATGGGTGAAATGATGCTCAAATGAGCCCGGGGTCCATTGAGCTTAGAGTTACCCGAGACTCATCTTTCAGGATAAGGGAAAACCCCGGAAAAGACCTTATCCAGGTAACTCGCCCTGACCGAGATCCGAACTCGGGACCTCTTGAACGTGAGGCAGACATGCTACCACCACGCTACCGAGGCGGGCTTTAAGTTGTGATGATGTTTTACTCCAGAATTTTTGTATTCAACTCTAACTGCAGCTATCTTGTTTCATAATAGTTGATTCTAAGCAACAAATGATAGTATAAGTTTATAATGTAGATTTCAAATGTGTTAGCAAATAAAGCAAATATATCGGTTATCACAAACTTAAAAAAATTGAATTAATTGAAGTAAATTAATCATTCCTTCACACTAGCCGTGTATAGGCTAAGATTTTGGATAGATAGAGCCAAATTGAAAAAAAAAAAATCAATGCCATAGAGACATTGGACGGAAACCAGGAGGTCCGTGGTTCAAATCCCGGCCATGGCATTGAATTTTTTAGTTTAACTCTATCTATCCAAAATCTTAGACTATACAGGGCTATTGTGAAAGAATGATTTTAATTTCCTTCAATTAACTTAAATAATAAGAGTTTAATGATGAATCCTGGGATTCATGTACTTACAATAGCAAGTCGTCACAAACGGCGTATCTCGAACACGAAAGCTCCTAGTGGTTTTCCGGAAAAATATATGAGTCAATTAGAGAACTTAATGCCATGACGGCACGTTGGACATGGTAGCTCAATGGGTAAGAACGACTGGGCGGAAACCAGGAGATCCGTGGTTCAAATTCCAGACATGGCATTGAATTTTTCAGTTTGACTCATCTATTCAAAATCATCGTTTCACAACACGAACTAATTTGTTACAATTCTTACTAAATATAATTCTTCAGCTGCAGTTCGTACTAAATGCATAATTAAAATCTACTCTTTAATTTCAGCCTAAAATAAAGTTGCAACATTTGATTTCCAACTCAATTTGCCCTAAAAATTTTAAAACTGACTTTAAAGTTCGAAAATATCCCTTATGTGTCTATAGAACAGCACTTCTGAAATTAATTGTTTCAGAATTCATTCTACGGGTATGAAAAGGTAAATGTTTTGCTGTAAACGGGTGCATTATCAGCCTCATGAGATCATTAGGGATATATTCAGAGTAGTAGTGCTGATGGACAGAACAAGTGTCCCAGCAGCGAACTTTATCCATGATGTCCTGTGTGGACAGCCGTGCTCCTGAATTTGACTCGCTTAGAAATTTCGGGTAAAGGATTTTGTCAGCGTTCTTATAGAAAGAGACAAGATCGGATGCTATTTGTTTTCACAAAACTCATATATATTAGGTATAAAAACTCAACACATTTTTCTCTATCCCATTCAGCGTAAAACTGTGTTGTTTCTGCTAACCTTCTAAAGGCAATAACATACTGCATTGAAGTTTTCTCTTCAAGGAAAGCAGTGCTTTTTAGACTCATTCAAATCAATAGTAATATAAATATTTGGGTAAAATCTTTTTCAATTTTTCCTCATTATCTTATATATTTGTTCAAATTATTTGTATGTGACTTATTTTTTCAAGTGAGAATAGTCTGAAATCCAAAGCCAAACTCAAATTAGCAACATTCATCTAGAGAAAGATGTATTATTGAACCTCATTTGTGCAACCAGGGTGAGTGCTTTTTCTTTCCTTATACTTATATCTGTTTATTTATTCAGTCCTTTTATACTATATCAATTATATTATTTTTGTTCTGGAGGTATACATACTTGGTGCAGTTCGATTCTACCCTTAAATCAGTGAATTACACAAAGTTCTGAATATGTTTTAAATAAAATAACTGTCTGCTTTTGAACCAACGAAAGAAGTCCAGAACGGATAGCACGTCTATGACAGTTGCTCCATTTCTACAAGTATATCAACTTATTTTTCTACATTTATTTCACTGTTTTAACCATTTCATGTAGGTGAAGGGATTGATTACATCAAATGACACTTTAAACTTCTTGCACAGAGAACGCGATGCTTCACTCTACTGGTACATGCCATTCAAAACATCGTATAATAATCATGGTACATCTAGTTGCTTGAAATCACGGAAAACAGAAGCAAATGTTACTAAAATAATAATCTGTTTACAACCATCTCTTCTACGACTGGTAAAAAGAATATAATTTAAAATCTAGCACACATTATAATTTAAACAGTTCCTAAGTTACAGTATTCATATCTCGCCATTGCCTGGCCTTATTGAGTACTTAAACCAAAATTCGCGAGTTGCTGACAAATTTCAGAAATATGATTAAGTCAACAATTTCAGACAAATGACCAACCTGCTTAGAATGCATGAAGACCTGAAAATTATATTCGTTGCGAACTTTAGTAATCTAGTATGTTACAGGTGTACAAATGTTGAGATAAGGTCAGTCTTATATGTGGCTTTCAACCTTTCCTTAGTGCAAACGAGTACCTTCAGTAACAAAAGATTGTAATGCTATGAGATAAGTAACAGATAATTGTGTGAGGTCCACATTCCTCTCAATAGGTATGGGTATAGCATTCAAAAATTGGCTATAAAACTAGTCCGCAACTATGAGCAGAGGGTCGAATGATTTGAAGCCACAGATTGCTTGTATCTGTTTCAACTCTTGGCCATATTCCACTCTCACAGTCCAATGTTTTGTCGCGGTTGGAATGCCACTCAGCTACTTTTTGTCAGTAGCTTCCATTAGGATCCGCTTTTGGTCAGCATAGTTTTGTCATGCAGATACCGCAACCAATGGCAGGGCTACGATAGATGATGAATAGGCCAACATACATTCAGCTATGGCGTAAAGATTTGTAAATAACAGAGCGCAGTAACCATGAGCAGCTCATTTGGAAGTAAAGCAACCATATCTTCTTGTTTATATATTTCCTATTAGAAAACCTAAGAAAAAGTATAATTATTCGTATATTATAAAATAAAGATATT
Source organism: Mantis religiosa (assembly GCA_030765055.1). NCBI lineage: Eukaryota > Metazoa > Arthropoda > Insecta > Mantodea > Mantidae > Mantis > Mantis religiosa. Next base: position 107,668,999 of record CM060950.1, read on the forward strand.
TTCAGACAGATTCCTGGATCCTTACAAATAGAGAAAAGATTAATTCAGCATTAACAACCATGTTATTAATTCATTGAAGTATTTTTTTTAAAGAAGACATTGTCAAGTGTTAAAAGTGAGATATATTTTATATAGAATATGAGTGAGTAATCTCAAAAACTGCATGACAACTACTCATATTCTATATATCATTGAAGTATATCATTACATCTATACTAACACCTGCGCGCATGGGGGGGGGCGATGGTAAACTCAAACACTGCTGATTCAGCCCATTCACCACTGAGACGCCTATTATTTTTTTACGGATATTGGCTATAATATCCCATCTAATTTCGAAATTAAATTATTAAAATTTAAAAAGACTTCATTGGGAATGGTATGGAGTAGAAAATAGTAGCTGTACTCCGGAGGGTGCGTGGTAAAAGGTTCAGTTTGTTACTTTTTATTCCAAGCAATACACATGGTAATCCAAGATATCTCTCTCAAGAAAGCAGAAGCCAGAGCTTGAAAGCAACAATCCCTCATGATTATAACAGTACTGATCATTTGTTATATTAATGGGTTTTAATTTAATAAATACTGTACGTTTGTCTGTAACGAAATGCTGTGATAACCCCTGAACAATTTTTATTTGATAAACCTTACATTGGAAACTTTTATTATATCTTCTTTGTAAGCACAGAATACTAAATGATAATTGCTAGCACTGGAGACCAGCTAAGAACAGTTTATGTTAAGAATAGGTAAGGTCGTTTCTCTCGATATTGCAGACTATATCTACTGCCCGTGAGTACTGAATCTCCATATTCACCAACATTTCTATTTCACTGCAACGTAAGAATTTCTGTATCATGTAAAATGTGTAGCTTTTGTTAGTACAATAACTATGGTATTATAGAGAAACAACAAAGATTTCAAATTTCACTTTAAAAATTACTCAACCACTCTGACCAAAGATTCTTCCAACGCTAAAGAGTAGGCTCTGCAGCATTTTCAAAACGATTATATCCTTTTGCGTGAATATCAGAAGAGTTTTCATCCGTTATTAGTAATCACCAGGCCAGATGGATATTACGATTATAAGGTTTATTGCGTAGAATTCACCACACTGTTGTCTAGATCATTGTACAATAACTTTACGATACAGTCGATGTATGATACATGATAATTATATCTCTCCCAGACCGTGGAGATACAAATGAAATCAATTAATTTGCTTTCTCTTATTTAAACCTTTCGGAATTCTGAAATGTTTGCGATTAATTATTGTCAATGTAACATTTGTTAACTTACCACGGCTAATTGGAGGCTATTTAAACAATCTTTTTTTTATTATTAATTTTGCTTCATACCTGATGGTTTTTAGTTATAATTTAATTTTAATACTAGCAAATTTGATCCAAATAATAATACTTTTGTGTAAATAGAAGAATATATCTCATAAGTTGTGTTATCTTCCAGATAAAAACATGAGTGTGTGAATTAATTCATTTTCAGTAAGCTCCTGTTAATTTGTTCATATCGCAAATTATTTTGCGGAAATGGTTAAATACGATTCAAACTATTTTTTAATGAAATGTTGCACATAATTTGTAAGCATGCTAAACATGTCATAATTAAAGTCTTAAATGTGTCAAGGATGATATTTTCAAAGCTGTTTCTCCTTAAGAAAGTGCGAGCCATAATTTCTAATGGACACACGGGTAGAAAAATACTGCAGGAGCCCCAGAAAATCATATTTTACAAGCGGTATACATGAAAAATGTTAAATCTATAAGAATTAGCAGCATATGGATAACGAAATAAATTCTTATGATAAATGCACGATGATCTTACATAAAATGCTGCGGTGGATTCTACACTACCACGAAATTCTCTGCCACACATTTTATCTCATTTCCTTTACAATTTCGTATTTAAGGGTTGTAAGGCCCTGGGCATGGTAGGTGGTAGGTAGATAGTCTTTCGGGTTTGTGGTGGATGTGCTTGCAAAGTAAATTTTTATTTTCTGGAGAGGAACCTTCTACCTGAACCCGCCCACGAGATTAGAGGGAGGCATCGAATAGACGGCTGGGCTTATTCAAACTGGGAGCGTTAAGGTCTCCGCTGCGCTCGCTCGCCGCCATCGGATCTGCCGGCCCTTCGTACTCATGCGCCATCCCTTCCACTTGAAGATTTAGTAGACGCAATAGCCTATGTTGCAGTGTTGAAGTCCTCTTTATTTTCTGATGTATAAAAGGTATGAATTACGTTAATACATTTTATTTTTATTTAGTAGAATTAACTAAATATCACCTAATTTATGAATAACTGAAATATATAGCTTACCGGAAAATGAAGATAAATATTAAAAGCACGGTAAAAGAGGGGAGAAATCGAAATCTCTAAAAAGTAAAGAACGTAAAAGTAAAAGTGAAGAATAAAAGAAATAATTTGCAGATTCTGAGAAACAACCACTTGAATTAGGAAGATGACCTGCCGCAATTGCAATCAATCCTATTGTTGCACACGCAATTTACTAAATAAATCGCTTGTTGTATTTAATATCTGGGCAGAAATCAATAAACCAGTAGGTATATAATTTATGTTTTGATTAAAAGCTCGGCTACTGTGATATCTAGGAGGTCCTAGTATTAGTGTGTGTATAAATATTGGGCTTCTCCGGTTTGAGGTCTTGGGTTTGGCCATTTCGTGCAAATCGTTGCACCCGTTAAGGTGTCAGTTCTGTTGGTATGAGTAATGGCTATCATTTCATTTGATACTTACACATCCGAATATTTAGAGAACGACAGCTAAAGGTAAACTGAAATTGAGTCTATTCTTTTCCAATGATCTGAAGGATTCAGGAGGCTTGCAAATACATGGTGCCAGTGATCCTGTAGCTTTGGTAGTGTTCCTGGTCACCAGGCACGTATTCAGAAGTCAGTTTCCGGGGGGGGGGCGTCCTAGGATAAAGTGATATAAGCAGTAATAAGATATTTAAAAAGCCAACCACTGATTAATGCATTTGAAGTATTAGTTCTTCTTGAATGAAAAAGGGAATAGAAACTTAGAAGTTAAAAATTACATACCTTTAAGTAAGTATCTGGGAATTCTAATCAATAAATAATAATATATCGAAATTGGTTAACTTTGCAATACATTCTTGTAATTGACATTATTTCTGTATTTTAACGAGTTCTACAGCGCTGTGCAGTAACTTTTCGTTTATCTCTTAAATAACTTAATGTTTGCCTGACGGTGAATAGAGATGTTAAGATGAGAAGCTTGAATAAACTTTTTTCGATTTATTTTAAACTAAGTCTTATTTCAACCATTTATTAAAAGTTGAAATGATAATTCATTTGGGGGGTCCGGACCCCCTGGACCCCGCCTTTAAATACGTCCCTGCTGGTCACGTGTCTACTTTGTCGAACTTGTATGTTCAACTCGTCTGTTCGGAACTTGAACACATTTTAACTGTATTTACTGCTGTTTCTTAACGTTTAAAAGTAAATGGTCCGCTGGTCTACTCACAACTGCATTGACTGACAACACTACATTATTTATTATAAGAAAAAGGCAAGTATACGTCAAAAAAATGCATAAAAGGGTTTTGTGTAAACATATGGTTACAACACTCTGAACTTGTTTTGACTACACGATCAACTCGCACAACAAAGACATTTGGCTCGTTAAACACTGCGTTTATAACATTTTTTAAATAAGCGGTATATCGTTTGTATCTTTTCTACCTTTTGCAAAAGGTATATAGGTAGAGTTGGAGAAGGCGTGAACTTACTTTTGTCCTCTACTGCAGTACATCAGCAGTCATAAATCGTATTCAAGGGTCTAGAATTCCCCAAAAGTTTGTGGTGAGGGCAGGCATTCGTACTTATTTTTGGTAAAGGCTACTGTAACTTGCTCTGTGTTCTAATGACTGTTGGTACAAACCTTGTCAGTTTTGATTGACTCCTTCCATTCTTTACCAGTAAAGTCAGTTTCAAGAGGATAAATGGAGAATAAGTGCATATTTCAGCCATGAAATGCTGTTTTGTTTATCCCCCACGTTTAATACTACGCTTCATTGTTTTTATTTATATTATAGAGGGCTCCCATCAATATTCCTGAAGAGAAAATGGTGCAGTGATATGTAGCCTTTATTAACAATGCAGGGCGTTTCCATTTAATAATTTTAAATTAATTACTTTTGTTTCCTAACGAAACACTTCCCTTGTTAGCTCACTTAGAATACTTGTCCGTTTAAGAATGGTGTAAACAAAGTTATTCTCATCAACATTAGTTTAACACTTTGCACTAAGTTTCCTTTACTTTCACATTTTGAATTCCAGCAACTAAGCACGCGGCTCACTTTCATTTCATCAAATAATAATTAGTTTTCTTTATTAGCTTCATAGGCATTAGGACTTCAATTTCTGAAACAAAACATCACAATTTTTTGCATGTTTAGCATATTAAGCTTTTGGAAGTGCACAAATAGGAAGTGACATATTATAGCCGACATAATTTTCAGACACTAGTTCAACAATGAAGTTCACGTGACAAAGGTTACGATGCCACCTCCTTATTAATGTGACATTTAATAGTCTAAGTTTAGGGTTTCTTATCCTTATAGATTTTTAAAACATTATAAAATTAAAAATTAAATATTTTACATCATTGTTTGTTTTTTAGACTAATGGAACTATGGCAAAACAGCAAAAGAAAGTATAGAACTGCTTTACGGAGCAATATTACTCCAAATTAAAACTACTCACTTAGGAGACCTTTTTAATTAGAGTGGCAGTTCCGCATCACAAAAAAGTGGTAACACTGTGTTGTGGGTATAACGTTTTAAAAGGCTTGCTGCAACTAGACAAATAGCTTTTGTATCAATAAGAGGGGTAATTTGGTTCTCATGGTAACACTTCTGGTGCGGTGCAATTGGGCATATTTCACTGGTTGTCTCTCTCTCGAACTTATGAGATTCAGATACATTTAAAGTGCATATACGGTTATCCTGTGAAAGCCTTAACACACCCTCTGATTGATAGTTGCAACTGGTTTATCTATATAAGCAGTTTTAGATGTCTTGTTACTCTCTGTAGTAAAATTCATGAATTAACCAATGATTTTGGTGCTTATAAATAGTGACTGGCTAAGAATATTGGTTTCCTTGTTGTATATAAGAGTCACAGGTTCTGGTAACTGTTAGTGACCCAACCTTCTCTCTTTGAGGACAATCCGGGAATAATTAATTTGTGGAAGTGAATTTGTTTTCTTTTCTATTTTATTTTATATTTTTTATTTTGAGGAGGACTTCTAAACGTACAAAGTAGGTAAGATTGGGTGCCTGTGGTCTCTGTGATGCTTCAACTTTGTAATATTCTTAAAATTGGCACGAAATTTAAAACAAGTTACTTTTCACGATGTCTATTTAAAAATGTTAATTTTTAAATGCTCTCTTTCTAAGTTTGATGCAAGCATGTTAACTAAGTATTACCACAAATCAACACGACTTTTTGTATCATATTCATATTACTCGCAACATAAATCAGAAGTTTCCAGATTTTTGTAACAAAAGATACGTAGAAAACAGTCTCCGATTGTATTAATCCAATATTGTATTAATTGTTTATTCTAACGACACAGTTTTAAATAAAGCTTCTTATTGGTACAAGCAGTGAATTGTGAAACCCAACCCATAAAATACCTCAGTGACTGCATGAAACAAGATTTTTAGTCTCTGACGTTTTCTCTCGGATATTTCCATTTCTTCCGGTGTCAGCCAAGCCTTTCTGTACATATGATGCACGCAATCATAAAAAAAGAGAAGTTAAGCGAAAATCCCTGCATTTGTACCGCTGATATTTGTATATGCGCAGATTTTTTAAATAACTCTCACAAACTGCTCTCAGAGCGCACAATAATAATTGAATGTCTTACTTCATCATGCTCGAAGTAAAAAGCTGATAAGTCGTGGAATAAAGATACTTAAACTAACGATCCCATATTATGAACGAGCGGCACTTTTTTTTTATTCACAAACTCTTGATTCCGTTTGAAATGTCATTTAGTTCATGCAGCCGAATTTCTTTGAACTAATGTTTCTGCGCTTTCCGAGGGCAAGTTACAACGGATTTGTTTCAGACATTCTTCCATAGGAATATTACATTATATTCTAAATATCAAACTTTAGATTATTTTATAACACTAGTAAATAAGCATATATTTTTCAAGTAGCATTGTGCCCATTAAAATAAATTTAGCGAAAACAAGCCATTTTGTGCCTATACTTTTAGGTGAAACTTGAATTTTTAATCTATTGATTATTTCTTGACAACGAATGTGCATTTTAGTATCAATTCTAACATAAAAACAGTGAATATTAACATAAAGAGTTTTCTGTACATTTACTTCATAAATTCAATGAATACTCCACATTATAAGTCATATTCAGAGCTTCATAGATAAATATTTGATTGTTGTATGATGGAACTATAAATTCTTGGAAACTCTAAGACAGGCCTGGATCTGTAGAGTGTTTCAGAACATTAGTTATATACCGTGTAAAAACATCAAAATACTGTGTTTCCATGCTAACTATGCAATAATTTGCGACAGTATTTCCGAAAGCAGCTAGGTAGATCACTGTTTGTACAGATTTTGAACAGTTAGTACAAAGCAAAAATTTTCACGAAAGGAGACTTGAACACAATACATACTTCATGGTCGTTTTCAAACGGATATAATGTATATAGAGCAAAATATATGTTACAATATATATTGCCGACTGTAAGAATACATAGTACATGCAATACCCTACGTTGGATATGCAGTTTCCTACTTAACACCATAAAGGTATTTGTTGTCTGTGATAGTAAAAGCGTATGAAGTAAATATGCAAATCAGTGAGATCAGCCTCATCCTGAGTACATAATATTTCACTATGATGAATAGAACATAAAATGCACACTTTGGTGTTAGCAGCGAAGTTCAAAATATGTTTGCTGTCATGTGAAGATTCATTGGACACTGCTAGGAACGGAGTAAAGGATAGGCTAACATTCATGGTTTCATATGGAATGGAATGAGGAAAAATCAGGATATGCAACGATAAATATACCTTCCATGTACAGTATTATTATTACATGTAGTATACGTTTCTTCTTCCTACATCCTCACTACAGTGTCTTGCCGGACTTCTCTGCCATCATCACAACTGAGTTATACATAGGTGGTTCAAAATATGAATTAGGAGAAATCTAACGTCTACCGTCATTAAGACAGCATGCCGGTAAAATGGAGCAGAGTTACAAAGCTAGGCCACTCTTTTGATTAATAAATACTGATCTTTTCATAAAATGTTTTAAGTAGTGAATGTTGACCTTCACCCCGAAGATACACACACAAGAATCTGATAGAATATTTCAGAGGTTGTAGAGGATTTTTAGGAAAGTAATAGATTAGCACATTATTCTGGCGTTTGTTTTTAATTGAAAGTTCTTCGTGCAAAATAAAATGTTCTGGAAATGCACTTTATTATTCAAAATATTTTATCATCTATAAGCTAGTGTGTTTAGCTATATAATTATATAACTCTAATACTCCGAGCAGCTTCTAGTGACTTTGATAACTTGATTAAATGCATACCCTACTCGGCCAAGAATTTTAACAGTAATATTCATTGTGTTTGGACTGGAATGACAGATTGAAGAATACTAGAATGTTTTAATATTTTAACATTGTTATGGCGGTGTTGTGAGTATCATTGATGTCATCACTATATCTATCAGTAATGAGCACAAGGAGGAGGAATATGTTTCTCCACGGAAACCTGAGAGACACTCTTTGACTACCGCGAATGTGTATGGTGATTGCAAGAATTCGGGCAAACAAGTTAAAACACGTGCACCCACTTAAAAATTTTTTGCGGAAAAGGGAATAAATAATATACTATTTGAAGCCCATTTGGGGAACATACACAAATATTTTACCAAGATTAATGACAACTATATTCAGCCCATAACATATTACAATACAGAACTATTCCCCTTATATGTCATCAACAATAAGCCCTCACCCTCCAGCGAAAAGCCCTGTTAAAGGACAAAATATATACAGCATTGCATATTCTCGGTTGCTCTAAACCACTGAGCTACTATGGCCAACATGCCGACATGGCATTTAATTCTCCAACTGACTCATATGCTTTCCCGGTAAACCATTAGGGTTTCTCATATGCTATGAGACACGCGCCTTCTGTGGCGACTTAGTATACTGTAAGTACTTAAATCCCAGGCTTCATAGTAAAACCACTATATTTTTAGGTAAATTGATAGAAATAATCGTTTCTTCCACACTAGCCGTGTGTAGGCTAAGGTTTGGGTGAGTAGAGCCAGACTGAAAAATTCAATGCCATAGACGGGATTTGAACCACGGATCTCCCGCTCTCCGTGCGGTTGCTCTAAAACACTGAGGTAGTATGGTCAACATGCCGACAGGGCATTAAATCAGTGTTTTCAGTGTTTTATAAGTATAATGGGTGAAACTAATGCAGTATTATGAGTATATTTTGGAAATAAATAGGAGATAAATAAATAAAAAATGTTATCATTACTATCTACATTATCATCTTTATTATTATCATTATTATATAATATTGACCTACGTTCATCAAAAAATAAACATTTCTCATGTTTTCGCAATTCTAGGCTTATAGCAACTGGCGAAATTATAGCAAAAACTTAAAAACCCTCAAAACTCCTTTCATTTGCAAGATATCTTGATGTCACTCCCAGTCGCTCTTCAAATGATAACCACGCGGCGCATATTTGTATTTTTTACTTAATATATAAGGTTTCAGCATATTAAACTATCGAAGCTGTCTGAGCAATTTGGATAATGTTTCTAAAATGCCCTGCTTCAGCAAAAAATTTTGCCGCCAAAAAATTAATGTTAATGTACTTATCCCTTTTACTGCGCCATGCTTTCAGCCCATCGTTTATATTTAACACACTGCTTTGTAATTGCTGCAGAAATAAATATTACTAAACATGCTTTTGACTGATTTGAATCCGTTGTCATGCACACTGCGCAAAGGACTCATCAATACTAAACCAAAATTAATGACAGTATTGCTGACCGTTTAATGTCTCCACGATACTGGTGTACATAGAATTACTGACAAATACTTGCAATATTATTGACCGTGTATCGTCAGCAAACAGCATAAGGTGTCGAAAATGCTATTTGTTGTCGAGTTAGCACTATTTCATTGACCTGAAAAGAACAAATGGTATATAAGAATACAAAAACTAAACACTATTTAGTATAGCACATAATTCTCTATCGAATAATAAAATTGCATTGACAAATATTTTATTTTGTACCCAAAACAGAAAATGATATATCTTGTAGCTCATCCTATTTTATAGATAAGGGGAGTAGGGTCTACCAGTTCAAATTCTGCAGCTATGACACTAGGCATATTCCAGCATTCGTAGATATGGTCTCACAGACAATCCTAAACCTACCATCCGTATTGGGCCTAAAAGAGTTGCTTACTGTACTCATCAACCTTCGCCTAGCATGTTCAAAACGTGCCTGACTCAAATTCAACATTTTATTTCTATCCGAATCTTTATTTTTGAGTTATGGCAGACAATGGACAGACATGCTTAAACCTAAATGCTTTTTGATGCAGGGAAACAAAGGAAGGCTTTTGTTAAAACCTCTCATTTAATAATTGCAGTGCTAGGGATCGTGAAAGAATGTTCTACATTTTTGTTTCTTTCTCTCTCCCTCTCTCTCTAGCTTTAATTGTTTGGCTAGTATATGTTATTTTGGATCGTATCAAGAGACTAAATCAGCAGCAATGACTATCTTGCAGGAATTCTGTCTTGTTTAAAGATTTTAGCTTTAGTTTCAGTGACAGTCTGACAATGCGGCTGTCTCAGAAGCTAATAGCGGACCCGCAAGTAATATAATGTTCGTCACACTGTATTCCTCCAGACTTCGAAACTTCGTTATTGGCGTACTAACACAAGTAAGGTATAAGTGATAGATCTTAGGATACCGGTTCTACAGTATAATTTTTAAAAGCGTTTTCTCATATATACTCATATACATTTGCTCATATGAATGCACTACTGAAGGAGAAACTTTGCAAAAATGCTTACGCATATTTTATTCAGTTCATATTATTGCTAGATGCTGTTTACGTCCTGCGCCGTGGCGTAGCGGGCTAAGGCAGCATGCCTTGGTCCCTGGCCACGAAAAGCGGTTCGGGTCCGATCCCAGCAATTGGGTGCGAATTTTAAGTCGCGGGTATAGGGCCGACCGATGCCCACTCAGCATCATGAGGAAAGTGAGCAGCTTACGCTAGGTAAGCGGCCCTGGTCACGAAAACCAACATTCAGGCTGGGGGATGCCGAGATGCTGACCACATTTTCTCCCCGTATCGGTTGGATAATCGCTCACATCTGCAGTGCATATGTGGGCGTGAGGCCGGCATTCGAGATGGTAGGTCTTGGCCCTCTTTGGGCTGTCGCGGGGTTTATTATTTACATGGTGTTTACGATTTCTTGTTTAAAAATGAGAGGGCACTATTGCAATCATTTTGCTCTTTTAGGCAAGTGAACAATAATAATATCTTCTTTATATTCTCTAAAACACTCTGCATTCTCTAAATATCTCCTTAACACCCACATTTATGTTGTGATATAGCTTAAGCACAAAAATGGCAAAAATTTAAACTACGTAGTTTTTACTGCTTTGAGTGCCTAAGATGTGTACAGTAATAATGTGCAGTCAAACGCCAGTCAACTTCCACAGATTTCCTTTATATCTCTATATTTTCTAAACTTCAAAAGACAAATTTCGGGATTCACCAAAACAAGAACCACAAGAAAATTGAAAAAGACAGGTAGAACCCTAATTGGGTCCTGTACTCTACTAAATAAGTGAAAAATGTGATTAATAAAATTTTCACACCTGTTTTCCCCAGTTTCATAATGTTGACATCCTGAACCTTTTACTGCGGATTAACATCACCCCAATTCGTAAACATTTAAAAATAATATAAGGGAATTTACTAAATTTATCAAAAAATAGTTTAATTTTAAAACAAGAACCATTCGTGCATATCTTTGGAAAAATATACATATGTATATTTTAGAAAACTATACATCGTAAAAGATATTGCAGAAGTGGCAGTATTACATATATCACTATAGGTGCAATGGTAACAATGGTATATAGTAGACTTAAGTGATAGTCAAAGCTTTAAGAACAGGTCAGTATGCAATGACTTTGAAATTTCGTTTTCCTTGCATGAAGATGAGTAAAAATGAAAGAAAAGACTATTGCAATTTGGAAAAGTATTAAGGTTTGAAAACTGAAACTAAAAACAAGAAACAACTCGAATTGGTTTAACTTCACAAACGGGGAAAGATTTTGTCGATCTCTTACGGTTTACCAAATATGCAAAAGTAGTACGGAAAAAGGAGGAATTCAGAGACCATTTCCCAAAAATTTGTTAGAAAAGCATCTTAAACGTGCGCTACTTCAATCAAAATGATTAATTCCGTTGTTGAGGAAAGCAACTTTTATTGGAAATCTTTCCGTGTAAAGGATGGCTCTGGATGGAGTGAATTTCATAAAATCCTTGGGTCGCCTTCTTGAAAAATATTGAAGTTAAATACCAAGTTTGGTATTTAACAGACTTTTTGTCTTAAAGTTATGAGCATACACACATGCATACACACACGCGCCATTTGTTTTGGTTCAGGGAGTCTCAAAACTCTATTTTCAGTGAAAATTCAGCATAAAATTTTTAGGTGGAGTTAACCCTCCCCTTCTTCATCGTTTTCTTATTAGACATCTTCTGAATGGTATACCGCATTTTGCACATGTGACGACTTGTAGAAGAAGTCATTTTCGTCACGTCTGGATTAAGCTGCAGATTAAACAGAATAGCTTCAAAAAAAAACGACCTATAATACTCATCGTACCCTGAATCCATAATTTACGCTGAATTCAGAGCTTAAAATTTGTTTTGAACTTTTAATGTTTGGCTAAATTTAAATGTTAATTTTTCTGGCGTATCGTAGCTATGTCATTTTCTGGTGGGAAAATATGGAAGTATTTTATATGCACACCTTAAAAGTACAAATTTGGGCCCTCAAGTCTAAAGAATTAGATAACACATTACGTTAAATGAAACAGAACAAGAGAGAGAGAGAGAGAGAGAGAGAGAGAGAGAGAGAGAGAGAGAGAGAGAGAGAGAGAGAGAGAGAGAACTGATTTTGGTCTTGTTGAACTAAAGAGCTTGACTTTGTCTATTGCTCCATCAAATGGTTGCAGAAAGAGCAACTGTCCTACACTCCCAATAGTGAAAATGACATACTAAATTTATGAGTGAGAAGAGAAACAATATTTGTCCTTGACTTGCGCTATTTCTGCAATCAACTTTCGCATTAATGAAAGTCCGTTCTCTAATTGCCTCATTATTCTCTTAGGTTTGTATTGATTACAGCACACCACAACCGATGCAGACGTTTCGCATGGTTGTTTAAAACATTTGTTGTTCCATCAAGTTCCGAAAATCATTTCCAGCTAAAACATCATTAACAGATTATAGATCTGTTTTAGCCTTCAGAACTAACATTTTACAAGAATAATATATTTAGAAGCAATGAACAATACAATCATTTCCAAAACTACTTGATTACGTCCTCTAAACGTTCATTTATAAATTATTACCGAAGTTTATTCTTCTACCTACTTCATGTTAATTGACAAACATTTGTGGAAAAGCTGTTTTGTATATTTGTTTGTAGATACAATGGGAACAAGGAAACACAGTAGTGTTAAGCGATAGTCAGTGTTTTCAGAGCTAGTCACTATGTGATGACTTTGAAAATCCATCCTCTTTACTTAACCAGGGGGAAAAAAAGAATAACGAACTCCCATTTGAGAAAAAGTATTTTAAAGCTAAAACCAGTAACAAGTAATACCTCGGAAACGGTTAACGCTCTACAAAAATATACCTATATGTTTGACATAAACTGTGACCTTCAGCGAGATCCAAATTTTTATGAAGTAACATTTCCTTTATCTCTTTATACCGTCTATGCAAATTTCAATTAGAATGAAATGGTCTTCAATGGGTATTTGGAGAAAAGCACAAAATATAATTACATTTGTGGTAAAAAGAACACACATGGAAGTTTAATGCAATATTATTAGAGCCACTTTTTATAAAACCCAAGTGTTGTTCGAAAAAAAGTGCCCATTTAATGGCTAACTTAAATTGAGCTATTTTTTTTTTTCAAACTCTTCATGTTACATCCTTAGAATCTGTTGAACTTATTTAGTTCATTCAATAATGATTGGAACTCCCCCTATAACTTCTGCAAAGTAGCAGTTTAAAATATGTGTCGATGTATGGGTAAAGATAGGACATAGTACTGTCTACTGCCACCAGATGATGCTGCTACTTTCCATAGATGATGCACTGGAGTAGTAATTGTACCGTCTTGTAAGTACGCTTGTGGACATCAGTGAAACAACATGGAAGCAAACAAGCACGGGCAAAGGTAAACTATGTGATTTCTCTGGAGGGATGGAGTGACTGCTTCAGACATTAATCCACAAGAGATTAGTGGCCATATGTGGGGAGTCTGCACCAAGTCGGATGTCCGTGTTTCGTTGGATGTCTAAGACGGCAGTCACTGTGCTGAAAAACGCAAAAGTACTGGACGTCCGGCAACTGCATGCAAACCAAACCATATCCAGCTTGTCAATGACTTGATATTGGAGAACTGGCGAATCATATTTGATGAGTTAGTGCAGGCAACAGGTCTATCACGGGGAACCCTCTACATCACAATCCATCAAGATTTGATCACGAAAAAATTGTGTGTGCACAATTGGTGCCACATGCCCTCACCAATGCCCAGAAACAGAAGCGTGTGAAGGTATGCCAACAGTTGCTGTAACAGTATTGTGCGGATCCAGAGGAATTCTTTGCCGAACTAGGCACCGTCGACTAGTCACAGTACAGCAATTCACTGCAACAACTCCGCCGATGCATTCAACAACACCGCCATCAAAAATGGGGCCGTGGTGTTCTTCAACAAAGGAATGCATGACTACATACCAGTCGCCAGACCATGTCCACCATTTGTACACTACGGTTTACTGTGCTGCCACATCCTCCATATTCATCCGATTTGGCTCCCAATGACTATGCCGATGAAAGAGGTCATGCGGGTTAAGAAGTTCACTACTAATGACGAACTTCATGCAGTTGTCCATCAGTGGCGCCGGGATACCCCCAAATAATGGTATTAAAATACCCAAGCTGCCAGAACAATGGAACAAGTGCATAGAAATTGGTGGAGAATACCTGTAATGATACCTGAATGAGTTTGTTCAATATATGGTTCCCGTAAACAAAAAAAGGTTGTCGTGCCAATCATTTTTGAACATCCTTAGTAAATGATAATTATTTAAACAAATATTTATTTTTGAGGTATGCTGTTAACATACACACGCCTTTTTTGGCTCAAAGAGTCTCAATAGTCTATTTTTTTGGGGGGGGAAGTTGGGTTCAAATTTTTAGTGGAATAAAATAACGACGCTATTTACTCTAGATAGGTGACAGATAAAGTAATAAATAGCATTCCTTCAATGTGTAAGAACTCGTACGGGCTAAATAAAGGATAAGAACACATTGTGCTGGAAACGTAATAGAAAAATTACAGATTTAGATTCGTGAAAACTGGTTTTATTTTCTTAATTCATACATTCCAGCATTCCTATCAAGAAGTACACCATACGTAAGTATATGCCAATAATAATAATAATAATAATAATAATAATAATAATAATAATAATAATAATAATAATAATAATAATAATAATAATAATAATAATAATAATAATAATAATAATAATAATAATAATAATAATAATAATAATAATAATAATAATAATAATAATAATAATAATAATAATAATAATAATAATAATAATAATAATAATAATAATAATAATAATAATAATAATAATAATAATAATAATAATAATAATAATAATAATAATAATAATAATAATAATAATAATAATAATAATAATAATAATAATAATAATAATAATAATAATAATAATAATAATAATAATAATAATAATAATAATAATAATAATAATAATAAAACCGGTGTCCTGTATCTCTGATTAGTATATGTCTGTCACAGGACATTGATTAATGTTGCTCAACAAAGAAAACAGGTACAGAGGGATGAAATGGAAATTTTATAGATTAAACTTTTGTATTGCCTTATTAAATTCTCCATATGTGTCTTCTAAGTTTTAAACGAT
Organism: Mantis religiosa; assembly: GCA_030765055.1. Taxonomy (NCBI): domain Eukaryota; kingdom Metazoa; phylum Arthropoda; class Insecta; order Mantodea; family Mantidae; genus Mantis; species Mantis religiosa. The sequence goes on from CM060950.1 coordinate 107,684,368, forward strand.
TAATTAACAGCATTTACTTAGGTGCGTAGGTGAACAACTATTTCCGTAAGCATTTAATCCACAAAAAAGTCTTTATAATTTAATTTTAATACACTGGGCATTATAAGTATGAATACAGATTAGGTATTCATCGAAGGGAGACACCTTGCACACCGCGATCTACATAGATTTATTGTGCCTACCAAAGCCCAAGGAGGACGCATGAAGTGAAGTGGGCCACAGATCAGAAGCAGACAGACCACAGAAACGCACAGAAGCCCCAAGTCGCATCCTACTCCCGGAGCTGCTTAGAAAGGGCGATGAACGTCCCATCGACCAAGCAGACCTCGAAGTCTATAGGAGTACTTCCTTTATAGCAAGCATCTGCACCAAATGCCATGAAACTTAGAAGCAGACCCGAAATATGAAAAGGAATGAAAATTGTGGTGCATGAGAAACCAAAACCAGCATTTGCTTAACGACCAAGGAAATCCATAAAATCCAAAGGTCAGAGCGGGAACTGAACCCGGAGCCACACATGTTACCGCAAAATGATCTCACGTTTATTGGGCATTCCTGGAAATATGCTTGATGCTACAACACACTCAGGGTTTGATGTCCAACTTAAGTGAGGAGTGATGAATTTTAACTTCTAGATCCACTGCACAGCATGTACCTAACAGAACCATCCAGCTAAGTTGCCATGGTAACCGTTTCCTACAGCAAGTCCAAACCAGCATAGGTCCTATCATAAACTACGGAGCTGAAAAATGTAATTGTTTAATGTTACTCCTACCTCTAGGCATGCTGCCAGTGCAAATTTTAGTATATGTATAATTGATATCGTACGGATTTTGATAAAAGCTGCATTTTTAATATGGTAAACAAAATATCTAACTTTTCTGGACACTACAGTTCTCTTATGATAGTATAGCTAAGTAAATTAAGAAACCCGGCAACTGGTACAGGAAACGGGAACATAAAAACTAAAAATGCTTGGGCACAATGATACGGTTTCTTTTCGGTCGACATTCTACTGTTATGGGCTTCACTGAAACAACAGGCCCAGAGAAGCAAATACATGCATATTCGACCCACCGTGTTAATTACGAACGTTAATTCGTTTAAAACCACCTTGGACATATCCATTAATGAGCGATTTTCTATTACCTAACATTTCAGATATTTTATTTTTTCAAAGTGCCTGTTTCAGAACAAGATTTGTCGAAAGTAAACAATAAGTTAATTTAAAGTCAAAGTACGAGCAACTATAGAGACAATACAAAGAATGAGGCGATTTGTAAGAATCTCTAAAAAGCAATTTGATTTAATAAGTAAAGGAATGGAAATTTAGGTAGGAAATGTGTTTTCAATTTTTCGTAAACTACAGAGTCGTGGACTAGTGTTGTTTCTGAAATAGTCCCTTTGTAATTTTTGACCAGCTTATTTATCAATTAGAAGGCGTTTCTTCGTATAACGCGTGAATGGTGTGGCTTTAGCTGGAGATGTAAGTCACAGCGGTGGCTTAACCGCGGACCAAGTACGAATTTATTTTGTTGAAGTGCACTCAGAGATTATTTCGAGTACTGACTGCTACTGTAGACACCAAAGGAGCATGTAGGTAGGTAGGAGGCTGGAATGTTGCTTTGCAACGGTACACGGTAGGTTCCACTCCTGAGTTCCACTCTCCACACAGAGGGGTGCTGCAAGAAGGAAACCTGCACCACTTTTTATGTGTGTTTACAAGTTCAGCAAATAGAACACCGTTGTGAATGGGACTGGCAGTTCGCCAAATCTAGAGCCAGAATGGGGATACAGCAAAATAAGAACAATGCCCGCTGAACTTATGTTCACCTACTTCTCGTATAAAGTCATATGTGGAGTTAAACGCTTCAAACAAAACAAACGTTGCAAAGAGGTGCACTGCTTTCGTTCGTGCAAAATAAAAGTATGCACATAAATGTTGCAGTAATTTGTCCTCCATATCGCATCATTATACTAATATTTTATTGCAACTCTTACTTAAGAAAACATAGTCCTCACATAGTGTCGTACAATGCCCCTTCAAATTTCATGTGTTATCTGTAATGCGCACTTCTTTTGTTTCTCTATTTACCAAAAGATAACATTTCCTTGAATGTCCAGTCTTACTAAGTTATACCACTTTTGATCAGTAAGTCGCTACAAAAAGACGTGTTTCGACCAATCACGGCTGCTTATTTCATACGTTTATCACCCACTGTATATCACATCTGTTTTTGATGAACCTCTGTAGCATTAGTTTGTTTTTATAACGTCCTTGGAATATGTTAATTTGTTCGGTTTTCCAGAAAGATACTTATTCAAAGTTAGCTTCCACAAAAATAGCACAACACAAAAGAGAAACAGAAACAGTATATAGAAGCAGTTCTATGAATTAATTTAGTGAGTTAACTAGTGTTGTATTGTGTTTATTTCTGTAATCTTTATACACTCTCTTTCAGTCGTGAGATAGCCAATTAAATCCTAGTACAGTTCTGATTTTCTCTGTATAAATAAAACACTCTAATCAGTTACCACAAAACCGAGTAAATGTAACCAATTCTTCCAGTTCAAACATGAACGTGCATGAATGGACTAAATGAACTAATGAATACTTCATCTTTTCCTAATGTACTTGTTATACTCTTACGTCACCGAAAGAATCTCAAAATTGCAATCTACCTCAACACTTCTTCTCACCATTCCTTTCAGAGTATATCATTTTTATATTCGCCCGCCTCGGTAGCATAGATGGTAGTGTGCCTGCCTCGTGTTCAAGATGTCCCGAGTTCGAATCTCGGTCAGGGTGTCACCTGGGTAAGGTTTTTCGGGGACTTTGTCTTATCCTTAAGCCAAAATATTGGATAAATCTAAGTTGTTTGGACCCGGGGCTCACTTGAGCATCATTTCAGCCATTTTATTCATCGTTCTTTATGACAAACTTGGAGGAAATAAATTATATTTTAAAAAATTGCATTCAAACTCCCAGCGTATTTTTATTCCTGTTTCTTGATCGGTTTCTGCATTTTTCTTCCATCGTTCACCTTAAAAAATAACAGATTCCTTACTTATTCGGTCTGCCATATCATACGATTTATTTTACCTCTATATTTACATTCAAATCACTTTTCCACTTCGGCGGAACGTTAATTTCCACACGTTACTATGCTACTTATGTACGTGCATATGCTACATAAAGCACTTCAATCGTGTGTACTATGTAGTTCTTTAAGTTGGCAGAAAAAAATATTACAAGGTGTTTCATGCTACTGCTGTCGTCACTTAACTTATGGATAACAACTTATTACTACTTATAGTACAATCAAGTATTAAACGCTGTATTTTGCATAACTATCTGATCCAGTTAGCAACCTTTTGCTCTTTTTTTTTTCTTTTTTTTTTTTTTTCTTTTGCGTTATCTATTCAGTCCATAGACCTCAGCGTTACAGCACTGGAAATGATGATTGCATGATTCTTTGAGTTTTCCTTGCTTCAAATGTGCATCAAAAATGTTTATTGCTATTTTTCTGTACAGTGGAGACTACGCACTGTTATAATCCGTGCCTAAGGCTCCAAAAAAGAAGACGCATAAACGTAAATGTGTCAGACTATTAAAGTTAATACTAGGCATCGAATTTGTATGAAAATGTATATTTAGCTTTTTTTACATGTGATATGAAATTAAATTTTGCAATACGCTTCATCTTATTCTGCGCTTGTATGTATAGTATATTATATAGAATTGTGTAGTTCTGATGTTGCATATTTGATCAGGTTTCCATATGTATAGAGCTTATAAATCATCTACTATTAAATTGTTAGTTTCAAAGTAAACATTTAAACCCATTAGTGGCAAAATAAGTTCTTACTATGGAGACAAACCGAAACAGGTAGCTCCACGGTAGTGTACGAGGTTCACATTTGGGAGGACTTGCGTTCGATTCCTGCAGCCAGCCACTCAGGCCATGGGTTTTTCTTGGTTTTGTTCGACTGGTTACCATTCTAACATAAATTTTCTTTCCTCTTAATTCTTATCATATGGCTTCCCCTTTCATATTTTAGGTAGGTTTAGAGCAGTGTAGTGTTGGTTAGTGTCGGACAGATGGGGTGGATGCTTTTTTGTTGGAAAGTTCTTCTCAGGCCTGTCAGAATGGCAGCCTTCTCTGAGCTGCATAGGTGGATCGAGTTGTCTCCGTTTCCGCCAGAGGGAAGCATTTTCTAAGCAGCACGCCGGTTTGACGGGGTCGCAAATCTTGGAAACTTTACAGAACGCTTCGCGAATTTGTCGCTCCAGCTACATGCTGCTTATAGCCTACTATGATTCTTTCACCTCATCCATCCTTCCTGAGGATAATTAAGTACAAAAGATTCGCTTTGTAACGAGAGGCGAGGTGGCCTCACCGTTCCCTGGTCAGTTATGGCAATGGAGATATCCATATCTTTTAATAGGCACTTCCTTGTAGACACAATGGGAATAGGAGAATACAATGGTCTTATTGAGGTTCAGTGTATGCCAGAGTGTAATCATTTAAAATATACACGAAAATTGAGCTGTTAGTTCTGCATGATTCAGAGAAAAGTACTGACGACAAAGCTTTCTTCTCTGTCAATCAAATAACTTCAAAGTAAAAACGTAGTGCTTCCTATAGAAATTTACCCAGAATTAGTAAATGCTTTCAAATTTTCTCCAATAAAATCTGTACCTATGAAAAGATCCTTCTCGATATAGGAACTTCCGCAAACCGATAAACAAAATAAATGTAGAGCTGAGATCAAGGTTAATTATTTCAGTGCTTGTAGTCAATGTCATAAAGCATATTTTAAAGATTTACATTAGTGCGGACCTACTTATTCGACTTCTATATTATTATACAAAACCTTAGGACATGAATCATTGACCATAACTGCATATTTAAGATACAAAATAAGGTAATAAATAGAAAGACACGAAAAGTAGAGGTAAATGATTAATTGAACAAATTTTATCTGATTTTTCTGACTTAAGTCAGGAAATTGCTTACCATTAGCTAGTTTCTCTAACTAGCCAGTAGATCACAACTGGCAATCATCCTTTAGCTGGACTTAAGAACTTGTGTATGGATTTAATTTCGAGCTGGTACTCCCGTTGAACATATTCTGATTAAATGTGTAACTAGTTTTCACTTCCATCGCTTCCTTCTCTTGTCTCAGGTTTCGTAGTGTAGACGGTGTCGGCCAGATGGAGCGGTCGCTTGCTCCAAGGAAAGCGTATTTCGGTGGAAACGAAAGAGCTCCCTGGTTGGACGTGTCTTCATCCGTCTCTCTGAGAACCTCCAGTATTAGGAAGGAGTTTCCAGCTGAAAACAATTATGACTTCCTGGCGTTTATGTGTCCTGCCTGCTTCCTGAAGCCTCCTGTGGTTCCTTCACTTCATTCCTTCCTCTTACTGGGTGGTAGCCGCAACATATCTCATCGCAGTGCGAGTTGTCCCTACCCCATTGTATACTCCAGCTTCCTACCCTACATAAGATTGCTTAAGCTTGTGTGCGCGCCTCAGAGTACCGGAGTACTCAGGAATCGCGAGATTCTGCTGTTCTGCATTTAGGGCAAACTGTCGCCGCGGCCGAATGAAGGGGTGGGAAGTGCAAGCACCTGAGCTGTTACTTTCGCCCATTGACATATTAGCTGTTATGCCCCTCCCCAGCAGCTCCGAGCACTTTTGCTGCGCCCACGCGAGGTAGAGTATCCGTACTTCCATATAGTCCCTGCATTTAAAGTAGCTTATCTTAAAGGTGAGTCCCATCCAGCTCAGTGGGAGTGGTAGGTGTGACGTTGGTGCGCTACTCTAAAGGGATTGGAGAAGCTCTGTTATGTCATCCAAGTCATTGTCTGCTTCACTCGTGTAAGAAAAAATAACTATCTCACGTGAAAGCTTCTGTTTATGCAAGCTTTTCCACACGTCACCAGCTTATCCCCCTTAACAGACTTCCCCGAATCATAACCACACAGAGCTTGGTCCCGCACAGTACTCTACTCGTCTGTAACCAACAACACACTGACTTTCGCGCATACAGGTTTGCGCATGTGCCGGCTGAACGGCTCGCCTACTAGAATCACCGCCAGTGCCAGGAACTTTATAGAAATACAGCTATACTCCTCTACAGAGGAACGAGACGCAGGGGAGTTGGCGAAGGTTCCCACACCCTCCCTGGACAGGTTTATGACACCCCATGTCAGTACAGTTACAGGCCATTCAAAACATTCTGACGGCTTCTACTTTTGTGAATGAATATTCTCGGTTTTAATGTACAGAGTGAATAGGGCGCATGTTTTTTTAACGGTCTGCTCCTTGTATAGCAAGCGTTCTCTGCCACACACATTCGCTGTCCTTGTCCCACAGCACATTCCTTACAGGGATTTTCTTTGCGTTGCTATACTATACTCTACTCTGTCGAACAAAGTTGGAACAGCATTCCCTTGATGGAATTGATTTGAATATATATAAAGGTCTCCAAAAACTGGACATAATTCATAAAATTAAAGGCCATAGTATCAAAACCATACCATTCAGTGTTCAAACAAATATTAACTGTTCAAAGTGATTGCGCAGAGCATTCAACTTGTTATAATGAATTATCTGGGGTAAAACACTAAATATACATACTCTTACAACAAACCTTACAAATATCGAAGCAAAGATCAGTTTCAAATAGCTATTCAATAGCTGCTGGCTTTATAACAATCAAAATGTTTTCTAATTTTATGGAAATATTTTATTAATGCTACAGTTTATTCCATCAACTACTAAGATATTAGACGTTCCAAATAAAATAAACATAAATGTAGACTTTTTTATTTAGGTATGCTTGGTGGTATGTAATATTTTCTTTTTCAATTGTAACGACATGCGAGGAGAAAAACGGATTTTACACACATATTCATGATGTTGTGATATGATTACCTTTAAAATATTATAGAATATTAAATGCAATCAGTAGTTAAGAAATGAGTCAGCTCCAGAGACCGAACTCGAACATCCAGAGAATGAATGGTATGGCGGATTTGAGATGAAGTGGTTGACAGCATACAAGAAATGGTATAAAATCTTAATGAGGTCTGACATTGGCAGACTGAAGGCGTTGGCGTTTATTACAAGTAGACGTAAATCACTGTATTTTATGCCTTTCTTGAACAAACGCATGAAATTCTGCATGGTTTTCATTTTATGGAACCAATGGAAGAACAGATATCTTTAAGGCTGTCTTTGAGAAAGCGCTCTCTAGTGTGAAATCATATTGATTGAAGTTGTTGCCATAAAACTGTCACCTCTTCGAAGTTTGTAAATATTTATATTAGGTTTCTATTATGAACTAGGTCTGGGCTAGGTTATGGTTTAACTTTCACCATTAGTGACGCAACAGTAAACGTCATAAAATCCAGATGCTACATATATAATCTTTATATTATATAACTTCTCTTAATGTTCACCATGGACAAATAATTGCTGTTAAACTCTACAACTGGCTAACCTTACATTACTGTGTATACATATGTGTGGATGTATGTTCTCCCTTCACTAAACATGGCCGAAGCCATTGTTATGAAGGTTGGTAAACAAGATATCAGAGGCACCACTTATAGCATAAGCTACTAGGAATCCTAAAGGCTTTCCCCAAAAAGAGAAACTTCTGATGAAGCATGAAGCTACCAAATTGAACCAGCCGAATATTTTGGCCTTGGAAAATTATTAGATAACAACTTACAGGCTTGTAATTTCTGACAACCGCGGTTATTTGCAGTTATTTAGATTAGATGAATGCTGAGAACATAGAATTAGTTTTCGTTTCTTGATACCATTACGTAAACAATAAATCTGTTAAACATTTTGCTCCCATTTTAATTCATATTAACGCCAAAGAAAAGGTGTCACTGTTGGTTTTCAAAACACATAATAACATCTAAACAGCACGTTGGATGGCGTACTTGTAGAGGGCCTGACTATTCACACAGTTTCCTGCCGATCACATGATGAACAAAACATAACTGGGCGATTCGCGCTAGGTATTTTGTAATTAGTTGTTTAGTCACACTATGACGTAGGAACACGATATGGAAACTATTAACTAGCTGACATGCTTTTACTGTTTAGAGAGTTTCAATATAATGGCAAACAAGAATGAACCGTTTAAAATTTCCAGTTACACTACTGTACTAGCGTTTCTTCATTAATTTTGAACTAAGAATGCGAAAATATATCTGAATTTATGCGTCAATTGGCCAAACTGTGCAATAGAAAAAATCTGTACCTGTAAATGTGTAGGCAATTGTTGCTGCAAACACTAATGACAGCTACAAAGCTGTTCCGCATAAGCGGAACATCTTCCAATACGTCCCAATAGAATTCCCTGCAGTGACCGGGGAGTAGACCTGGTCAATACCTATCCGAACTACCCAATAAGTAGCATCGAGAGAGAAACACAAGGTTATAGAAAGAGACTCACAGAAAGCTGATGGGAGAGAGAAACAGAAAGTGTAGACTCTTCGCAGTTAAAGCAGAAGATCGCGTTCTGCTTGTAGAACAATAAATGATGTAACAAAAACTGATGTTTTCAACGCATCTATCTAGGACAAGTAAAATGCGCGAGATTCCGCAAGAAGCACAGTTAAAGGAAATGAGGGGTTTTGAATTCAAATGAACATTAGGACTAAAGCATCGAATATTGAAGCTTCTACTTGCTTAATCATTTCCCATTCCTTATATGTAGGTGCGGGACTCCGGTTCAGTTGTGTCATCAACAAGTTGGGCCAGGAGGCAGGGTCGTTAAACACATTTGTCACTGGTAGCCAATATACACCTATTATATTCCTTCTGCCAATGTACATCACTAGGATTTTCACTGTGGTCTTTGTACCTTTAATTTACGGCCCCACTTTCAACAGATTTATAAAAGCGGTATAAGGTCCGCCATAAACATTTCTTTCTTTGTACTTCTGTGACACTGAACTCCCGTTATCTCCAAATGTAGTAGAAGAGCAGGGTACAAGAATTTAACACATGGATGGCACATGTTGCTAATTTTTTTTTCTTCTTCACATAAATTGTAGTCCAATGTCTATTATGAATTATGCGCTCGTATCTCTCACTTTATACCTGTGAATAATGACATCTGCTGTTACATTCAAAATCCTCAAGGTAACATTTCATACTAGGTGGACTATTAAGCTGGATCCTACATATTACAAGTTGTGAATTAGCCACACCTAGATCTCTAACTATGCACTTCACATACAATATTGACTTTCTGTGATGCACTCCATTGACTTTCGCTACCCATTCTTCAAATAATTATTCTTATTCTAACAAGAAGTTTTATTTGTTTCTTGTGCTGAAACTAATCGTAGTCCATTTGATTTTGCCGAAGTTATCTGTATATTATCTTTAGGTGGACTACCATTAATCTTAATATTTTTTTCCAAAATAAATTATAATTCAGTTTTCGTTAGCCATTTCATTTTAATCGAAATAAAAATTTGAAGAAAACATTTTATTACGCATTCCTTGTTAGCACAAAGAGATTAGGTTATGTAGTAGCTTTAAGGTATAGTTAGCTTTTTAAAAGAGCATAAGGGGGCCTTCGCCCTTAAGGAATTTCCAGGCTTTTCATTACATTCTTGTCGCTATATAGGATTGGTTTTAAAAATTAATTTGCTTTGCATGGCTTCAAGAGAGACCAAACGAAGGGGGGCTCTCCATTCCCGGTTAAATTTCTGGAAATGAGAAAATAACCTCAAACATTTATGAATTTTAAATACACTGCTATTAGAAAGCAATATATGTATTTGCTTTGAAATTAAGTAAGCATTCCAAAGCTAAATGCAAATGCAAGACGTATTGACATTATTTTGTTCTCTATTTTGACAGAATTTATGAAGCATAATGAGTTTATCACACATATTACAATTACTTGTTGCTAATTATTTATCACATTTAAGAATTGCATGCACTAATAATATTTCATATTTCGCTGTGGATGTTCATATTCATTTATGAAATGTATTCATTAGTATTAGTAACAATACTATATTATGAATGGAATATCCCTTCTTATATTACAATGATTACTATGCAGGATTATCATCGTCATCATTATTATTATCATCATTATTATTATTATTATTATTATTATTATTATTATTATTATTATTATTATTATTATTATTATTATTATTATTATTATTATTATTATTATTATTATTATTATTATTATTATTATTATTATTATTATTATTATTATTATTATTATTATTATTATTATTATTATTATTATTATTATTATTATTATTATTATTATTATTATTATTATTATTATTATTATTATTATTATTATTATTATTATTATTATTATTATTATTATTATTATTATTATTATTATTATTATTATTATTATTATTATTATTATTATTATTATTATTATTATTATTATTATTATTATTATTATTATTATTATTATTATTATTATTATTATTATTATTATTATTATTATTATTATTATTATTATTATTATTATTATTATTATTATTATTATTATTATTATTATTATTATTATTATTATTATTATTATTATTATTATTATTATTATTATTATTATTATTATTATTATTATTATTATTATTATTATTATTATTATTATTATTATTATTATTATTATTATTATTATTATTATTATTATTATTATTATTATTATTATTATTATTATTATTATTATTATTATTATTATTATTATTATTATTATTATTATTATTATTATTATTATTATTATTATTATTATTATTATTATTATTATTATTATTATTATTATTATTATTATTATTATTATTATTATTATTATTATTATTATTATTATTATTATTATTATTATTATTATTATTATTATTATTATTATTATTATTATTATTATTATTATTATTATTATTATTATTATTATTATTATTATTATTATTATTATTATTATTATTATTATTATTATTATTATTATTATTATTATTATTATTATTATTATTATTATTATTATTATTATTATTATTATTATTATTATTATTATTATTATTATTATTATTATTATTATTATTATTATTATTATTATTATTATTATTATTATTATTATTATTATTATTATTATTATTATTATTATTATTATTATTATTATTATTATTATTATTATTATTATTATTATTATTATTATTATTATTATTATTATTATTATTATTATTATTATTATTATTATTATTATTATTATTATTATTATTATTATTATTATTATTACTGACAACTAAAATAATTATTTTGATTTGATATTAAGAATTACTTTTAGATTACTGTTGTGTAACACAGAATATTCTGGTTATCCACGACAAAGGAGAACAGAAATTCATTCCCTGTGAATCTAATCAATTTTCCTTTTCCATCCTTAGGAGATGGCATCCAGTACGCTTCGTATTGAAATTTAAATCATTAAGAATTGAAACTAACTTCATTAATGAAGTACACTATTGTTCAGAGCACTACGCTTCGAATATATTTTTCCGAGACACAATCATAGGTACAGTAATCCAACTACGAGAAAGTGTTTGGAATGCGAGGAGAAAGGAATGGCGATATGATTCCTGTGCTACGTATAATGCCTGCTGTATACAAATCATGTGCATCAAAAATCTGCTGCCAAGTGGAACCGCTACGCCTGGACGATGCCGCATGCGGCTACTTTCAAGTAGCTGGACATCCCTCATCGGCTCTGTGGCGGGTGTGGGGCACGGCTCTGCTTAAGTATGTCGTGTGTAGACTCCTTCCCGACAGGGGTAAACAATCCCTCCCGTGCCCATATATAGGGTTGTTCCAAATGACTGTCTGCGTTCATGATTTTTTTTAAAAAAAAAAGTGGAAAACATACCATTTTTACTGTCGCAGTGACGGTTAGACAAACTCTCAAAGTTTTCTTATGCATCAACGATAGTACTAAGTTACCACCAGATGGCAGTAATAACAGTGTAACAAAATTGCGGTTAGCGATAAGGAGAAAGCTTTTTGTACTCCTGAATATCAACACCAATCCGTTACCAAGTTCAGCACCATTTTCGGACAAATTTCGGGAAGGAACCTCCTTCCGAGAGCTCTATTCAAAGATCGCATGCACAATTTGTGAATACAGGTTTGCAGTGGGCACAGGTGATCTGATGCTCTTACCCTTTCCACCACGTTCATCAAATCTTACACCATGCGATTTCTTCCTGTGAGGATATGTTAAAAGACCATGTATTTGTTCCTCCTCTACCGGTGAATATTCAGAAAGTGAACGAGCGCATCCAAGCCGCCTTCGAAACCATCACCGTTGCCAAGTGAATCGTGTGTGGGAAGAGATGGACTATCAAGTAAATGTGTGTAGAGTGACAAAAGGCGCACATATCGAGCATTTGTAATGTATAAAAGAATATGAATTACAGTACACACTAAAACAAGATTCATATTCCTGCACCAATTGCATTATGAGTTATGAATGTTTGTATCCCCGATAACCAATTAGAAACCCTGCATTCCTACGTATTCTGGACTCATTTTTGGGTGCTTCCAGCTGTACTCCGCACCCGATTTTTGGAACACAGTTCCCACATAGAGCAGAGATAATGCCATCAAGCACTCAGCCCTTACAGGTGTGAGCATAGTGATAGTTTTCTTGTTAGTTACTTATCGGTATGTTTTACATGGAGAATACACGTATGTTAACACCTCATTTTTCGAAAAAGTAGCAATTTTGGAGTTGGCATCTAAGCGCCCTAAATGTGAATATAATTTCACAAGAAAGCATCTTGCTGAGTAATCCGTAGAGGGTACCTACAGAGTGACGTTGCTGAGGTAGTGAGGGACAGTGATAAATATGAACTTGCCCTTTAGATGTGGTTGGGAAACGCCAGAACAAACTTTTCTCAATGTATTCATGAGCATGCCGAGCTAGTTGATTCCTGGCATCATTCGATAGGTTCCGGATTCGATTCCCATCGACCGCCCAGTCTGACCGTAGGTTTTACGTAGTTTCCCGCTCGTAGACCAATGTCCCTGTGGTTTCTTATCTGTCATGATCTCCTTTCTATCATTTCCCTTTCATTCCGCTTCCTTCTCATGTTTTATGTGTGCTGCCAGATTTCGTGGTGTGTTTGACAATCGGCACGGATGCTTGCTACAAGGTTACGGTAGTTTCCGTGAACCTAAAAGTACTCTTGGTTCGATGGGTCGTTCCTTGCTCTCTCTAGGTAGCTCTAATAGCGGGATTCTTTTATTTTTTTTTTTTTATTTTTAATTTGCGTCCTCCAACTTTAAGTCATATCGGACGATGAATGAATTAAATGGATGTAATTATGCTTAAATGAGCCCAAGGTCCCTAAACCTTAGAGTTACCCGACATTCATCTCTCAGCATAAGGGAAACCCCCAGAAAAAACCTTATCCAGAAACTCCCCTGAAAGGTTCAAACTCGTGACCTCTTGAACATAATAGCGAAATGGTTGCTCGAACCAGGAACTCTTAGAGACTTCCACGCGTTTCTGTGACTTTCTGTAGTTCCTTCATTTCATCCCTTCCTCCTGGTGGTGGTAGTCGCAAAAGACTTCATGTAGGTCGCGTACGCAAGGTGTCCCCATATATACTAGTGGCTACAAGTCCCAAGCTAAATTGAGTTTCCAGTTTTTTTTTTTTTTTTTTTTTTTTTTTTTTTTTTTTGTAATTTACGTCCTCCGACGTTAAGTCATATCGGACGGTGAATGAATTGGGTGAAATGACGCTCAAATGTGTCCAGGGTCCATGGAGCTTAGAGTTACCCGACATTCGTCTTGAAGGATAAGGGAAAACCCTGGAAAAAACCTTATCCAGGTAACTCACCCTGACCGAGATTCGAACTGCATACATACATAATATGTATAGACTATCCTTCTCTATAATGAAAATTCAGCATATATCTTATTATTAAGAAATGAGTGGAATTACTGCCAATGATGCTGCTGTATGTTTGGTTGCCATGAGAGCATCTCAAAGGTGTCAAACGCATCTAGTTATCCTAGAGCTAAAATCAAACTTAACAAAGTGGAAACGCAATCAATGGTCATACTATGCAGGTACAAGCTTGTGTACGTTAACAGTGAAGGGTGAGTTTGTTTGCTAACGCTTTACTCATTGCCATGGAGTAGAGCCCTATTGTTATGTAATTACTTATCTGATTCATTTGTACATGAACACACGACAAGGAATAAGGTATACGAATTGTATTGAAGTATGGACCTCTATTTCTTATATTTAAGATATATTAGATATTTCACGCAATGTTACTTCAAATGAATATTTTGCCTGGCTTTACTTATTTATTGTATTCAGACATTCTCTCTGAGACTAGTTTTCCTACTTTAAAAATTTTAGTAGTTATTTGGACATGTGCCGTGAAAATTTAGGCTGAATATTTTGAACATGCTTGAAAAGGTCTGCAGTGATGTGAAGTGAATCAACGAAGAAGGGGAACACCTCGCTCACTACGACTCCACATTGGTCTATTGTGGACTACCATCCTCCTGGGGAAAAGAATGGGGCAAAGGTTGACCACAGGACTGCAGAAGTCGAAGAGAGAGCAGAGATGCTAACTTCTGCGAGCTATACAGACTAATCCTCGGTGCACCACTAAAGCTTAACACCACCACCCAGAGAGAGGGCGATCCCTATCGGCCTTGGCCACACTATTTGTCCGAAACACTGCGCTGACAGTTACTCATAAAACATGACAAGGGAATCAAATGATGCAAAGAAGGAACGAATCCGTAGATTGGAGAATCCATCCCAGTATAGTATTGTGACAGGGGAAAATACGAAAAAAAAAAAAAAAACAGTCAGTATGGTCGTTCGACGGGCACCAAACGCAAGTGAGTCGCACAATTACGGCGGCGCCATATTGCTCGGTCATATCTGTAGCAGAAATGCTACCCCCAGATTCATCCCTCTCAGTACTTCAAACTCGTGCTGATTTCAAAAAACTTAATATTTCGAGGTCTACTGCACACATTAGATGAAACTTTGTTTCTTTCCAGAAGAGGATAGAAGTATTCACTTCCCTGACTGCATAGATTTTCCCTGTAGAAATCTATGGATGGTATGGAAGATATAAAACAAAAACTATTTTCTGTAAAAGGTGGCACTGCATAAATGTTTCTCGAAAGTTATAGAAAGCAATTGATGAAAACCCCGGTTGATCTATTTTCCTCAGCATATTTATGAACTGCTATATCAGAAGGCCATACCTCCAGAAGAAAAAAAAATTATATTGTTCATGTGCTGACCTAACACATCGTGCGATGTCAAAAGGTAATTTTTTTAATGCAAGAATGTCATCCAACAGAAGAATTCTATTTACGCAGAAGATCTAGAGAAGTATCTTTTCATGCACTGTGCTAATAAATAAAACCACATTTATACTTAATTTATTCAATTATTGTTTAAGATGACATTATATATTGTGTCATCAAGCAAGCCCAGGGCCCAAATGACCTAGCTTTCAATGGACCTTAAAACTCCACACACTCACTTACTCACTCACTCTAGCTAGCCCAGGTTCGATCCCAAACGACCAATAACAAAGTTCATGACATTGGTAACTGGTACCGTAACTAATTGCGGATGTTCTTCTGAAGTAGTTCATAATCTAGAGTTACACTATCATATGCAAATAGAATATAAGTGCCACTGTCTAGTACATACGTCACCCATGAACATATGCTACGTCAAGTGTTACGTTTTGCATCTGTCTTTCTTCGTGGTCGTCATCTGCGATGGTTGGAGTCTTTTTTCTGTTTCATAACACCTGTGTGCGCTGGGATGTGGTATTCGTTCTCTAAAATAATTGTTTCTGTAATTTACTCATGCTTCATGTGCATTTGCATAAGGTTTTGAAATTCATTAATTTTACAAAGAAGGACGAAAGTCTAAATGTAATTTGTGTAGCTTTTTTAACGTCTCTGCACAACGTTAAAAGGACTCCTACAGAAGTTATGTAAATGCAAGGACGGACAATCAGAAAGAGCATTACATTACATTATTTGTATAAATAAAATGTATGAACTTCATTTGATTCTTCATACCGAGCGAGATGGCTCAGGCGGTTTCGTCTGTGGCCTCAATTCGCCCGGGTTCAATTCCCGTGGCCGACTACCTGACCATGGGTATTTTCGGGGGGCGGGGGGGGGGGGTTCAGGTCGCCATTCGAATGCTGGGTAGGTTTATTACATCCCCCGAATTCCCTGTCCCTTCAATTCACCTGCATTATCATTTCAAATCATCTCTCATCTGGTGGTCTCTTTCAAGGTAGAAGTGTCGATGGGCGTCTCGGTGCTATCGTGACTCCTTAGGTCGGCATCCCTCTGTCTCCTCTCACCTAATGCTTCCTCCCGGGATGCCCGGGATGCCCAGTTAACCCAGAAGAAAAAAGTTATGGCCTGACCACATGACCGTCTGCAATAGGTGCCCGGACATTGATGGCAAATCTTTGTTGGAATCCTCTGACATGCGTCGTACGCGGATTTTCGTCTGCACAGACATGGCCGTTACGAGAGTTGCGAATACACTCCCTCGAAAATTGACCTTCATCGGTGAGCAGAACTCTTCGTCGAAACTGGGGTTCATCAATGCACCGGTGCAGAAACCACGTGCAGAAGTTAACACGTGGTACAAAATCTCCTGGTTGCAACGCCTGTACCCTTTGGAGGGTGGTAAGAATGTAGTTCTTGCTTGCGAAGAACCTTCAACACCATGCTGTTAGAAGAATCCATCACTTGCGTATTTGTTCGCGTACTTGTTGATGGGTCCTCTTCAACGTAATGTAGTACAGCTTCTTCAAATTCGGGGTACGGCGTCTTCTTGGAGCACCACAATTGTGCTTATCGATGGTGAAGGTACCTCGTTTTCGGAGCCGCTGCACAATACTGGCAATAAGAGTACCTCATGGAATCATGCGTTGTGGATAGCGCACTTAATACAACCGACGAGCTGCTCTTGCCTTCCCTTCCGCGGCGTCGTACACTAACATCATGTCCGTGTATTCTCCAAATGAGTATTCAACCATGTTTATCGAAGATGCACAGGTACACAACAGTGCAAAAGTTTTCCGATGGACGAGGCGGTTGGAGAAGCAAGGGGAACCAAAGTCTATGGTCGATTAGTTTAGCCTAGTGAAAGCAAAGCTCAGGTTTACCTGCTGATCAACACTGACGTTACCCTCCACCGACCACAGGAGGCAGCTGACGATGATGCCCTTAAGCAGTCTACACAGCAATAATAATAATAATAATAATAATAATAATAATAATAATAATAATAATAATAATAATAATAATAATAATAATAATAATAATAATAATAATAATAATAATAATAATAATAATAATAATAATAATAATAATAATAATAATAATAATAATAATAATAATAATAATAATAATAATAATAATAATAATAATAAAATAATGATAATGATAATAATGATAATAATGATAATAATGATGATAATGATGATAATGATGATAATGATGATAATGATGATAATGATGATAATGATGATAATGATGATAATGATGATAATGATGATAATGATAATAATAATAATAATGATAATAATAATAATAATAATAATAATAATAATAATAATAATAATAATAATAATAATAATAATAATAATAATAATAATAATAATAATAATAATAATAATAATAATAATAATAATAATAATAATAATAATAATAATAATAATAATAATAATAATAATAATAATAATAATAATAATAATAATAATAATAATAATAATAATAATAATAATAATAATAATAATAATAATAATAATAATAATAATAATAATAATAATAATAATAATAATAATAATAATAATAATAATAATAATAATAATAATAATAATAATAATAATAATAATAATAATAATAATAATAATAATAATAATAATAATAATAATAATAATAATAATAATAATAATAATAATAATAATAATAACAATAATAATAATAATAATAATAATAATAATAATAATACCGCTGCTGCTACTGTTACTAAAAGCTGACCAGGATAACTTAGGAGCTGGCATTCTGATCCCAAGGTTGCGAGTTCAAGCCCGGTCTAGTTCCGATGGTTTCTACGTGTGGCTAAATTTAAATGCATCGTACCTGTTTTACTGACATTTAAAGAACTCCTTCGTGAAACCTCCGACATGTCGGTAACGCTAACGTGATTTCGTATTTGAACTTTTATTATCAAACAAAATAATTATTTTATTTATTTCGCCGGTCGTTAAAATTCTAATATATATTGGTTTTTTTTTAATTTGGTGGCTATATTAATTGTAGTAGGTATATCCATATAAGCTCTTCTTGAGAACTGTAACAAAGGAAATAATGTACTTATTTTCGGAACAAAATACACTTAATTTTAAATATCACGTAGTTTAATATTATATTAATTATCGCTAACCTGTGAAACGTAGAAGTATTTCGTTCCAGATAAAACTGCTACCTTGAGTATTGGAAATGGATTTAAAAATAAGAAAGGGAGATTCAAAAGGTTGAGGTATGTGTGTGCGAGAGAGAAGGAAAGAGAGGAAATAACGTCATTAAAAATGGATCGATTAATACCCAAGCTGATACTGGAGAGTTGTATAAAACTACTTACGTCTCATGTGGCACAATTGCTTTTACTTTCCATTGATGCTTAAATATCTATGCGCCGAACTCGCTGGTCAGGTATAAGGAAACAACCGTCCTGGCGCAACTAACTGATAAGAAACCCGCCTCCCTCCCGGTAGGTCAGTCTTGCACGCATCGGAATACATTTGCTCGCGTCTGTACGTGAATACCACTCCAGGCATGATACCACGGTAGGGAAACGTCACGTGTAATCAGGTGATCGGCTGACGTCATGTACTGTCCATCAGTTTGCATAACAAGATCGGCAAATTCGATCCTTGTAACAGTTGTAGCACGGAAATGGTTCGGTCCCGGAAATGGGTTGCTGTTCACAATATTGTCTACTCAGTCCCATCTACTAGCCCTAGAAGTTTAAGTTTTAAATTTCACAACACCCGTTATATTCATTGAACTATTCAAGACATGCTCTACGAAGTAATAGGTGAGGAAGAACATTTTCGATGACCCAAATGTAGGTATGAATAAGTCTAGAAAGTGGAAATCACAACTATTTCTTGAACGGTGAATAAATAATTTGTTTTATTGAGATATTTACGTCTTGAAGCTTACTTTGGTCAACGCCCTAATTGGTGCTTGGGCTAAGGTGCATAAAATTTCACTTAGGCTTGCTTGCTCTTAGCTACTCCGTAGTAAGCTGGATAACTTAGCTTGATCCTACGCAAAATAAGAGTGCAAGTATAGGTCGTATACTTAACACAGAACTGAAAACGACCAAGCCTGATTTCTCCAAGTCTGAAAAGTTCAGCAATACTAATTCTGACTGCCGGACTGATTGCAGTTGACTGAAGTGGTCCGCCTAATTGTGTCGCTTCATTGATTTGTATTTCGTTGTTTGCAGTTCAGATCGTCACCGCAGCTATCTACGGAAAAAATAATATTCTAGCTCTAAAGGAGTGAAAAATGTAAATCTGTTAAACAAAATATATGATCCGAATTAGGCACAGAGAAATGTTCATTCATAATAAACAGGTATCAAGTACGCCAAACCATTCACAAATCACCTTTGTTGTGATCTATCGACAAGATTAGACTCCAAAATTTGAAGTTATTAAGAAATTAGCTATTTAACTGATTCTTTTCTTAAAATATTTATCACATGTAAACACATGTCTTCTTTCCAGATCTTTCAAATAGCTACACTATTCATATGTTACCTTTACGATCGATCATCTTTACATTGATTTTACTTATTTATTTAAATGCTAAAATGGATTTTTCAGTACGCATTTGTAAAATAACTATGTTTCATGATGTTGCAACTTTATTTCTAAAGTAATCACTTAGTACATAGACACTTTGAAAACAATGAAAAGATGTGTTGACTAGAAGATTGCTACTATTTGTTTCTTAAATAAATTAATTAATTAATTACGCTTAATAATTCCAAATTAATCAAAAAAGTAGCCCCTTTCCCTCGTAATGTTAATAATACTATTACATTATACAAACGCACGTACAACCGGACTTATGAAGATGAAAGTTAGGAAAGCAAGCTGAGCTATACATGATGTGCCCAAGTCGGCTTTTGCCTGACTTCGGAGTGAAAAAGCTTGCCTTAATTGAGTTTAACATGCGGCTGTTTTATTTATTTGTTTTCCCTCCATACAACTTAGGGCTTTTAAAAAAGTTTGCATTTGTACGCGTCTAGTATAAACACCCCTTGCATTGACAGTATTTTGGCAAATAAGGTACCATGCCAAGGTATATTCTCAGATGCTGAAAGGATTTCTAATTATGCTAAGGATAACAACTCGTATAATTACTATAATGGACATAATTATAAAGTACGCTCTGTACTATTAAACTGATGGGAATTCTAAAGTTGCCAATATTGGAAATGGCCAGACAGCGGAACCGCTCTGAACACATACCACAACTGATCACGTGTTATATAGCTCGATGACAACTAACATTTAAGAAAATATATTCATCGTGAAAGAAAAACGTAGAACAAAAATTAGTCCAGGTAGTTATTTTACAAGGGATATTCCAGCGTTACTTTTGCTCAGATATAAAGATTATTGAATACCTTATTCGCTGGCGTAAAATGATAGAACAAGATGCATACATTCCTCGAAACGACAAAGATTTGCGTGCATGCATTCAGAAGCATGACAGTCTTACGTGGACAGGTTTGATATAGCAGCCGCTCACCCTTTAAGAGGTCATGGGGTATGGGCGTTGTTAATATAGCGGTCGGTCTACGGTGTCCTCGATGCAAGACCCTGCAATGAGCTCACTACTTATCACATCCTGTTGCAACATGCTCAAAGGAACAACACAAATGCAACTGAGTTATGTTGTGTGCTTGTATTTATTCATATACACAGCATCTCTGAAACACCCCAGACGTACAGTGTGTGTAGAAAATAAAGCTATCACCATTATATACCGCAGTACAACCACAGCACTTTTTACAAAATCAGTGTACGACATAATGCCATAAAATAGGCATGAATCTGTCCTAAAATTATGTACAAAACTTTATTGGCCCGAAATTAAGGGTTAACAGAAAAATCAGACGTATAATACAAACATAAATATATTTACCCACTGTCATTAGCTAGCTCGTCTCTTCTTTAACCATTTCATAGAAGTTTATTTTTCTATTTACTTCATGTAAATCAAGATAAACGTTTGCTGATGTGCTCTCAATACATATTTCGTCGTAAGTGGGGGTTACAGGAGACTAAAGGATATTACGTTTCAAAGCCGGTAGCTATATGTTATGGTTGAAATCACATAAGTTTTGCGTGACATCACGATTAACTGAATGCTGACTAAGCACTTCTAAGAGAAAAAAATTACTGGAAAACTCAAACCAAGAGCAATGAATATTTCCGAAAGGATTAATGCCTTTAAAAGGTTGTGTGTTTTAGTGATACCTAATTTTGGTATAATACACTTTCTTCTTATGCCTAATAGTTTACCAGTTATATAAAAGTATACAGCACTCATTTAGAAAAATGTGGCTTCTCAGACATTTTGAAAAAAGCTCAGGGTGCATATGTTATTAGTCAAGCAAATCTCTACAATATGTAGTATTTTATTTAAAATCAATGCACCCCTTTTAGTAAACAAAAAATAACGAACATTTTGCCACGTAAAGTGTACTTAAAGGGAGATTTTCCTGAAAACGTTTATGTGGTATCTTTGAAGAATGCTAACGTTAATACTCTACGCCCACGACAAGAAGGCTAGAGGGGAATGAAGGGCAGGTAAGTTTAAACTGTTTATCTGCTCCGGTAGCGGATCTGTTTACTAGGAAATCAGTGTATGAGAGTGCATATCAGTCACCCATGCTGCCAGATCTAATGTTTGTTGCAGTAAATGCAGCTATAGGTATTATGTATGGGTGAGTTATGTGACAACACTTGTGTATTTTAAACAAACCTCCCATCCTTGTCATACTCGGAATGGGAGCATATACACCGTACGGACAGCAAAAGTGACTACGCTACACATTCCTCTAGCTTGCCTTCTTGTCCTGGACAAACAGTACCTATCAAATTTGATATTTATTCAACATTTTGTTTTAGATTTACATATAGTGACTGTTGACTCAAATAGACACTGTTTTCCTAAAAAAGACATGTTTCGGTTCAGAGGACCTCAAAACCTGTATTTCTTGGGACATCCAATATGTAACTTTTAAATGTAATACATTACATGTCTGCCTACTGTAGATATGCGGAAGGGAAGCAAAACCTCTAAAGCCGAATGCATAAAATTTGCGATAAATGCGCAGGTTTATATTGGTAATAAAATACTAATTCACATCCTACCACCCCTTATTTGGTTCTGCCACCCCACGACCCTGAGCCTGAAACTGAACTTTTTTCACTGGCTGTAAGTTTGAGGCCAGACGTTCAATTTCAAACCAATACTAGCGAACCCTTCTAAGAGCTCGTGTGGACAGTTGTGGCGAAGCTTGACTTCCAGCCACTCATGTGAAATGTGACCGTAATTCCTCCCCTTTCGCCGCTTCCTATGCCTGGCTTGAGTAGTAAGTTAATACAATTGTTTAGATGTTGAATTCAAACCAATAAGAAATAGGATCTCTCAGGACACGTATGCAACCCGGATTATAAAAAGGTTCTAGCAACATTAGACAAAGTGAAGTGCTATAGAAAACCAAAAGCATCGGCATGTTTCATTGCAGCCGACTGTACCTGTGAGAACACAAAGCTTTCGTATATTTGTGGACAAGCTGCCATGTCAATTTGCTGCGTGGCTTATTTGGAAGGAATGCTTCCATAGTAAGCTTAGCTGTATTACGAAACAATAAAGAAAGCTTTTGTTTGTGAAATACTGCTATTTAAGCAGTTAACTTAGCTCACATTTTAATTTGTATTCATATTTAACTTCATAATTCAACTCAATTTGACAGCTCTTCAATATAAAAGTGTTACTCTGATCCTGAACAGCCCGCTTATACTCTTTAAATGTATTATCCCATTAAATATATGAAGCATCCTAATATACACAAAAATCGCGAATTCTGACAGAATTAATTAAATCTAGCAGCCGATCACATAGGTTACAGCAATATTTGTGTTCATCTTTCTATCCAGTAACCTGAGTCGAGTCGTAAGAAGGTTGCTTAGTATGCAAACTATTGTCATTTCCATATTCTCTGGTACGTTACATTTCCTGATTAATATGATTTTTCAGTCTGCGCATATACGGACCACCAGCCACGACCTTTTAACTTCGTCGTAAAATACGACTAGCAGTTTAACTGCTTGAATACATAGCCTGTTTCAAAACTGCATTGCTTTTATGGCGTGAGTAGTTCCATGCTATGAGAACATCCGTGCAGTAAACATTACCATTCGGAAAGAAAACAAAAGAGTATTGACCGTCTTGTATTTAAACAATTTATAATTTTCTAGAAAACAAGAGTGGTTGATGCATATACCTGAAATACTTAAATTCGTAAAGAGAAGGGGCATTTCACCCAACAACAACACAAATAATAATAATAATAATAATAATAATAATAATAATAATAATAATAATAATAATAATAATAATAATAATAATAATAATAATAATAATAATAATAATAATAATAATAATGATAATGATAATGATAATGATAATGATAATGATAATGATAATGATAATGATAATGATAATGATAATGATAATGATAATGATAATGATAATGATAATGATAATGATAATGATAATGATAATGATAATGATAATGATAATGATAATGATAATGATAATGATAATGATAATGATAATGATAATGATAATGATAATGATAATGATAATGATAATGATAATGATAATGATAATGATAATGATAATAATAATAATAATAATAATAATAATAATAATAATAATAATAATAATAATAATAATAATAATAATAATAATAATAATAATAATAATAATAATAATAATAATAATACTACTAATAATAATAATAATAATAATAATAATAATAATAATAATAATAATAATAATAATAATAATAATAATAATAATAATAATAATAATAATAATAATAATAATAATAATAATAATAATAATAATAATAATAATAATAATAATAATAAATGATTTAGGTTAACTAGGTATATGTAGTGGTACTAGCAGCCATTACAAAGCCCACCTTAGTAGCGTCTGACTCACGTTCAAGAGGTCCCGAGTTTGAATCTCGGTCAGGGTGAGTTACCTGGATAAGGTTTTTCCGGGGTTTTCCCTTATCCTGAAAGACGAATGTCAGGTAACTCTAAGCTCTATGGAACCTGGGCTCATTTGAGTATCATTTCTCTCATTCCATTCATCGTCCGATATGACTAAACGTTGGAGGACGTAAAATTACGAAAAAAAAAAAAATAGCCATTACAAGAGTCAAATGAGCATCTAGTACGTCACAATTTTGTCCCTCAGCATTGCTTTTATATTTCGATGATTTTAATAATCTGGGGCTGTCGTGTTTGATCGCAACTGAATGGTGATCAGGCTGCAGCCTTGCATAGAAAGGATCAGTACTCAACCAAGCGCGCACTTAGACTGACGTTCTATCAGTGGGGATGAAGATAGGTACTTCCATAAATGCGATATATCACAAAATTCATAAGCGCTTGTAGTCTTGTATTTTCGTTTTTCAGCCCCTGCAAGTCACTGTTGAATGCCTTCTCAAAATGTGATAAAATACGAAATTAACTTAATTGGAAAAGTTATACCTAAATACCATATATCTAAATGGAAATATGTTGCAGCGCATGAACTCTTTTTGAAAATGAAAATTTAAAAAACAAAACGGAAATATGCTTATGGAACGTTTCCTTTAAATGCAGCAAAAGGAAAGAAAATGCGAAAAAGTCTTTTTCCTCCCAAAAGGTTGGCAATTTTTCAAACCTGTTATCCCGATCATTTTTGTCAACAAATTTGAAAGATTTCAGCTAATGTAAAATAAAGATATCATATTCTTGGAGTTGTTAATATAAATGTGTATTAATTTTTTCCCAGTTGGTAAATTGCAGAAAAATAAAGACTAAGGCTATGTGCAATGTATGTGGGATTCTACCATAGGTTCGGTGCTAAAAAAGTTCTTAGTATAATTCTAATGACAGAAGAACCAGAATGATGGACCAAAGATAGGACATTAATATTCAGATATGCCCTATGAGTACTTTCAGCAATGCTACTTTATGAATTTGCATGATTTGAGTGTATTTTCTATTTATTATTCTGGTGTCAAATACTTAATCCCTATTCCTTGTACGAGTATGTTATGTTTTATCTGTATCTACTCCATTTCTGTCTATGTTTGCTTTAACCTATGTACGTTATATTTTAAAAATTGCAATTTACTTTAAGCATTTTATTATTATTATTATTATTATTATTATTATTATTATTATTATTATTATTATTATTATTATTATTATTATTATTATTATTATTATTATTATTATTATTATTATTATTATTATTATTATTATTATTATTATTATTATTATTATTATTATTATTATTATTATTATTATTATTATTATTATTATTATTATTATTATTATTATTATTATTATTATTATTATTATTATTATTATTATTATTATTATTATTATTATTATTATTATTATTATTATTATTATTATTATTATTATTATTATTATTATTATTATTATTATTATTATTATTATTATTATTATTATTATTATTATTATTATTATTATTATTATTATTATTATTATTATTATTATTAATTTTACTTCAAGGTTTATGTTAAACAACCACTCCTTTTACCAGACAGATCAAATTCGTTTTCGTCAAGATTTTATAAAATGGTAAATTGCAAATATATAAAAGCTAAAAAAATTCCAAATGTACAAATCAGATGTTAAATATCCAATTCAAAGCTGCTAAAACTTACCCTCCACAAGGTATCAGATATGAAGATAAGTCTTGCTTTTACTTTCTCTAC
This sequence comes from Mantis religiosa, assembly GCA_030765055.1. Lineage (NCBI taxonomy): Eukaryota > Metazoa > Arthropoda > Insecta > Mantodea > Mantidae > Mantis > Mantis religiosa. Next base: position 107,710,585 of record CM060950.1, read on the forward strand.
CACGTAAATAGTGTAGGTACAGAACGTATTGTATGCAACGAAAAATGCAATCGTGATTTTACCGAAACTACAAGTTTTGAGGCCCGCGAATAAAAAAAAAATAAGAAGGTTCCTGAGTATGCATGTGTGTGAACAGCATAACTTTAAACGAAAAGTATTTAAGCCTGTATCTTTCAAATATGCTACCCAAAGTTTTTTTACGAATATTCCCTAGTCCCAAAAACTGTTATAAGAATTTCTATAAATATACTACATATATGCCCGCCTCGGTAGCGTGGTGATAGCATGTCTGCCTCACGTTCAAGAGGTCCCGAGTTCGAATCTCGGTCTGGGTGAGTTACCTAGATAAGGTATTTGCCAGGGTTTCCCTTATCCTAAAAGACGAATGTCGGGTAACTCTAAACTCCATGGACCTCGGGCTCATATGAGCATCATTTCACCTATTCCATTCATCGTCCGATATTTCTTAACGTTGGAGGACGTAAATTAAAAAAAATTATATATATATATATATATATATAATATTTGCATGGAAAATAAAATGTGTATTTTGAACTTTATATAAATAACATGTGAAGTCCACTTTATTAGGAAAGTGTTTTCTATAATGTTGTAGAACAAGTAAACGTTATGATAGAAAACGAAAACGTGCAAAACAAAAATGCAGATATATTGAAAACAAGCAGTTTATTTATGTGACTATTGATGTGACATCAACCATTTGAGATATCCAAAAATATTGGCTTCAGTTGTTCAATGCTTTGTAATTTTTTAAGTTTTGTTGCTATTCACTTATTCATCGATCTTGTAGACCGTGTGCAATTTTAAGGCCATAGCGAGTCATTTTCAAACATCTTACTGACACCTTAGTTTTTTCGTCCCACAAGTACCTATACGAAGTGTGTAATGACAGTTTATGTGTAAATGATTACGTCGATCAGCATGAGGCAGATAAATAAGTTTGCGTTACAATAGTTTGTAGAGACTATATAACTTAAACAACAGAGGGTATATACAATCATATGAACGTAACACTTCCTTTGGTTCAGTCTGTTTACAGAAGATTAATTAGCAACAACACTGACGTGGTAGTACAATACATAGAAAGTAAAGAACAACCATAAACTGGCTAAGGTCAGCTACATCCTTGAATTTAACGATCTCGCAGTGAGATAATTGGAAGCAGCTCGAAATCACAGGAGAAATGTCTTACTTAATCTTACTCTTATTATCAAACACAAATTAATATAAATTGATGTATTTTAAATCCTAACATCCCTTCTTCATCTGTGAAATTATCTCATATTCAAACAAGTAAAATCGAATAGCTCGTCAGCGTGTGAACGATTTGCTTATACTTACACCAGCATTTCCATACGCTTTCATTCTAATGAATTCAGCGCTTTAATATTTTAGTAGAAACAAAAATATTTTGAAATAGTATGTTACATATACATTTAATGGCATTTACATATATAACAATCACTTGTGTACAGTGCAAAAAAAAACATGTCTTTGATCCTCAACTAACAACGTTTTGTCTAAAGAGTACAACTACAGTGTTAAAATAAACAAGCATGTGAACAAGTATTTCAATTCTGCGTGTAAATTTGAAAGATTCAAATCCACATTAATTAAAATATGTAATAGCAATGAATTTACAAGTATATAATTAAAGCAGCAAAATGCCATAACCGAAAAATAGTATTTATTTAACCCATATGAAATAAGTGTCAATATAACTGAAGTTCGTAAGGAGACTGGGTGCGTATGCTGAGCTTCACCAAGTAAATTCCCATGTATATTGCCTTTATTCTTCTCTGCACAGATAATTTCCAACCGAAATCTACTTCTAAAATCTCATTATAATGCCGGTACATTTGCTATTAAAAGACACTGCAAACTGATCTTGGGCTGGTAGCTCATGATACAGTGATATAGGTAGCTCAGGGTTGAGCATTGAGGTTTCTCCCAGGGTATGCGTGAGTCTGTATGAGAAGGATAGTTTTAATGACACTGGAATGCCCGTTTCAAACTGGTTTAATGGCTGCTTCTTTTTATCAGAACATCGAACTTGAAGTTGCCGACCAAGGGTTACCAATATCACTGTTTAAAGTTACTATACGTGAAATGCTTATTACTCGATAAAACTTAATTCGTTCTTCACGTATATATGAACTGAAAAAATATCTTCTCTCATCGCTTCTGTTCTGCTCTCCACCAAGACAGAAGAAGAGGACTGCCCTAATCGGCTCCAAGCCACTAACTGAATGTCCACAGCTGCGCGTGGATGCATGTGTGACTTTCACTTTCTCGAAGCCCTTTAGTCAACCAAAGATTCCCTTTGTGACTATTTTGTCATGCCATTATTAAGGGCCCGAAGAATACCCAATTCAAACAAAGTCAAGTGCTACCCTTTAGAACTCTGCTAAGGACACTATTTCTTACGTTTCTTTTGTTAAAACAACTATTCACCCCAACTGCTGTTCGACTCGACTGCCCCTGCACGTGTTGTAACAAAGGACCAACATTCCTTTGAAATCCATCATGATTCTTTACTTATTTCAATCCTTTAATTTCGGTATCACTCAGATGCCTAAAGTATTGAACATTTCTATAAATGTAAACAAGACAACTAATTCCGTACCCAGTACTAAACTTACAGAATAGTGTATAGTTCCTGGTGGCCATATTTTATTTTGTTGGAGACTTATAATAAAGTTGCCGGGACATTTTATATTCTGCTAGACCATGCTTACCAAAGATCCATAGCTGGCGGCCTTCTTTTAATGCTGTACCCCGTATTTTCTTTAAAACTCTTAGATTTGAGAATAGCGCGGACTAGTTGCGTTTTATCGTTCACCGTACAAATTTAAAGTTGTGTAGCAATAAGAAAATTGTAAATTAAAATTATTAGTACAAATTTGTACTCTTTTCAGTATTTGGTGACACAGAAGACAAGTTTAAATATATACGTAACTGAATTGATTATTTGCACTTACGTAGTCTTATATTTACAAAATAATTCGAAAGCAGTGGAACAGTCCTTCTCACCCATGAAAGCTATTTTAGATCCCTAATCCCTAATTTAAAAAATAACAAACAAAACTTGTAGCTTTTTTTTTTTTCAAAATGCATCCTTGTAACACCAGAAGTAAACGGTTGTCATACTGAAGAATTTAACAGCAAGACAATCAATACGACTCCTCAGATTAGCAGGACTTATCTTTCAACAAATTACAAATATATCCAAAGGGTGGCAAGTAAACAACAAGAATTATTAGTAATATTATTTATTGCAAACAAAGATACAGCCTTTATCCCCTTCAACATACTCCCTTCCCCTATTTATACACCGCTCCATATGGAACTTCCATTGTTCAAAGCAATGCTGTAGGTCATCCATTTTCACCCTCTTCAACATCTCTGCGTTTTTGTTTGTACTTCTGACTGAAAATGTGCTCCTTTCAATGCACTTTTCAATTTTGAGAATAGATGAAAGTCACAGGGAGCCAGATCTGGCGAATACGGAAGATGTTGGAGCTTGGCTGCTAAAAAGTGTTTTACATCTCCGGCATTATAACCAACACGTTATCATCATGCAGAAGCCATACGTCATTCTTCGACAAATCCGACCTTTTCACTCTTACTCTTTCCCTCCGCTGTTTAGGACTTCTTTGTAGTTCTTTTTAATTTTTTTTTTTTTTTAATTTTACGTCCTCCAACGTTAAGTCATATCCGACGGTGCATGAAATGGGTGAAATGATGCTCAAATGTGTACAGGGTCCATGGAGTTTAGAGCTACCTGACATTCGTCTGTAAGGATAAGGGAAAACCCCGGAAAACCCCATTTAGGTAACTCACCCTAACTGAAATTCGAACTCGGGACCTCTTGAACGTGAGGCAGACACGCTACCATCTACGCTACCGAGGCGGGCTTGTAGTGTTTTGATCAGTGATTTGACCCTCAGACACCTATTCAATCATAACATACTTGATATCGAAAAAAAATGATCAGCATTGTCTCCAGTTTTGACTTACTCATCCGACTTTTTAAAAACATTCCATGTGATTCAAAAGCATACCTTTAATATATCAAATTGTTCCATTGGCAACATTTTGTAAGTTTACGAGGATTTCGAAGTTGATACGCTACTAAATTTTTGAGTCCATCATACTCGCGGCGCTACTTCTGAACGCCCTCTACAAACAAAGCTCAAAAGGAAACTAAAGCAAACAGAAAGACGAAACAAACTGTGGCTGCTCTTGCAGGTTAAAGGTCAACTGCGTTTCAATACTAACTTCCTCCCATTCAGCTGCGCAATAGGAGGTGCGCAGTCTGCTATTTAATAGGTGCAAATACGGATAGTACAGATTGAACATTTCTTGACGATTCTCGAAATGATGTGGTAACAATTATGTAAACATGTTACTACAACTCACGAAAGAGATAACTTCGCTAAGCTGTACTTCTTAAGTTTTTGCTTTGCTCATAAGGAGCTTACCTTTGCAACTTCTCTCCATAGAATTAAATTAACGCATTAACCGGCCACTACGTTCACCGACCTGACACCTATAGGCCCCATATTTATTTATTGTTTGGTAATTTATGTATTAATTAATGTCTCAGTGTTCCACAAACTGTGCTGTAAAGCGTAAAGGAAAGACATTTTGAATACTTAACGAGATTGAAGTATCTGAATGTGTGTGTGTGTGTGTGTGTGTGTGTGTGTGTGTGTGTGTGTGTGTGTGTGTGAGAGAGAGAGAGGGGGGGAAATAGAGCAAAAGTAATTAACATGTCTAGCTTCATTTGAGATACTGTATAAAACCAAATGAACATTTAAGAAGTAACACAATGCATTCCATTAATAAATGTATACGTTATCATTATATATATACATATATATAGGTATAGGAAGGATGATACCTCTCGGACCTAGGCCACGCCGTGGCTCAGTGGTCAGACCGCTTGGCTCTCACCAAGGCGGCCCGGGTTCGATCCCAGGCGACCGCAAGGTGAGGTTTGTGGTGGACAACACGGCGCTGGGGCGGGTTTTCTCCGGGATCTCCAATTTCCCCCGCCATCTCATTCCACCGGTGCTCCATCTTCATCTCATGTACCATCAGTGTCATCGCCAGCGGTGCCGTATGTAGTAAAAGCGGGCGTTAAACACACTACACACCTCTCGGACCTATATAGAGTTATTGTGGTTAGCACCCTAGAAGGAAGAAAGAAATGAAAATACTGCAAGAGGGTGTAAGTAACAGGCGGACTGGGCGCAGAATAGACAGAGCGATGAACAACCTGTGCACTAACCGGCACCTTTCTCCGCGTCATTTGTCCAGTGCCGCCATAAGCCTCGAAGCTTGGAAGCAGACCTAAACGATGAGTAGGAAACCGAATGAAATGGGAATGATGGAAAGAGCAGCATTCGCCAACCGAAAAGGGAAAGTCACATAAGACCTGAGGTCCCAATGGATGGTCGATCTATGAATATGTCGAATATGATCCTCACTCGGTATCATTAACATATAAATATACACATATGTGTAGTAAAATGCCAATCTGAGAAATGAGAAAATGCTATTTATCTCTGCGTAAGTATAGTAAACCTGTTTCCTCTGTCATATAAGTTGTCTGTGAGCACGTTGCAATCGTTCTTGTCGCTTCATTTCGAAAACATTGCATATTGCAGCAAAATGTTAATTGTGGCCTTTAAGTACGGCGTCATGGATAACGAGACCTTTTCTAATAGTATGACGAGAAAACCTCAAAAATCATTTTTTTTCCCTTCAAATTTCGCCATATTTCACGCTTCAGTCCCCTATCGAGGATATTTCTCGAATTATTCTGCCATGAATAATATTGGATTCGCTCCTTGCGATGCAATGTAAACTCAAGCCGAAGAAGATGCTTATCATTTGAGACGTGCCTTCCCGCTTTGCTTCATCATCTACAGTTATCTGCAGCTTGGCTTCATTCATTCATCACAATAAGGATGACGTCATGCGTCTGCCGCTGTTCCCTCACCCGGTGTGCAACATCAACCTTATTTCTGCCATCTTTTTGTTCTGTTTGTGATTCGGTTCTTCATATAACGGCAAGCGAAGACACACAAGCCTGTTTTGTGGAATTGGGCACATCAGGTGGCGTAGTATCCGGCTCCCAAGTAACTCTGCGTGTCCTTCCCTACCCCTAAATGTCGTTAGCTTGTCCCGAACTCGATGGGTCATAACTGGGGCCCGGAAGTTGTTGACCTAAAAATTCTCTAAAAATGAGCTAAAAGTGCACATGAAATGTAAAAAAGTGACCTAACAAAAATTAACAACTTCTTTCATAATAATAAATTGATAACTGCCATAGACAAATAATAAATATATGGTTCGAATAACCGCATTTTAAAATTAACTTTGTTAGTAAATAATGAAATTATTGCTACTACATAATACATAAATTCAAAATTCATCACGTCATTTTCAATTTTATAAAATATGAAAATATAAGTTACTGTACCCATTAGCCAAAACATACCTTACTCAGCGTTGCAGTACACCACCATGGTCATCTTCAAGTTATCAAAAGTAACGGAACGGCAGTTGTCAGCTAAAGCTGTTTTACACTTTCAGAAGCTTCCCTCTACTTCCACAGATGCTATAGGTGCATATTTGTAAAACACTATGTCATTGCCTGCTAACTCCTGTTCAAAAATATCAGTTCTGAAGTTTTCTCCTGACAAGATATCGGCAATCTGACAAACTGTTTAATACTCCCCTTTTTTTTTTTTCAACACAAATTTTAGTTTCTGTCTAATTTTTTCCCCAATCTCAGCTTTTACAATTTGTATCCTCTCTTCTGTAATCCTCACTAACTCAATAAACTTATCCAATGTCATGCCACTTTTTTCACGGCGGGTTATGGTTTCCATCAAAAGTGCAAAATGTGATTTACTGAAAGCCAATTCACCTTCTATTTGAGTATCAGAAAACAGATTCTGTATGCTCTCAATAGCCTTAGGATCTGTCATATCAAAGCTATTCACCACTTCTCTCACTATTTGTAAATTGTCACAGTAGTATATATGACCATTTACCCCAGCGTTATAAAATTCGTGCCGGGGGCAAAACTATATTAGGGGGTTTGTCTTTGAAATACATAGTTCGGGTTGGTGCTTTCAAACATATTTTCTTTGCTGTGTGAATGAGTGTATCTACTTCTGGAAATGTTAATCTTACCTGTTCCGCAATTCGATGAAAAGCATGGACCAATTACGTAAAATGCACCCTCTTACTGTAAAATGATTGGATCGATATTGCCGCCACACTTGTCTTTTTTCACATTTTGAAGAGCTTGCAAGCGTTTTTCCCGCCCAAAGGTGAACCGTTTGTCTACAGCGACTTTAATTTCGCACACTTTACAGAACAATACAGTTCCATCAGTAGAGAATATGTTTCTGCCAAACTCTAAAACATACTATTTCAAACGGGACGCAGATGACTGTTTTTGTTTCGGCATCTCAATTCCACCGCTCAACAAATTTACACACTTCACAAACTACTCTCTTCCTGCGACACTTCTAGCTCCGAAAGTCCTGACTGATGCAATCCACACGTATCCCATAATGTAACTGGCGATTCCTCGAATTGATCCGTCATACATTCATCAGCACTGTTAAGACGCTGATCTGTATTAATTACATGATTACCACACTTACAAGGCTACTATTTTATAAAATATGGTGATATACATGAACTTTTAACCACAGATTATTTTAAAACCCCCGATAAAGCCCATGTGTCAGAGTCAGGTAGTTCGGCTACGAGAATCGAACCCGGGCCATCCGTATGCGGGCGATTGATGAAAATGCCCAGTAAATTCGCGAAAAAAATAAAATGCTCGTAAAATGCATCTAAATGTTAAAAAATTACCTCATTATAAAATGTGAAAAAGTACATTTTGATTACCTATAAAATCCACATATATCTAACGTATTTCTTCCAGAATGTACTTAATTTCCAATAAGTATCGTCTGTGACTACTCTGAAAAAGTATGACTTTTCATCAAAATCTGGGATCTAGTCATAACATTAGCTTTCTTATACACTATATCTATTTTTTCAAGAGTTCCCCACATTCTTTAATTTCCGCTTTGAAACCCCTAGCATCAAAATTAATTAACGGAGAGAGTTCTTACGTGATCTGCGTGTGAAATTTAACTAGAAATTGCTAAAAGTTAACAAATTACACTTTCCCAAGATAAAATCATGCGAATCCCAAAATTGAAGGTAAATAAACTACACTGTTACACTACCAATTAACTGAAGCTATACCAGGCACGTTGGCTCCGCGATTAACGTGGGAGGCTTGTATTCGAAAAGTTCGCGGTTCAAAGTCCACTAGGACTCGCCTTCCTGAGTGAGACTTCCTCAACGTTTCCGTCAGCCCTCATAACTGGGCAGATACCTTAAACTTAGACCTTTAACGTTTGCCCCAAGTACCCCCCCCCCCTCCAAAAAAAAATATCATTTTAATGCATATATCATCAGCGTGCCAACGCTTGTGGGTTCCCTATTGCTATAGGCATTAAACACTACTAAGTGGAGCTATAATGGAAATGCCCACTAAACCTTTCTTGTGGTGAATATTTCTTCAGCATTTTTCCAAATATAAAATACCCCACATAACGCAGTTTGTGATTAATTTGTTTCAACAGTGTTTTAATGCCACTCAAAAGCACATTAAACAAAATTACTATATAGCTTTAAAAATAATACTCAGAATTTTAGATAAATTATTTACCTTTGATAAATCTATAATTTTAGGGTGTGCAAAGCTAGAGAGAACTTTGAAGCATTAAATCATTAAATCTTGCCAATAACGAGCTACTAAGAATCGATAATTCTATGCTCGGGAAGCAGTTTTCAAGACATTCTAATGCAATAATTTCAGCCACCTTGTTTAAATTCCAACTTATTAGCATCTGATGCCAATTAGGTTTAACAGGTGTTTAATTAGGTTTAATTAGGTGCGTTATGTTTAGCGGCGGATCATGCATTGCCTATCTCAACTTACTTATATTAGTCACGTGTACCATCGCTGAAATTATGTTGGTATAGTTCATTAACAGTGTCTATAAGTCAATGAAGCACAAGTAAGTTTTATGGTCATAGTTCCATTAATACTTCATACTTTATTTCTGAGTGTTATCCTTCAAAGATTTTAACACATACAGATGCCATTCCACAGCAATGTATGACACATTGTCATCAACCAGTTTTGGAAACAAAAGCTGTTAGACAAACTAAGTTCGTTAACATGAGTAGACAATTGCAGGAGGAAGTTTGGGAACAGAGCAGCTTAGCAAGTAAGAGTTATGCACATATAGAATATATACATCACATTCTCTATAGTACTATGTAGGGGTGAGGAATAGAGAGTCGATATTTTAAATATGGTGGCACTCCTAGAGTTACGGTAAACAAGTGAGGTGGAACCGCGGTAACATGTGCTGATCACATTCAGGAGGCCTTGGGTTCAATTCCCGCTGCCGATCTTACTGGCCCATGAATGTCTTTTAGGTAGGTGAATGCTGGAGAGGTTAATTGCATCCTACGTATTTCCTGCCCCTCCATTTAAACTTACTTATTTCATTTGGCTGGCTCAAATTTGTCAATTTCGGCGGAAGTCTCAACGTTACCTGGCAGAGAAAAATGAAGAAGCTGTATATAAATTGTGTTTCATATGGGGATATGGTCTCCAAGCTCTGAGCCCCCAGTGGTATGTGTAAGCCTGCAGGAAGGATGAGTCAGTTGTACGAGCTATTATCGGGGAGTTAAAATCTGAAACTAAAGGGACCCTGCCATCTCCTATGTACGGCTACCCTCTGTCTCTTCTCTTCTCGCCTCTCCTCGCGCTCTCTCTCTCTCTCTCTTTCTCTCTCTCTTCCTCTCGGGGTGTAGGAACAAAATATCTATAGGTCGAGATGCTAAATTCCCCCCCCCCCAGGCCTGATGATACCTCATTTCAATTTTAATGGCACTTTAAGTTCAGTGATGACTGCTATTGAATGCTATCGATTTCAAAAATTATAAACCTTATCAGAACTCTACCAGAGCTGAATATCTTCGTGACTTTTCAAGAAAAGAAAACTTGCACTTGAAATATAATCGATATCAAGATAAAAATAATACTACAAATGCACTGAAAGCATTTTACAAACAGTTATGTAGGTACATCAAGCTGAACGGTACAAATATTTAGAAGTTTTCTTTTTCTCTATTTTCGAAAGTAATCATTTAATGCTGATTACTTTTCTAATAGAAAGCCTTAACGTTTAGTTATGCGAGCTGTTCACATTCGCAACTTCCCGCATATAGTAGTAACATTAACAAGGAAATATTGCAGTATGTCTATAGGACAAATATACAGGGTGTCCATAAATGAATATCGGGGTTTTAACGCTTTATAACATTATAACATTATAACATTATAACATTAATTTTATTAAACTTACAGTAATGAAATATATGTCACATGAAAGAGCAACTCAAACAGTTTTATATACGAGCTTACTGTAAGTTTAATAAAATTAATGTTATAAAGCGTTAAAACCCCGATATTCATTTATGGACACCCGGTATTTTAAATCCCTAAACCAACATTTGATATGCACCATGTGTTTTCTACTTAAGACTTTTCCGTGCGCAGCACAAATTGAATTTTGAATTTTTAAACATGGCACTGTAAGCAAACGAAGAAATACGTCTAAGCTACATAATGATGGATACATAGTTACAACCACATTTAATCATAAATTACAATGCATCACATCTTTTAGAGTTGCCGGATAAATTTGTTTTCTGCTTATATGATGGTACTTTGCGTAGTGCATGTTCCCTATCCTCTTCGCTCGTGGTTATTTGCCATTTAGGAGATGTATACAGTGGAATTATTGTTATTTCTGTTCAATGTACATATGCCTAGAAGGTAAACAAGTTTAAATGACAATTTTTATGAACTGTATTATTTTGGTGTGCTACCCCGGGTTTCTCTGACAACCTTTGAAATCAGCATGCTTAAATTCCTAAAGGGCATACTTTTTATACCGCAGGCTTGTGGACTAGAAGAGCAAATGAGATAAAACAATCCGAATGCAAATTTTTAATCCTCAAATTGTTATATTTTACAACCATATAAGAAACAATACCTAATTCCACAAGGATGTTTCATATTCGTCAAAATCACATACAATGTAAATATCACAATATGATTAGTCCACACACTCATAAACTGAAGACCTAATATGCAATAAGACAATATTTTATATGTATAAGCTTATGCATTAAACAGTGTGTGTTGTGTCCCATGTTACGACAAATGAAATTACACTTTTTCTAGTGTAACAGATAAGAAAACAGTAACAGTGGATAAGTCGTTCCGGAAGCACTCCATTGTGAAAAACTAGAAGTACTTCTAAAAGAACTATTTCCACAAAGGACCGGAACTACTTCCTTGAAAGGACTACAACTGCAGTGTAAGATCGGTGAACGTAGTTCGGACAAGAGAATGAGCTTGACCTCTCACTCTTCTCTGACATGTTCCTTTATGCACATCAGTTCTCGGCGAACCGGAGTCCTGCATGTTTACCTGCACTTGAACTCAATCGGTACTCCTCTGTTGACAGCACACTTGTTTTCGACCAAATCTTAATCGTAAGAAAACAAATGTATAAGAGTGTATTGTTTTCTGAGCAGTAAACAATTGTTTCTTAAAACATTAGTGCACAAAAAAACACGTCGTTTTCTGGCAATGAAACCTAGCCTTTCATTTGGTGATAGTAAGTCTAATGAGAATGCAATGACCTTCACCGTTATAATAGTATAAAAGGAAAACAAGAAGTTTATTTGTTTTTTACTTCATACTTTTGAAATACAACTCTAACCACATATTACCTATGTGTTTCTGCCAATCTGATACAAATAAATGCGGAATATTCACTTATCTGATTGAACAGTTATAGCATCGCAATAGAAAGCTTCTGTCAGTACCTTATTCTTCTGAAACTGAACGTCCGTTTGCTAAGAAACAAGGAACGCCAGCATTTAAGTAAATTCCTATGATTTTGATGCCTAATTACTTATGATTAAAACCTGTTGAGCTCTTACTTCTTAATATAACATGTAACTTATTTTTCTCAATGAGGTTATGAGGGTCAGCTTCCATTTGGTTCAAACCTTTTATCTATCGTAGAGGCTATTTAAAGGGGCTCTGCAAACAAATGGAAAAGCCCTGTGCCTCGGATTTATTTCACCTCAAGATTTTGTGTGTATGTGTGGGTGAGTGGGTGGGTGGGTGGGTGGGAGGGAGGGTGAGTGGGTGTTTTACGTCCATGCTGACAACTCAAGCCTACAGATGCGGTGAAGGAAATAAGATGAAATAACGAATGAATCCAAGTCCACCGAGCCAAGAGTTATTCGATATTTCTTTTATGGAACACGACAAACTCCTGCAGAGAGCAAAACGGTCTTGTCCAGCCAACTCACTCAAGCACAGATTAAAATTGGGTTCCCAGAATAGTAGAGGGCTACCCCAACACCAGCATGTGGGCTACATTGGTATAGAAGTGAGTGTGTGTGTGTGTGTGTGTGTGTGTGTGTGTGTGTCTCTGTGTGTGTGTGTGTGTGTAGTGTAGTGTAGTGTTTAACGCCCGCTTTTACTACATGCGGCACTGATGATACGTGAAATGAAGATGGAGCACAGGTAGAAAGAGATGGTGGGGAAAACCGGAGAGCCCGGAGAAAACCAGCCCCAGTGCCGTGTTGTCCATCACAAATCTCACTTTCCGGTCACCTGGGATCGAACCCGGACTGCCTTGGTTACAGCCAAGTGGTCTAACCGTTCGGCCACGGCACGGCCTTGTTTGGTATAGAAGTAAAAATAATCACATTACAGCAACATTATTTCATTAATTTGTGTGGTAAATAAAATATTTTATTTCTCAAATAATTCTGTTATCTGAAATAGACCTTGGACCCACATACGTAACTAACATTAAAAGTGGAAGCGAGATTTAACACATGATGAATGAACAATTAAATGAGCATAAAATGTATATGGCCATCTATTGCACTCGTCATTTGATATCCATCTTAAGACTAATGGGGAAAAAGCAAGGTTAACCTAATCGGGATTTGAATTCGGGTCCGCACTAATTTAACCCCAAAAATCACGACTGCTTAGCTGGCAGCAGGGTGCTGGTAGAGTTGATAAGTTAATAAGTCGAAATTTGGTAATTTCGGAAAGAAATGGAAGCCCGTATTTTGTGAATATATATTCCATTTCTATATTTCGTTTTTCTGGTAAGTTAAGCAAACAGAATAACAAAATAACTTCTAAGAGATAATAACGATCATGTACTAAAGTTGTTATGATTGTTTAATAAAGAGAAATACTCCAACTTATACTTCATCCAACAGAACACAAAAAGAACGTTAAACAAGCTGGCAAAGCCAAAAGTAAATGAAATGGGCATGTTACCTGCTCTCTCCTGAGTTCTTGTGTTCCGCAGCAAGAAAGATTAATAAAGAACATAGGCAATGGAAAAGATGTTCTCACATAAATATAAGTTAGTAAATATAATAAAGTAGAATAAAAACTGATGAGACAGGTGCTGCGTGCAAATGGTTTAAAATACACTACATAGAAATCCAAAGCTACAAGAAGTACCATTTGTTGTAAACTTTTCACGAAGCACGAAGAGCTTATAAAAACTTCTGAGATAAGTCACGAAGTGCACGCTTATAATTAAGACTCGTTACAGTAAAAATCTAGAAAAACTTAGACTTTACATCAGCAGTTCCATGGGATAAAGTGCTCGCGCTGAATCATAAAGGATCTACTACAGAGATATAATTTAAGACTCCAAGAGGTACTATTAAACTAATGCGGTTTAGTGTTACTTTGTTTTAGCAACATCTGAAGTTTCATAAGAGAGCATGTTCGAAAATTTGGATGTTTATAGCTTGTAAAGCGTAAAAAGGCGTTCGAATAAGTGATAAATCTTGCAATGTCTGTAAACATTGCATCTGCAAAACTGCAATAACAATTTTCACTCGGTTTTGAAAGATAATAGATATGATTCATTCTATAATTTTGCAGCGTCATTGTTGCAATATAGTTCTTTAAAACAGTAACATAGTAGTTTTTAAGCACAAATAACGAAATGCCATGAGATGATCTTTCCCTGTGGCTGTATCTTGGTTCCTACATAACAAGCTGAGAATCGACACATAAATAGTTGTATTGATAGGAGGGCTATGAATGTTTGTCTTATACTTTTACAAGGTTTCAATGAAGGAGAGATTAAAAGTTCTATTGCGCCAAAGCTAAATCTGCTAAACTCGTGACCTATTACCCTATTTTACCAGAAAGGTATGTTAGGGTTCTAGTTACGAAAACACATAAATACAAAGATCAAAATAACAAAACATGATAATAATTATAACGTTTTAAAAATTTGGCCAATAAAGTGCTCAAAGACTGAAGTGCAACATTTTTTAAGGAATACATTAAACGACGGTGTTTGAAGATCGGTATTACAACTTGAAAGATGTTGAATAAGATTATATCTCTTTTTGGTATGAAGATCACATCTAAATATTAAGTGTTCAACACGTTCATCGACTCTTTCACATTTACAGAGGTATCCATCAGGAGAGTCTATAGTCTCAGATGCTATTTAAGGTATCAGAAAAAAAAAGCAAATAATGATTTATACACTCTACGTTTAGTGATTTACATTTAAACATTAAGATTATTAGGATTTCTTTGAATTATACATTCCCTTGATTACCATTTAACAGCAATTGTTTTATCAAACATTTAATACCAAAGGGGATCCAAAACAGCATTTAAGGTCTTTTTTATTATCAAATTGTTTAATTTAGGTATCTTTAATAGTTTCTGAGAAGCTGGGTTATTTATAGCAGGAAATATTATTCACAGATAAAGTTGTTGAAAGCAAAACGTGGAAGAAAATAGACCAACATATATTTGCAAAGAAAAAACTCACACAGAAGCTGCCGTACTCAAGAGCAGTACCAATTTGTACAGCAAAACGTTTCATAAAAGATGGAAGGCTTACCTTTCTACTTCGAAGTATGTAGCAGTTAGGTTTTGTTCTCTAAGAAATGATGTAAATTTCACTAAAAATGGCAAATGCAGCACCACCATGCACATGCTTTTAAAATACAATGCTAAAACACTATATACTAAAATAAACAGTTACAGTTTATAGGAATGCATAGATAAGAAAAAAATGTAAGTTTTGGCAATTTTCCCTTTTGGACTTCCCTTCTACTTTGTTTGAAGCCTGAGATCTTATTATTCATACCCGGGCATACTTAGGGTATAAAGCATCCGACAATGTACCACGCATTTGTGAACTTCCACATCATCCTTCAATAACTTCGCAGTAATTCTGAATATATTAATGCTGTGAATTTAACAACCACAAATTTAACAATTTAGTTAACTAGTAGAGTTGAGGTATTTTCTATTGATTGATTTAGACTCAATTATGGTGTGTTATTCCATATCTTGATAAAAATAGAGCATCATACACCGCAATTGCGAAATAAACAATGATTTTCATCAGATGTACATGAACCACCAACTGGTTTCTCATGATTGCTCTTCAACCCGCTAATAACGAAGGCGTTTAGAAAACTTAACTTCTAAAGATACTGCTCCGCCAGTGCTCTGTTTTGATGATGAAAACTATTTAACTCTGGCTACAAGAAATTGAAAATTATTTTAACATAGACTACTGTCAAAGAAACTCCTCTTACGACAGTCTTTCACCACAATTGAAAGGTAGTGTAGTCTAACAATTCTGATTCAGTTATGCTCCTTAGATCACTTAAGGTTTAGAATGTGCATTTGAAATAAAACACAATCAGAAAATTAAACCTAATATCGGTCATAAGCATGTGCAAGCATACTCCTATTGAAAACCTGCAATTTATAACGTTTCAATCATACGTACACCTTTTAAAATCGAAGTTCTTTCCAAAATTCCAAAACTTTTTGCTATTCAAGATAAGATGCCAAAGTATTTTTAAAAGTATACTGTAACGATTATGAAGGGGTGAGATTCACGTAGGTTTTACAAACCAACAAAGAAGAACGAATAATTAAAGAAGTATGTTGCATTTCATTTCCTAAGATTGGGAACCAGGCTGAAGATTTCATTAGTTGTGAGATATTTATTATTCCAAATCGCTAAGCCTATTTCGCTTCCCATTCAATGACATTAAAAATTCCAAATGCGTGTATGTTATTAATATTGTGAACCCATCATTTCGACAGCGACATAATTGCTGCTCACAGATTCGGGATTAGAATCTAATCTCACAGTTTCAGTCTTTGAAAACATCTCACACTACTTGAGTGAACACAGAGACGTATTTTCAAACAGGAGTTTAAGTTCTCTTTCCTCCCAAATTGAATTTATCCTAAGAAATATTGCACTTCTCAAAGTTTTCAATATGTAGAGTTAGCTTGCAGTTGTAAAGTACTAAATACACAACTATGTATGTGGAACCTTCACATTTCTGTTATTTCAATGACTTTCTATATGAAATGTGTGTCCTAGACATAACCAAAGAATAACGGAAATGCGAAGTCCAAATTAGCATAGAGCATAACGCGCAAGATGTGTGTAACCGATAAATCATGTAATACCTAAATAAGTTACATTTTCACACTTTAAGAATATAAATTATAAATGTTTACAGAGTGTAAACGTTGTTCTTCGGCGATTCATTATACAAAAAGGCATGTATTAATGCAAATTACACAAAGTTTGTACTAACATTTTATTTGCCGTTCATATTAGAAACAATTTCGCAGCTTCCATTTCAGGAAAAAAAATCTTGCATGACAAGTGCGAAAGTAGAGCCGGATTATCAAATGTACACAAAGACTTTATAATGTTTAACTTCTCAACAAACTTTACCTACTTTCAAGACCCCGAAACATGAGTGTTCAGTTTTAACAGAGCTGAGATAGAGGCTTGAGTTCTATATGCATGCCTTCAAGGCCCTTTAAATTACGTTACATTATGTAACATGGTCTGTGGAAGTGTCATGGTCAAGCTCCAAAGCCAGAGATGAGATGATGCCCGGAAGGGAACATAAGATTCCAGCCTGTCTTCCAAAGGAAGCTTTGCTCTCGAAACTTCGTAATTAAAGCAATATTATCGTTACTGGACGGCGTCAAACTCATCGTTATTTATACCGGCTGCAGCGGGTTTTAAAGGTTAGTACACGGGTTCACTGCACTTTCATTATAAAGTAAATACATTACATCACAGTTATTAGTTTGGAAATTATTTGATCCAGCATTCTACTCTGCATTTTGAAATATGTATAAAGTAATTAAGTTTGTTTAAGGCACCAGAAATAGAGAACGCTTATTTTTCACATTACATTATGAAGTCAAAATCGGTATCAAGAAAACTTTTTGAAGTGAAAGACTAAGTTGGATTTAAGATTGCTCCAGTAAATACAGTTATGTATGATTTTAGATTTACATTGCATTAAATACATAAAATCCTATGTAACCAGCTTATTCTTAAATTCGAACATCAAAAAAGCTTCAGCGATAGATTATTAAACTAACTTGAATTTGCCGCTTTTATTTTAAAAAGTATCCACTCCACGTGAACTGCATATATTTGTACATAGCAACAGTATACAAATTTACGCACATTTTTTAGGACAGAAGAAATGCCATTCGGTAAAAGACAGCTTAATTTCTTAGAAGTACACTTATAGGTTATCTCATGCATTTTCCGAACTGTGTAAATTTGATACCAGTAACTGATACAACTCAATGGAACAAATACAATAATCATGAGTCCAAAGTTTTTTTTTTTTTTTTTTTTTTTTTTTTTTGTATTAAGAAGTTCACATTTTACAAACAAACATAAAGTTGGTCTTATTAACACAGGACTTAAGAGCTTAAACTGCCTTACAAATATCCACTCTAGTATGGAGTATGTTAAAATATCAACTAAACGCACATAACGGATTCATATCGAGTTTGTTTTCCCGTAAACTGCAATTGTTTACACCTTCTGCGTACCATGACGCATTTCTAAAGTTCAGATATCATATAATTTCAATCACTGAGATGAGAAAACCAGACTTTTAAATCAAGTATTGGAATCACCAGTTAATACTAAAGGGTGAGGGAGAAAGAACAGAAAAGATCAAAACCATAACATAGGAGACCCCAGTGGGCATTTAAACTTGCGCCGCCGGAAGATTATTTACACTTTGTTAACACTACCTCAAAGGCTCATTAAGCTTTGAAATGCGATATTCGATATTCATAACACAAAAAATGCATGTTAAGATCCAAAGTGTTTTAAGACTACAGAAAATAAGACGAGCTGCTCCCAACGCTTAGTTTTTTATTTTCAAATGTATGAAAATGCTACTTACAAGCGCAGGTTTTCGATGGCATAGTAAATATCTTCACCTTTTTTCACTTTAGTGTGAACGGTACAATTAAGCACATTTCTATTAACACTGATCATATAACTGCAGCCACAATACGCTCAGAAGCCGAAGAGCTGAATGCGCGTGTAGGAAAGCAGCCAACGCTTACTCTAACGTAGCAACCACAACTACTTAACTCGGAAGCTCGGACCGAACTGAT
>CM060950.1:107734308-107991808 GCA_030765055.1 Mantis religiosa
AATAATATTAATATTAATATTAATATTATTATTATTATTATTATTATTATTATTATTATTATTATTATTATTATTATTATTATTATTATTATTATTATTATTATTATTATTATTATTATTATTATTATTATTATTATTATTATTATTATTATTATTATTATTATTATTATTATTATTATTATTATTATTATTATTATTATTATTATTATTATTATTATTATTATTATTATTATTATTATTATTATTATTATTATTATTATTATTATTATTATTATTATTATTATTATTATTATTATTATTATTATTATTATTATTATTATTATTATTATTATTATTATTATTATTATTATTATTATTATTATTATTATTATTATTATTATTATTTTTATTATTATTATTATTATTATTATTATTATTATTATTATTATTATTATTATTATTATTATTATTATTATTATTATTATTATTATTATTATTATTAGTAGTAGTAGTAGTAGTAGTAGTAGTAGAAGTAGTAGTAGTAGTATTAGTAGTAGTAGTAGAAGTAGTAGTAGTAGTAGTAGAAGTAGTAGTAGTAGTAGTAGTAGAAGTAGTAGTAGTAGTAGTAGTAGTAGAAGTAGTAGTAGAAGTAGTAGTAGTTGTTGTTGTTGTAGTAGTAGTTGTAGTAGTAGTAGTTGTTGTAGTAGTAGTAGTAGAAGTAGTAGTAATAGTAGTAGTAGTAATAGTAGTAGAAGTAGTAATAGTAGTAGAAGTAGTAATAGTAGTAGAAGTAGTAGTAGTAGTAATAGTAGTAGAAGTAGTAGTAGTAATAGTAGTAGAAGTAGTAATAGTAGTAGAAGTAGTAGTAGTAGGAGAAGTACTAATAGTAGTAGAAGTAGTAATAGTAGTAGAAGTAGTAGTAGTAGAAGTAGTAGTAGTAGTAGTAGTAGTAGTAGTAGTAGTAGTAGTAGTAGTAGTAGTAGTAGTAGTAGTAGTAGTAGTAGTAGTAGTAGTAGTAGTAGTAGTAGTAGTAGTAGTAGTAGTAGTAGTAGTAGTAGTAGTAGTAGTATCTACAACATTACAGTTCCTATATTAGTGCCAAAGAACTGCTATAAGTCTAGCATGTATGTTTCAAAATGCTTTATATGATGAAAGCTTAAGATAACGGCTCTCTGTTTCGGATATTAGGAAACCGCCTCTGAGCACTACAAACCATTACAGAAAATCCATATAATGGAATGTTCCTAATCAAGAATATGTCTCATCCCGCAATTATACTTCGCCGTAGTAGACGCTCATAATGGTTTATAAAAAGGAGCCATCTGAGCACAGAATTTTCGTTTTCTGTGAATGATTGCTTTTCTTTGCTCGCAAACCAATGATTTATTTCCTCTGTGGTTGTAAGCAAATATGTCAAGTCTACAGAGTATCAGAATCTACAAATCAAGTAACTATAACAAAACAAACGCCATCCTTCACCTCAAGAAAATTATTTGAGCAGAAATGCATTAAATACGCACATTCATTACAATTGGAAAGAAAGAAAATAAAATAAAACGATATGCCCCTTGACTGTTTAAAGGAGCACGGAGATATTAACGGTGATCTAAGACATCACAGCTATAGATTAAAGTTTTGGCACAGATGTTAGAGGCAACTAATGTGATTTTAATATGTAATTTAATGCTTGAGCTATAATCAAAATCGATATCCTGCAAAATCCTGCAAAATGTAATTCACTAGAGATGTCATGTTAAAAGAATAGTCTTAATAATGTTTTAACAAATTGTTCAATGGAAATCTTCAGATGGTGGTTAGTGTTTCTTTGGAAATATTTCATAATGCAAAATGTGAAAATCATAAAAATCACGCCTGATTATGCTAACTGTTTTGAATAAACTATGACCCATATCAAAATTACGCATATATTGTGGAAAATTGTCAGATATTTAGCTCTGCTTGAATGGAATAAGATAGGTTTTGAATAAGGAAAAAGAAAAGAATCAATGAAAAGAGGATAGAGAGTAATATAAATAAGGCATAGCTTAAAAAATTGATCCAAACATAAGTTGTATCTGTCCTATGGAATTGAAATTTAGCAGTTATATAGTTTGAAGTATGATGCGTTCTGTTTTCACCAAAATCCAGAAATCATTCCTTTTCTATGGCCAAAATGGCTGATATAGCACCTCTATTACCACTTGAAGAGCAAGAATACGAAAACGTAATGCTGATTTCTGTACACACACTGATCACTATGCAGTCCTTTGTGATGCCCATAATTACCTTTTAGGTAAGTTTGATGTCTCAAATTATTTCGAAACGTGGAGACCATGTACATATTATTGTCTGTTTTAGACTCTAGGCCATGAACCACTTATTGAATATATTTCTGAAGAAACATTATCAGATATATGTGATCGTTATCATCTTGTTCACTCTGGATAATAGAGTAAAATTTGAACAGTGCAGTTCAAGAATCACGTATTGTTCGGCGCGTCGTGTTAAATGAAAAACCGTTGACACTGAAGGTGAACAAACCACGGTGACTGGAATACCACAAAAATATTTTCTTGTTTTCTATTGCAACCTATACACATAAGTGTGAAATTTATTAGGGACGGTAGTAAGGGGGTGGTAGTACCACTGGTGATTAAAGATAATCTTTTTCTAGTAGTGATGATGACGACGATGATAATTGATAATAATGGTAATAAAGGTAAAAGTTCATATTAGGGAAGGGCCTCAAAGCAGAGCAGACTCTGTACGTAGGTCAAACTAGTCCTTGAACATTTAAACGAGACTCCTAAGAGGGAGCAACCAGTAGGGCGACCATATCCGGAAGACGATGTGCGCAAGCCTGGCCGGGGTCCCTCACGAATCCAAATTAAACGTACCTGAGAGCATTCAAACCTACCTACAAGTCCAGAGTCCAGAGGGGACTCTTAAAGGGAGCTGCTCACAGAGAACCGGTCATTTAGAGTCCGAGCGACACCAGGTGTAAACCTTCACATAGCACACCACTACCCTCCTACAACATGCAGAATACCGTCACCTGATTTTTCAACCATGAAAGCAATGACGACGATGTATTAAATGATGGAGATGTCGTGGTAGAAGAGGAACCAACCCAGAATTTGTCTTCTTAACCAAGAAACCACAAAACACCCATGGACAGAATCGGCGATCTCCAGTAACCGAACCCGAGATCTCTCGATTGCGAGCCTCATACTATTACTGCGCAATCATTTCGCTGGGTAGTATTGTTAGTATTTATAGCAGTGACACAGTAGCAGTGACAAGAGTTGCTGGTGATAAAAGCGGATTACAATGGTGGCGCGGTGATGGTGGGGAGCGCTTACGGGTTGTAAGGAAATTTACTTGTCCACATTTATTGTTCTTTCTGTTAAAATGACCAACACTCCAGACATAAAACATCTGAAGTTCGGAGTTGGATTCGTGATCCAATGTGTCTCTAAAACCAATACATTGTGCCGTTCGAAGCTTCC
The DNA here is from genome assembly GCA_030765055.1 of Mantis religiosa. NCBI lineage: Eukaryota > Metazoa > Arthropoda > Insecta > Mantodea > Mantidae > Mantis > Mantis religiosa. The sequence continues at coordinate 107,737,797 of CM060950.1, forward strand.
AGAACTCATCTAAAACCTTAAAAATTCCACACTGTTTCGTAGCACGCGCAAATAAGTTCTCGGTAACACACACCACTGTTTGGAAAGGTATTCGTACAGTCTCGCCAAGTTTAATAATGATGAACGCAAGTTAAATCACTCTTATGTCCTGTTTCATGTTAGCTGGTGTAAGGAATAAATGAAAAAAAGTATTGTGCTTATAGGTATGAGAGATGTTGATAGGTGTTAGTATTTTCAGAATGCACTGTCAGTAGGTGATCTTATAGCCTCATGTATTTATTCATTCACTTGTTTTTTTTTATTTATTATTTATTTATTCATTAATTTAAAACACTTTCCTGTCAATGTTCCTTATTACTTACTACTCTATATTTTTCTGTATTCTTGGTTTTACTTTTACCCTGTTTCGGTTCTTGTTTTCTTCTATTTTTATTTATTTATGCTTCTTGTTTTTAAGTACTTTAGTACCATGATAATTCTATCGATACATTAAACGTATTGTATAATAATAAGCCATATAATTTTTATCCATAATTATAGAACTCTGTAGGTTGCAGACAAGGCCTATATAAATCTACGCTAATATAAAGCAGGAAAATGTTTATTTATATATGTTTATGTGTATTATGTGTATTTATGCATATATTACATACATGTACGTGTGTACATAAGATAATCTCAAGATCCACTGAACCGATTTTGATACTTACTCCGCCATTGAAATGATCTATTTTTCTGACGGATATCGGCTACAAAACACCTAATTGCGATTTATAAATTGCTAAAAGTTTAAACTGGATTTACAATACTCTGGAATAGAAAATAGCTCCTGTACTCCACACAGTATGCATGTAGAACAATAGCCATTTAGTTGCTGGACTCTAGAAGAAGAGTCGGTCACATTATCCCAAGAAATATACATAGATTGACATGGTGTAACACTTAATCTGAGGGCAGAGCTTACGTCAGACTTATTTATAATGGACAATTCCTGTGTTATATTTATTGATTCAATTGTAAATCATCGAACACTGCAGATGTATGTGTAATGAAGCAGTATACAAATCTTCAAATAACCTTTATTCTAATTCTAAAGTATGCATTGAAGCTTCTACATGCTAAATAATGTTCTAATAATCGTACTGTAAGAAAGTTTTTGTTTATTTTATTTGTAGTTACGTTAAAATCAAGCTTGTTAGCAGGAAGCGCTACATGATTGTAAAACCAGAGAAAACTCTTAACATTAGAAAACAGTGAACCTACTTTTCATATTAATAATTGGGAAGATATTTTTCACAGTGGTCGCACACTGTCTTTTAAAACGAAGTTAACTTGGTGGCCGGAGTGTGCGACATTTTTATTTTTATCACTTTCACCTTTATTTTGTTGTACTATATGCTAAGAGCTCTGCATTATTTAAAAGTTATATAGTGTTTATGCTACTGAACAACTGCAGTGTCAAATAATAGGTACAAAGTTTTAAAACCTTCACCTACTTTCATTTTCTAAAGAAAAAAAAACCTGACTCAGCTATTCCGACCAATGATGATTGTTTCACCACCGAAGAGTTTTTTAGCCCACTCAACATTCCAAGAATATGGAAAACTGTCGGGGATAGTTAAGGAAATCAAAATTTCGACAATATTTCACATCTATGTGCGTGAATATCAGGGTCCTTTTAACCGTCATTAGCTGGAATCGTAAGAAACAATGAAAAATCATCTTTATTTACCTTGCTGTATTCAGAAGAATACCATTTGTGCAAAACCAGAAATTTACTGCATTTTAATTAGACCTAGCTTCCATAGCCAATTTAGCGAGATTATTACTAAATAAGGGGAAGTGAAGGTAAACAGTAAATTTATAAAATATTAAAACTAGAGACTGAAAAACACGGAGAGTAATTTTGGTGTCTAATTGACTTTTAGATTTTAAATATGTTATGCTAGTTTTGTTAGGTTAAAATCAAACTTTTAACTATTAAACTCTGAGTTCTTTTTAAAAGCGAACGACTTAATGCCACTCCAGTAGTCATATCGGCGGCCGTTCTCCTTCGGAACATACTCATGGTACTCACTCGTAAACGTGAGTTGCTTGTACTTTGTATTTCAATCATTAGTTTAAAACATGTTCGCACTCACATTTATATTTCCAGACTCTAGGGAAAATTGGAAATCATCTTGTTTGGAGAAAAATCCCCATCCTGAGCCGGGATTTGAACCCGGGACTACTTACACAGCAGGCAAGTGCTCCACCAGCTGAGCTACGGGTCCAGATATGAAACAACTATTTGAATTGTATGTATATATTGCATAGTTAAAACAATTGATCGGCACTCAAACGAGCTTCTCTATTCGCTCATGCATAAACTATTCATAGAAACGCACATTCTTGTATCTATTTTAGGTTAATTGCGGTAAATATTTGTATAAATGATTCTTTTACATTGTTGCCTCATAGGCAATGAGAATAAGGGAATACAGTAGGCTTAAGCAATAGTCAAATCATATAAGAGCTTGTCTCTATGTGATGGTTTTGACATTCCATTCTCTATGTATCTCGAAAAATTGTTAGAAAAAAAAAAGCATTTAAACATTCAAACCAATAACAAAGAATATCTCGAAAATGTTATCACCATAAAAGGTATAGTTGACATAAATTATCTGCTTTAAATAATCAATCTTAAAATCATTTAAAATCTTCAGTCATTGTCAGATTTGAAACCATGACCTTGGCTGTAGTAAACGCCTTATAGCAACTGAGCCACCCAAACTGACCCAAATCTTGCCATGAAATTATCAGGTGGAAAAATAGTCAAATTAATATTTAAAAAAAAACTATAATATAAACAGTACACACAAAAACGTTTAAATTGATGCGATATCTAAGATATTAGAATGAAATAAAGTTAAAAAATCAGGAATAAGTTCAGAACACATATCGTCTCTAATTTTTGCATTTTAAAAATGTCGATTTTTGCCTCGTTCATTGGGAGGATTTTTAGATTGTAGATGCTGGAGTCATTGTATATAAAGTATGCATATTTTTAAAAAAGGAGATAGCGTCGCAGTAGCATACGCGACTCCATTCGGGAGATTGTGGGTTCGATCCCCTTCGACGGTGACTCCGACTTGAATTTTTCGTGGTTTTCCATTGTCACTTAGGTGCTTACTTTCATACCAGGATTTCCTTTCATAATTTTCCTTCATTTCATTCCCTTATCTTTCAGGTGTGCTATCAGGATCATGATATATGACGGTGCTGGGCAGATGGTGCGGAATGCTTGGGCATTTTGAATCTGTTCTCGGCACTGGGGGGAGGGCGTTATAAAGTCGCTGTTCTCACATGAGGGGACGTCTATCGACACCCGAACCCGGAGTTTGGGTGACGGTGTAGTAGATCCCGTTGCCAGAATGAACAACTCTCAGCATTTTTAGGTACTTCTGCGCGTCTGTGTGGCAAGTCTACCTGCGATATTGTGACATCCTGCGGTTCTCTCAATTCATCCCTTCCTCTTGGGGTTGTTAACTGCAGTAGATTCGTATAGAGAGCGCAGTGTGCGAGGTGTCCCCCTCGAAAGTTACTCTTTACCCTTGACACTTGTTAAGATTGCAACATATTATAAAGACTGCTAAGATTCAAAATTGTTTCAGAAACAAATAGCCGTATAGAGAGAAAATTAACGCTAAAATGCAAATATCCAGTTAGCAGTTGCTTTGACGACTCTCTAAGCTAAATCGGACATTTGGTATTTACACGATATTTTTATTGGTAAACTGATTAGAAACAGACAGACAAGTGAGTGCATTGGCACATTTGATTCTTCTTATCTTTCAAAAATTGTGGACACTGAAATTATTCATTTTTTGCTAAATTTTGCATTTTTTATATATTTTAATGTGCATTTTGCATTATTTCTGCTACTTTACATACGAGTAGAGTAAGTAAAACGTAAGAGATAAGTTGAGAATAACATATCAAACGTAAATTGATTAAAGCCTCCGCTAGGTAATTTAACAGAACTCAGCACGTGCCCTTATTATAGATTTTTGAACATAAAGACCTTGCCCTCTATTGAACCGCCAGCCAAGCAGTAAATCTTGAAGCATCTGCTTGCAAACAGTTTCAACCTGTTACCCTGTAAATAAAGGAGCAGTCCGTAAGAACACAATTTACAGCATGTTTTTCAACCTAATGGGTGTTTGCAGGTACCTGGGTCTGCCCAGGGAGGATAAACTGCTTGTAAAACGTGCTCATAACGAGGTCGCAAGCACAAAGGCCCCCACCCTCTCTGGCATAGTGCATGGTCATCAGTCAAGCCGATAAAATCTGTTTTGGAAACATACATGTCGTGTGATTCTTATAATCAACCATCAAAATCGTCAAGTCTGCTTCGCGAATAAGACGAATGCTCCATCTAGTCAACGAAAATTTACTCATTTCTCACGATATGGGGATTCTTGAGGTTTTCTGTACATATTGTTAATCGCTTCACAGGTGCATTCTTGGCGCATCCACCAATCCGGAGTTTTGATTCGAGTATGCTGACGTTGTTTGTTACATACTGAATGTATTTCGTGCAAACTGGTAACGGATCCTTATATTTTCCTGCAGCATTTGTTTATTAATAAGTATACTATCCGCACTAAAAGTGAGCATTGCTCGCATTTATATGCCATGGACATGAAAATGTCTAACAGAACATGCAATGCACCGGCAAACATAAAGAAAGGGGTAAAATTTTCATTAATTGTCTTTAAACTTAGTCTCTTTTAAGAGTGAAATCTATAGTTATATGCACATTCCGAAAACAAAACCCAAAAACAGGGTTATTAATCACAAATACAAATAATGCAGGAGAAAGATTGTATATTCAGAGCAGATGTCGTACAAATGTCGTCACAAGAGAAAATGTAAACTATGGCAGACGCAAAATTTAATGGTGGTTGGCAGGAGGTGCTGGTTAACACAACATGAAATCAAATGCTTGTTTATGTTTACTTGACGGCTACAGTAATACCCTGTAAAGAGGTTTCATTTCGTCTTGTTACCGCACATAGCTTCTACCCCCGTCCTTTGACATATGGCTACGTCGCGCTTCGCTGCTAGTGCTCAACGTTCAGCCATCATCAAATGTTGCGTCTGCCATAATCTTTGTTTCAAATAACATGTATCCCTCCGCGTACCATTACCTTCTCCTCTGCCCTAATTGGCTAATGCTTTCAGCGCTGTTTTTTCAAACCACGTGGAAACCAACAGTAAACGTCATAGTAATTGCCAGGAAGATAGATAAAATCATGCAGATATAGATGTGAAGGCATGCAAAGTACACGTTTATAATGAAACTCACACATTGAATGGTAATGTGTGACAAATCCAGTTCAAAGTAAGGTCAGCGATAAAAGTAATATAAACAACTGTGTCAGTACTAATAATAGATGCACGTGCTATCATCAGTCATCCCGATAGGTAAAGGATGCTCCTCTATTTTCGTGTTAAGAATTAACGTGCATTCCAGATAAATTAACTCTGTCATGCAATATATTTAATTCATACAGATATAAAAATATAAATTTGAAAATTCTCTTCGAACATATTAAGATATATCATCATGTTAAATAACGAAATCATTTTTATCGCACAACAGTATATACTACGACAGCAGCCAATGAGAGGTGATTAGGTCACGTGAGCGTTAAGAGATACGGGACAAGCTTATTTGAAACAAGTATTAATGTTTGACAGCGCTCGGAAAGCCGTGTCTGATGTTAGCAGTGAAGGGGCTATGTTAACGTTGCTATAGATAACATTAAGAATTTAAATTATTAAATTATCCAAGACAATCAGTTTCTGTTTGTCTCTAATACACATCAGAGAGAATTACTACATCACTGGCCTCGGTCCAGTGTTCCGACACGCTTGAAGTTAAGAACGTTCGAACGACTTTTGTAGTTCGGGGATGGAGTGGAAGAGAGCACCTGTAGTACCTTTACCTCAAAATGTTAACTACCGTTAACAGTAGAGTACAAAATAAATATTCCCGTCTTCCACTGCATCTCTACATAGTATGCAAAATAATTCCCTATCATAACATGTCTGAGATAAATTATAATGTTTAATATTGCGAAATCAATATTTTCCATATATTACAGAAACACCTACACATACACACACTCATATATCAAAAAAACATATTTCTTCACAAATAAATTGCACCATATTGATACATAAATATTTACATGCTGAAAGCAAATAAATGAAGGCATAACGAAATTACTAACCCAAATAATCTAAATACAGTATTCCACAGGAGAGAAAGCCTCCGTTGCATGAGACGCAGGGGGAGTTAAAGAAGGTTCCCACACCCTCCCTGGATAGATTTATGACAATCCATGCCAGTTCAGTTACAGACCATTCAAAAACGTTCTGACGTCTTCTACTTTGAGACTGAATCTTTTCGGTTTTAGTGTACAGAGTGAATTGGGCGCATGCTTTTTTAACGGTTCTGCTCCTTGTGTAGCATGCGTTTCCTGTCACACACATTCGCTGTCCCTATTCCACTATGTAAGTGTGTCACTGGCTGACACATTCCTTTCAGGGACTTCTTTGCTTTGCTGGACAGTAAATGCTGCATTCCTCTCGATAAATTGCTGCAGCGAATTGCAAGGTGCATTCCCAATGTATAGCAAGAAAACTCCCTCTTATTTTCATTTAAGGTAAATCTGAATTTAGCGAAGCTTTGTTCTAGCCACGTGACCTGAGAATGCATAAAGGAAGAATGGGATATCAAACTATTCAACCATCGTCGATTGGCATTCATCATCGCAATCCATTAAAATGTCATTTATAACGCAATATCTGCAAAGCCAGAGGTTTTCTTTCTTCAGAACATTTTTGAATTTGGCTTTCAACCCTGTAGTAACAGATTCTGAGTCTAATAGTTCATTTACGAACAGAAGAGCCCTAGGTATTTCTGTATCTGATGTTTGCAGATGTGATATTGTACTTTAATGAACAGAAAAGACTATAGTTACCGTTCTGAAATAGATTTTACAGTACCCTTCTTCTTATTCTTCTTTAACTGACCCGACATGACATGACATTAAAAACACGAGTCAGATGGAGAATTGAATGTCATGTCGGAACGTTGGCCATAGTAGCTCAAGGGTTAGAGCGGCTGGACGGCAACCAGAAGATCCGTGGTTCAATTCCCGGCTATGGCATTAGATTTTTTCAGTCTCACTCTATCTTTCCGTCATATTGGCAAGTTGGCCATGGTAGCTCAATGGTTAGAGCAACCGGACGGAGGCCGACCGATCCCTGTTTAAATCCCGGCTATGGCTTTGAATTTTTTAATCTGACTCCACTTGTCCAAAATTTGGTCTACACACAGCTGGTGTGCAAGAACTGTTTAAGTTTCAAGGGAGAACATATGTTTCTAAAGCTTTAGCTTGCCTATAATTTTAGCCAGGTTTTATAGTGAAAGTGTCCAAAATTTGCCTAAATCGATTAAATAACGCATATGTATACTTAAGATTCCAATTGCCCTACTGTACAAGCCAATAAAACCAGAAATTCTGTAAACGCCTCTCCCTGTACCCGTTCCCGTCATTTAAAAAATAAAAATAAAAAAAGACTTAGTATGCACTTGTTCAACAGTGTTGTAAGTCGCCATTAAGGCAGTTGTCTCATGTGTTTATGAGAACTCCTAAGTGGTTTACCGGGAAAAACACGAGTCAGTTTGAGAATTTAAAGTCATATCGGCACGTTGGCCACAGTAGCTCGATGGTTAGAGCGGCTGGACGGAGACCAGAAGATCAGTGGTTCAAATCCCGGCTATGGCATTGAATTTTTCAGTCTGACTCTACGTTTCCACAATTTAACCTACACACGGCCAGTGTGAAAGAACAATTAATTTCCATAGTCTCCTTTCCTTAGAGACATTTAAAATGATTACTTAAGACACTTACACAAAGAGTTAAGTTAACAAAACACTGATATTGTAAGTTGAAAAATAAGAGGAAAGTGGGTGAAAAATAAATAAATAAAAAAAGAACAGATAAATGTTAACAGTATTGAATCCAGAGATTAAACATTGATAGTTCTTAGGTAAAGCATGTTTCAAGGTCTATAAAGGTAAGTAAAAAAATGTTAAGCAAACAAAAAAAATCAAAAAATAAAACGAAAAAGAAAAAAAAGTCAAATTGTCGATAGAGATAATACTTGGCAATTGAAAGGTAGCTTGTAGTTTTTCGAATAGCCTATATATCCTAAGTATGTTTTATTCTGATAACGGAGCCACCGCTAGGAAGGTGTGAATAATTAAATAAGGAAATGATAGTAAGCTAAATAATTAAGAGCAAAAAATCATTTCTGTATGTTGAAACCCATGTATACTGTGAAAAAGTCAAGGTTAAGACTTCGTTATAAAAATGAGAAGTATTCATAAGATGAGCCATTAGGGCTAGGATGTGTAGAAACGCACATAGACCACAGAAAAAAAAGATAGAAGGGGTAGCAAATACCACATAGGTAGGAACGTTGATTATTAAAGGCCGGAGTCGTATGCGTTTTTCCAGAGGTATACTGCATATGGACTGTACTGTCATCGGACACGTATATAAACAATTGCAGGTTGGTATAGCCTGACCATGACAACCGCCTCGAGGGAGACGAAACAAACAGCCGCGTTTTACTACACCTTGACCTTGCGTGTACATACACCTGAAAGGCAAATGGTGCACTAGTTCGCAGAGTACTACGTTACCTTGTTTTTGACGTATGCACATTTGATGGTCGTGCTGTACATCTGACGTCATTCATACTCTGTGTCCAACTAACTTGTATCGCATGCGAGCGCACATCCTTCCGGCCTTTATTGATAAGGATAGTGATATGCAGGTGGGGTTTAAGCGAAGAAAAGAGAGTGCAGAGGGATGGCTAAAGCAGTTTCGCCTGTGGTCCGCATTCGGCTGACCGGGTTCGATTCATGAGTTTTTCGGGGGTTTTCCCGCATCGCTAGGCGAATGCTGGTAGGTTAATTACATCCCTTGAATTTCCTGTCCTTAATTTCGTCTCCATTATCATTTCATATCATCTCTCATACGGTGGTTTCTTTCAGGGTAGAAGTGTCAGCGGGAGTCTCGGTGGTGCATGGTGAGATGAGATGCTCTGAGTGAACACTTCCACCTCCGGCGGGACGGACCCCGGTCTCTGAGCCGGCCTAGTGGGCCGATTCAATAACGCGGCTGGTGGGATGCCGGGTATACCAGCCTGCCTGGAGTCTTTGTTGTTCTGGGATGACGATTGTCCAGGACCGCCGAGGAGTTTCTATCTGGTAAAGTGTAGTGACGCCGCCCTCTGTACTGTAGTGACTTCTTGGGAGTCGGTCACCCTCTGCATGCTCTCACCTCATTCTCCCTCCCGGGGGTGCCCCACTTGGGGCATAGGTATAAAAGACCAGTCTGATTGAAGTGCAGAATCCCCTCCGAACAATCCAATCCAGTCAAAATCACGTAACTATTGTGGTGTCCTCTTGTGTCCTTAGTGCAATATTTTACGTTATATATGGTGAAAGCAAACGCATCATTCAGGGATGTGCTTGATTATGAAGGATGTAGCGGCTGATGTGAGGGAACTTTCCGATTAAATTTTATGGGATATAAGGAAAATGACAATTCACGGAATCATCATCATCATTATTATCAGTGTAATAGTACTAGCGGTGGTGATAGTAGTAGTAGTAGTAGTAGTAATAGTAATGAAAGTTGTAATTTAATACGAGTACTTTACCTAACATTAAAATTAATTAGCTAACTAAATTGGTGTATACTTCTACACTACACTCACTTATGTACCTGAGACACAGCTTTCGTAGCTATACCACTGAAGCTGCTAGCAGCTAATTCAACACAGTAAAAGCTGCAGAATTCCTGAGAAGTACCTTCCCCACACTTGAATAAAATTATATCTACCGTATAAAAACTGTAAATATCCGTTGATATATCTCTAAGTGAAATGGCTGTTGTAAATAATTTTGTTTAAATAAAAAAAACGTTGAACGAGATAGATTATAACATTATATAAATTTAAAACAAAGCAAATGACATTAAATGTTATCAATTCGTAAAGGACAATCAATGAAAAATTTGTAAACAAAGCGTAGATTTTTCAAGATTATTATGCTCACTGTTATGAACTTTAAAAAATATTAATAGGGATATATAATGAAATGAAATATGTTAAGCTACAACCTAGACTATCATTTTTGTCCAATCATATACTGAACTTATAGAAACTTTTATCTCATCTGATCAATGATAAGGTCATATTAGGATACTAGTACTTTTTAAAAATTCCTAGAAACAATAGGTCCGAATATACGTTTGGTATAATAAACACGTTATCTAGCTTATCATTTCCATTGGTTTACAATGGTGTAACTGCGAAATTTTCTGCAGATAGGTAACAGTCGATTTGTAATCAAGGTATTTACAATAAGAGAAGAACAAGCTTCTGAATGTTATAAATGGTTCTTCCAAATCTGAAACCCAATTGAAAAGTTTGTCAAAACTATGCCAAAAACTAAACGTGATAAGAACTCAATATGAACATGATAGATAACTTACGTCCTCAATAACTCAATTTAAACTTCACTTGCACCCCGACTGACAGGGGCGCAGTAAGTTGCCCGCCTCGGTAGCGTAGATAGTAGCGTGTCTGCCTTACGTTCAGGAGGTCCCGAGTTCGAATCTCGATCAGGTTGAGTTACCTGGATAAGGTTTTTTCCGGGATTTTCCCTTATCCTGAAAGACGAATGTCGGGTAGCTCTAAGCTCTATGGACCCTGGGCTTATTTGAGCACCATTTCACCCATTCCATTCATCGTCTGATATGACTTAACGTTGGAGGACGTAAATTACAGCAAAAAAAAAAAAAAGCGGTAAAGGGCTAAAATATATCATCTGAAATTAATATTCTACAACAGGTTTTGAAATTGGTTTACACGAATATAAACCCCCTCCATAAGTTTAAATTTCCCAGGGACTTCGTAAAGACTATATTTACCGAAAATAGCAGTGGTGAAACCTGAAAGTTTTCAAATCCATGTAAATGTAACCCTTAAATTGTATGCATTATACACCATTAAATCCGATCTTTAGATTACATAAGGTGACGGAAGGAACACGGAGCACCTCAACTCCCAATGGATCTTTTATGCATACATCCCCGGAAAGAACTAAGAGGTGAAGTAACCGCAGGAGACGTACGGGCTGCAGGACCGGTCGGAGCAAACAACAGAAACGCGCAAAGTTCGCAAACGGTTACAGTCTTGACCTCCCAGCTAGGAGTCGCTCGGCGAGACCCACACAAGTCACTGGAGGATGGCTCATAGGCTGCCCTGCAGTGCAACTGGGGAAACCTCGACAAGCAATAGAGGTGGAATGATCACCATCTGATGGGGCCAAGAATTACTTCAAACTCGCAAGCCTTCGCTTTATTGGTCCCGAAGATGAACCTCACACGTTACATTGGAGTCATCTTACTCGGTGGAGCTAATCTTTTATGTAAATTATTATCAAGTTTCTCGAGTATGTTGACATCAGTATCGCACAGGAATATTTCCTAGTGTATGGTCACAAAGTGAATTGCCGTCCTTATTTTTATTCCTTGCACTATATTAAAAGTGGGATAACATATCACACCCTACAATACTTCACTTCCTGAAAATCTCACACTCGACAAAGCAGAAGCTTGATTTATCTGCGTTTATTAGTCTTTATGTTTAATCTCTTTCCCAGACCAATATCGAGTGAAATGACATAGCCACAACTAACTAGAAACAGCATGCCTTTTTAGAATAAGAGTTCCTTAATTTTGTAAAACCAAATCTAAAGTATTGATTTCAATTGCAGAAAATATAAAGAGTGCCACTCTCAAAGCAGTTACCGCCGTCACGTATTCGTTGTGTTACACCACGTTTCTCATATGGTAAGGTTTGTTACATGTATAATAATGGTAAAATGTCATTGCTTACACGATGCCATCATCATTTCACGCAGTAACTCAGATATCGTTGCAGACAATCCCCTGTTTACAGTCTGTTGTGTTTCGAACTTCACGTTAGCTGCTGCTATTCAGTCATTGCGGAAGACAGTACAGTATGATTGAATACATGTTTACCGATAACACCGACGTGTTAATTTACGGCAAAGTTGCACATAACAGTAGAGCTGCACGTCTACATGCACAGAGATTCCTGCATCGTGTCACTCCATCACAAATGTTTTTGCACGATTGCAGCAAAGCCTGGGAGAAAAAGTTTTTGCTACAACACAGAAGACTCAGTACTCCAACAAATGTTTATGCACGATTGCAGCAAAGCCTGGGAGAAAAAGTTTTTGCTATTACACAGAAGACCCGGTACTCCAACAAATTAAAGATAACTCATCGATGAGTACTCGCACTAATACACGTAACATGAATGTCTGTAACAGCTGCGTCTGCAGAAATCATGAGCATCAGCTTCATCATTAATACTTTCGGTGGGTACAGGTAGTGAATCGGGTGGATTTTGCATTATATGTCACATACTGTGCAAACATCGTTTTCTTGACTTTCCCAGGGTTTCTCGGCTTGTTATTTTAACGGATTTGTGCATTTTACCAGCAAAGATGTTTTCAATAGTCAAGATAGTCACTTTTGGAATGAAAAAAATTCTCGAACCATATATTCTCATGGAGTTCAACTGTTTGGAAACAATGTATGAATTGGCACCATTGATTGGACCGTGCCTGTTCCTGCCTGCTCAACGGGATCGAGATGCTCGATCTAGAGTAAGCTTATTGACAGTTCTTGGACGATGTGCCGATACATGTGGTTTCGAACTAAAGTCGCACCAGCACACTTTTACCATGCGCCCAACATCTCAAACATACGAAGATATGTGGATACGCCGCAGTGGACTGACTCTTTGGCTACCACTATCGTCAGATTTAACGCATCTTGATCTCTTCTAATGCAGTCATATTAAGAGTTTCTTTACGAAACTTCTTTAGAATCGTGGGATGACCTAGTTGGAAGACCTCTGGCTGCATGAGAAACTATTCAGCACAGGTACATAAGATCTTTTTGGGGGGGGGGGGTGGAGGTCTGTGTATGAAAACGTCCTTTGCAGGTACACTGTTTACAACGAACTTCAGGGCCACTATATCGAACAGCTCTGATAGAGACACAGGTAAAATATTTGATTTTGTCATTTATATAGTACGGAAACGATTCGTTTCCTTATCGGAAGTAACCAGCAAGTTCCCTCTTGAATCCCTAAAAGTGTGTAATACGATATATGAATCATCCTGCATTTCAATTTTTAAAGAGAGGTGACAAAAGTAGCATTTAAGAATGACGATTTTGAACACAGGGAAGTAAATTATTTCCAGAGACATCATGGAGACATTAATTTAAAATGGCGTGGTCATTTAAGTCAGCTGATGTGACCTTAACTAATGCTAATACCCTGTGTTAACGCAAATTCAACAAACTTTGGATGCGGGTAAAATTCGTGCTGTGTTTAAAACCACAATTTCTAATGATGATTAATGTTTGCTAGCATTTTAAAGCACAAGGTATTGTTGGACATACAAATCAGTTTATTGCAAAGCTTTTTCATTAGCAAAACAAAAATAAATTTAAACATTATGCTTAAGGAGCATTTTAGGAACATCAAGAACAAAGAAATGGACAAATCGGCAGTAGCGTACCATTTTTGGAATGAGAATCACAAAAACAAGAATTTGTACATTTACTAAAAAGTGTTCAGGGTCCAACTGAATTAATCACGTGGGAAAAGATATTCATAAAGAAATATGAAGGGAAATTGTTCAATTTTGACACCACCTTTGAAGAGAATCCAACTTCACGTGCATCAAGATACTATCACCTCCAAGGAGTTCTCCAAATCAAAATTCAACTGTCGACATTAGCTGACAAGGAAACTATCATTATGCTCATATTCGCTTGGCATCATCTCTGCTCCATATGGGACCTGTATGCTAAAAATCGGGTGGAAGTACCCGAAAATGTGTCCAGAATACTCGTATGTAGGAACATACAGGCATAATAATACAACATTGTACGGGAGGGATTGTTTACCCCTGACGGGCATCGGTCTACACATAGTATACTACATAAAGAGCGCCGTCATCCGCACGAAGTAGAGAGCTGACAAGGTATGTCCAGCAGCTACTTGCAAGTAGTCGCATACGGCATTTTTCAGGCTTCAGTTTTGGGCGTTACGGTTCTACTCCGCAGCGGAATTTTTATGCCCAGGCCCCGATAGAGCAGAGATGATGCCATCAAACTCTCAAGCGAATACAGGTATGAGCACAGTAATAGTTCCTTTGTGAGGATGTTAGGAAGGTGCTAACCAAACGCCTTCTAGATAAACCTAGCAATATATGGAGCAGGGAGTGCTAGTTCAACTCAAAATTATATTAATGCAAAGTGATTTAAATTACTGTAGAATGTTGAACATTAAAGGCGACTTGAAATTCTATAAGTATTATCGCGGTGTTCAAAAGGTTACGCTGACTTTATCTTTGTTAAGGGCATTGGGAGGTTATTTTTAACCAGACAAGGCTAATTTTTACCAATATTAAAATTTAAATATATAGAAAACTAAACATTATCAGAAATTGAAATTCGGTAGGATTAATGTATAAGAATGTGGGCCTTTAACTACTCTATAATATTTAAATTACGTTCACATATGTCCATGCAAAAGGGGCATAAATCACACCGTGTGTCCTGAAAAAAATATTGCACCCTATATTTCAGGTGCACTTTGCTTGTAGGAATTTAAAGCTACATGCACCAAGTTTTATCCTAAATAACCTAAGATACAGTTTTATAATATCGGCTAAATGAAAATCACATATAGTTTATACTATGTACCTGAAAAATTATTTAGTTTCGAGTAAAAAGAAATATAATATTTTCAAGGATTGAATATTTGTTTTCATCCATTTTATAAATCACATGAATATAAATGTTAGCCGAACGTGTTCAAGGAACATTGACAAATAACTACTACAAATTATGTGTCAATATCTTTTATAGTTTTTGAGAAACATGCACTTTAATTATGAAAAATCAAGGTTTTGGGAAATCATGTTCAACGATTAAGCACCATTCGCAGGAAGTGGGCGTATCATTACGCCACCATTTTTAAATTGCCTAATTAAAAGGCTTTAATACCAGCTAACACCCTATGTTATATATATCATTTTAAAGCTGAAGAATTATATAATTTTTTAACATTAAAAACAAAAAATGGATTTTTTTAAACCTACCGACCTCCCAGTGCCCTTAATAGAAACCTCTCAGATAACGCAATGATTACTCCACGTGGACATAATATCCGTCATTTGTGATTCCTGCGCATTTCATTGGCTGAAGTTATGCGTTCATTGGTGCTTAGCACACGTCCGTGAAGCGCGCCAGTGCCCGTCTTACTCTTCCGAAAATAATTAGTGCATTATCTGAGATGTTTGTATTAACAAAGATAAAGCGAGGGTAACCTTTTGAGCAGCACGATAATACTCTCAATTGGGTGCAGGGGTCAAGTTATGCCTTATCTTATCATGCTGACCCTGTATACACTAAGCTTCTAAGGTACACCTTTGACCTCGAACACTTGGAATCGAACGTAAACATACCTAAAGTAACAAACGAGCATGAAAACAACATTAGTCTAAGTCATACTATCATAGCAACATGCCAACAAGGCATTGAATTCTTCAAATTACTTGCATTATTTTCAGTAAACCACAACGCTATCTCATACATATATCACATTGCTTAATGGCGATTTGCAATGTTGGAAGTTCTTGGCTTCATATACGAGTGTTTTCAGTCTGACTGTACCTTTCCAAACCTCGTTCCACAGACGACTAGTGCGAAAGAACAATTAATTTCCATTAATTGAGACCAATAATAATGAAGCCCCATTGTAAGTCACCACTAAGGTATGTTATCTCATATGAGATCTTCCTGTAGTTTACCGGAAAATAGGAGTGTGTAGAATGTAATGCCATGCTTAGAACGCTGCCATGGTAGTTTAATGGTCAAGGGAACCAAACCGAAACGGGGGGACCCTTGGTTCAAATCTCAGCTATGGCATTAAAATTTTCATTCTAACTACCTCTCCAAATCTAACTCTGCACACGGCTAGTGTGAAAGAACAATTTAAACCAAACATTTGCAGTAGAATCTCTTTCAGTACCAAGGTTGCACTTAATGAAATGCTCTATAAAACGGGGGAATCAGTATTCGAAACTAAATAAATCAGTTTAGAAATATTAAAAACTGAATGCACCTGTTCCTCAGTTCCAAGTAAGTTCCATATATATATATATATGGCGATAAAAACTGTTGTGCACGTTAAGATGTTGAACATGTCAAACATACGTTGCAGTAGTTGTTTTGCCTTTTAATATTCAATTTACAGTAGTTTCTACGCCATCACTAGATGGTTCTAACTTCTTACTTTCGATTGTCAAAGAATGCTGTAAAGGAAAATGACTTGTAAATAGTCACCTTTTACACAGGCCGTTGGCTTTTATGTTTCCCAACTTAGCACTTGGGTGACAAGAAAATTTACGACCGGACTTCCTTCCCCTTCCAAACTCCCTCTGCCTTCTTGTAACATCAGACCAGCACCTCCGTTTCGGCAAGTGCACATTCCAACTGCGCAAAATTTGCTTCTTCTTCTTTTATGGCATGTTTTTATCTTTGATTTATTTTTCGTCCTCTTCTGGTGTATTATCCTCATTTCACATTCCTTATTCATTTTGCTCGAAGTCTCTACAAGTCTTTTGGCTATATTCATCGTTTGGGGAGGGGGGTGGTCGTTACTGCTAAACGTGCACAGGACCAATGGCGAATAGTTTCTTTATAGATCTATTGTGAATATCCTAATATTTGTTATAATACCAGTTTTCCTTCGTGTTTCTAAATTAGCGTAAGATTTTCATGAGTGGCATTGAAGCAATTTCACTTGGTGTTGGAAACATACACCCCATATACTCATTATTTCTGTTAGCCATATCTTCGCCTGCGCAAAGCATATGCTTCGGAGTTCCCGTATCTTCTGGTCAGAAGCGACAAATATTCACGTCACCTCTATGTATCTTTGAGAGATGATCTCTAAGAGGGCAATGTCCAGTGAGGAGACTATTTATGATTCTCTATTCCTGTTTGCTGAATGTAATTCTTTGTATCTCTACGGCGAAAGAGCTGTGAACTCTTTAGCCTGATTTAATCCTGGAAGGGTTTCCCAATACTCAGCTTTGTTTTTCTGTTCCCAGTTTCTAACCTTTGGTTTATGGTAGTATTCTCTATCTCTATGGACAGGTTCAAGGTTTATAAACGAAGCCCAGCACCCTTCCTTGCGAGGCGATCGGCGTTTTCATTCATCTCTATACCCTATTGTCCTGGCATCCACATCAATGTTACTTTTGTTGCTTTTGCGAGCCACAGTCCTAAACAAGCTTTGATTCAACTTTGTACGACTTTAGATCCTCTCAGAGCTATTTGGCTGTCTAGTAGTGTGTAGATTCTGGTACCTATTAAGCCGAATCGTACGTTTTCATTAGTGCAAATTTCAAAAGCATATAGCTCAGCTTGAAAAATTGTGGCAAATTTGCCTAAGGTTCTAGAGGTTTAACTTCGGCGCATATATATCCATAAGAGCAGTTCCATTATTTTTAATCCATCTATATACCACATTAAAGAACCTTATTCAAAGTTAGATCCTCCACTTTCCTAGTTACTATGCACTGTAAGAAAAACTTGCAGCTCTTTTGGATTATGTAATACATTTTCCCGCGCTAAATATAGCTGTGAAATTGTGTGATATAAACAATTACAAAGTACGGAAAAATTCAAAATAAAAGTCCATGTGAAAACAATGCCATCCACGTAATCAAGGATAACTGGCTTTAAATTCAATGGTTTACGTACTTGCAAGATAATGTTGCCAATAAAGCATCTATAATTAACACTGGCTACGGCCATATCTTTTTCATAGGGAGAAATTTAGAAGCTATTGCCGGTGTTGATGCCAACTGAACAGATGAAGTGTCATTAAATATAACTATATAACTATAACGGCGGAATTGTGTCTAAGTTGACGTTAAGTTAATATCAGTAGTTCGTGCTTTCTCTATATATCGTGGTAGCTGAAGTCAATGTTATTCATTTTAACTGTATGGTTTGCCACAAGTTATTTTCCTTCAAACAGTCTTTAAGAAGTCGTCCATTGACTTTCAGTTTTCAATTTAAATTCTAGGATTTGAAGCCACAGCAATGCTATAGAATTGCAACGCACGTATTTGTATACTAAAATATTAGAAATAAAGTGATACTATCAGTGAAATAGTCTAGTATGTTTATTGTATAGTTCCTATAACAAGAGTGCCACTTACAAAAGAACCAGCTTCTTTTGTGTCCTTTCCGCGTTATGCAACTTTCTCCGCTTTTCTTTCGTTTAACAAACATCCTTTCAATTCGGCTCAAAACGAGGTTTCATATTAAATGTGCATTATCTCCAGATACAGACAGCATGTGTTTTGTACTTCCTTTTAATTTTATCGCCATTATTTGCTGTTAACTCCGTTTTCTAAAGGAATTAGGCCAGCATTCTTGCTTACTTCCTCTTTATCGTTACTGGAAATATACCGTGGTCTAAAACATACACACATATGCAGTGCAGTCATTCCAAGTCGAATAAACAGTTTCGTGAAGAACGAGGATTTAGTAGATTATGGTCAATAATGTCAAACTTATCCATTGGAAACTTTAGATGGCACCTACAACATTCAGAGATGCCAAGGCTCAAAATATAAATAGTGCTCATCGTAGGCAAAAGATTATGAGATATAATACATGTCTATGTTTAAAACATGCCATGCATAAGAACAGACTATTGGCAAATAATAACAAATCAGTAAATGAGGCTAATAGCTTTCATGTGACATACAGCTGACTGATGTAGAAAAAGGGTTTTTACTAAAATAAGCTTTCATAGAATAAAATCGTATTGAAATGTATCATTTTCCCAGTAAATGGAATAGCCTCCTAAGAGATTTACATTTATGTACTTTACATACTGTAAAGTGTTTCTAAATTAGACGACAAAACTTGGCAGTAGATAGATAACCCTACGTGAATCATATTTTGTCAAGCAACATGTGGACTGCGACGCTTCGTTTCCCTGCAAGATGAATATAAATTGGAGGTAATTGGAGAAAACAGAGTATACTCGTGTCAGTCCAAGAGGTCCGTTGTTATTACAGGTTTGTTTACTTCCAGAGCCCACAAGCATTCGGTACTATTTGCAGCATGTTTGTTTCCTTCCCAGTCTGTCCCTTTCGTTACTCTACATACTGCTTCAGTTGTAATGGGTCTTTCATTGTGAACCGAACATTGACGTTTGGGAAGTACGGCAGACGTGGAACGTTGCACATGGCATAATTCACTGACATGCTTTTGGTATACGGTGAAGCACTAACATGTGGTCGTTTGGAGCAGAGGCTTTACCGGGAAAGATTTCCAAACCGCCATTGTCCTCACCATACGGCATTTGCCAGTATTCATCAGAGACTAAGGGAATGGGGGTCATTACACAGACGAGCAGATGGGCAAGGGAGGAATCGTGTTAAACGAACACCAGAACTCAAGGAAGCCGTGCTGCAGTGGGTAGCGAATAATTCTTCGCTGAGTACTAGAGAGATCCATTACACTTTCATACTGACATGTCACGATTTGGAGAATTTTGCAGGAAATGCTGTTGCGTCTGTATCATCTTGAGGGAGTCCATGATTCTACAGCAGGTGACTATCCACTCCGAGTGAACTTCTGTAATTGGTATTTGAACAAATGCATACTCCAACCAGAATTTGCAAGCCGTTTACGTTCGCGGATGAAGCATGCTTCACACTTGAGAGGATATTTAATTCCCGCAATTCTCATGTATAGTGCTTCGAAATCCCCCATGCCACGATTGTGCAATCACATCAATAGTGATTTAGTGTCAATGTCTGGGCAGGGATTGCAGATGACTTCCTTGTGGGGCCATATATTTTGCCCAATCGACTGAACGCCAATAATTATTTAGTATTTCTGTTCTGCCTGAGTTACTGCATCCGCTTCCTCTCAACATCAGAATAAATATGTGGTTTCAACATGTTGGGGCACCAGCTCATTTTGGGAATCAAGTACGCAAACATCTGACGGCTACATTCGGCAATCGTGGGATAGGTCAAGGTGGACCCACTGACTGGCCACCACGCTCTCATGATTTGACGCCAATGGATTTCTTTCTGTGGGGCTACATGAAGGCAATAGTTTATGAAATTGATGTTGACACGGAGAAAATCCTTGTAGTGTGAGTCGCCAGCGCAGCACTGAAATCGGGGAAACCTCTGGCGTCTTTGGAAGGGTAAGACAAGGTATGGCACGACGATGCACTTCTTATCTGGAAGTCAATGGATGTGTGTTTCCAAAAATTGTTGATGTGATAAGAAAATCAATTGGACCAATGGTCTGTTTTTTTTTTCTTTCCTCAATTGGGTGAGTGTTTGAACTTTCGTTTTTTCGTTATGTTTGGTTTCTTCTTGCCTGCACAATAAACACACAAATGTATGTAAAACCGAATGGCTCATTATTTTCTCAAGCCTACTTACGCCCACTCATTCCATTAATATCCTTGTTGTACTAAAACGAAGCGCTGCAGCCCATAGGTTGCTTAACCAAACATGCTTAAAAGAAGATTATCTATCTGCTCCCAAAATTTGTCGGTCTAATTTATAAACATCCTGCATATATGCACACATGTATAAGCTTGCCATCGAGAATGCGTTTTTTAAAATATTCCTCTTAATTAACTAATATAGTTTATTTAATTATCTTGTTTAAATGTTCGACAAATCTCTTGGTACTCTTAAACTGTTTTGTAAAAATGGTCCTTGAACTTAAATAAAACAAGATATCCTCTTATATAAAGCTAAAAATTAAATTATTAGATCTTCAGATGAAAAACTGATTATATTATTTGGACAATAATTAAATCGGTTTAATGTTTTAAATTAAAATATTTTATGTTATTAATAGATCCCTTAATTATTTAAAATACTGTACCAAATTAATCCAATATTTGGTTTTTAGAAAACATTGTTTACCTGCTTTTCGAACATACGCACTTCTTTATCGCTGTAAGTATAAGATGGAAGTAAGCATACCAATAATCAAATATCTCTGAAATTATAAAACTCGCCATAAGTTGACAATACTTAATATAAATAACTAGATCCAAAAATCCTATAATAAATGAAAGACAAATAATAAAAATTAAAGGTACGTCTGCTAGCAGAAAATGTATTTAATTCTGAATTTATTAACTAAGCAGCTCAAAATAGCGCTGATACTAAACCATCTGTATCAATAATGTATTATAAATTACAATTACTGTACCTCAACAGTTTAATTGAAATTTTTATACGCCAAACCATGCTTTAATGATTTCTAATTAAAAGCCTGAGGAACTCTAAACTTAAATGTTATGGCCATTATTAAACGTGCAGAAATGAACATATTTGATAAGATTAATATAATAAAAGTGGAAATTATCTTCTAGTAACTTAAAATAACAGTAATAGCTCCGGTTTACATACCCCACTGGTATATAATTATGTTGTGTTCAGTTTTAAAGTTACCAATTAAAAATACTTGCTGCTGAATTCTAGCTTAAATTTTTCCAGATTTTGGGGTTCAGATCTTATGTTAAGGCTTCTACTTCCTATGTTTATGAGCAGAGACAACAAAATATGAATTTGCATTTCCAAAACGTATTTGGCATTATTATGGAAAAAAATTGTTGCAGTTTTGTAGGGTGTAACACAATGCACGCAACAACATAATATTTGATGGATAGAGTCAACATGAAAAATTCAATGCCATGGCCGGGATTTGAACCACGGATCTCCTGGTTTCCGTCCAGTCGCTCTTAACGTTTGAGCTACCATGGCCAACGTGCCTTCCTGACATTAAATTCTCCAGTTGACTCGTATATTTCCCCGGTAGACCACTAGATACACCGTTTGTGGCGACTTACTGTTGTAAGTACTTAAATCCCAGGTTTGGCCATGGTAGCCCAAACGTTAAGAGCGACTGGACGGAAACCAGGAGATCCGTGGTTCAAATCCCGGCCATGGCATTGAATTTTTCATGTTGACTCTATCCATCAAATATCTTAGCCTATATGCGGCTAGTGTGGAGAAATGATTAATTTCCATCAATTAACTAAAACATAATATTTGTTTCCTAATATTTTAATAGCTCATAATATTCTAATGAATACTGCATACTCTTTATATTTTATAACATATACGACTTTCGCGTTTGAAATATTTCCTTAGTAATCAATCTGGGTTTGTAGCCCAGTTTTCTGTGAAACATGTACAGAAAACCTATGCAACTCTATATAGGAGACTCGCATGAGGAAAACTTTCACACTTTGCAACAACTCACGTACAGTTAGTTGAAAAAGTTAGCGTTTCTTCTACATGATGTGGCGTTTGAAATGTAATAACTCTGTTGTTTAAGAGCTTTTATTTTCGCCATACAGTGCTTTAGTAGAATATTGGCATTAATATTAAGTAGGGACAAAGGAATTAATAATTCTCTTTTCTTTGTTTCAAAATTTAAGGGTCCAACAGTGATCCAAATTTATAAATTCCATGTTATTTGTTATGTTTATTTGTTTTATTATGAAATATGATAAAACTCTGCAAAAAATTATTATGAACGTAGATGTTTACTTAATTATGTTTTCTGTTTGTTCTAATAATTAATATTTAGTAACTTAATACTTTTGTTTGTGAGTAACATTTCTAACAGAATATATCTCTAATGAAAGTACAGAAACAGCGATATCCTAAGCAATGGTATTAATTATTAAATATAAAACAAATATTAGCTATTTGTGTGGGAAGCAAGTAGCTGATAATACCTTTTTATGCAATAATTATAAATGAATCCACCTTTATTAGCATTTTTATAACTCCCACTGGATAATTTTATTTCCTTTAACCTTTTGGAGTTTATAAGGCACACATAAAAATTATAAAATTAAACAGAAGTCAGTATTCTAAAAAAGCATTGCTCCTTATAACTTCCAGCGTCTATCGAATGATATAATGAATTCAAAATTGAATATCTTTATAGGAGTGTAATTTTTCCTTGGCAACCAGTTACTGTTCAAAAGTGAATATATCTTGATACCTTTATTATCTCAATACAAATTTTCACAAACATTTAAAGAAATTCCAGTAGGTTTTCAAAGATTGCTTAAGTTTACAAAACTGGTATAAAATCCCGAAACAAAATGGACCTTAAAAACAAAATACCTAGAAGATGAATGTCGCTTCTGCTATATACCAATAGCATTAGTCGACAAAAATGAGCTTTTTTTATTTCTTTCACAAGAATTAAAATAAAATTTTCTAGAAGTATTTTTGTGCTGAATTCAAATATAATTTTAGATTTTCCCCATCGGGCAGGAGTTTTGTGTGATACTTATTTGAATTTTTATAATATTCTAAAAAAATCCGTAACTAGCTAACTCAAAATTATAGCTACTCATTCTGACTTACCTAGAAAGTGGTAGATAGTGATTTTCGGGCATATTGTGCATCTGGAACGTCTCTGTCGTTGGTCCAACAGTAGTCAGCCAGCATATTGGAACTCCACTTGCCTTGGTACCTCTTTTCCATAGTAGAAATTTGCTGATGAAAACGCTCACCATGCTTATCGCTGACAGCTCCAAAATTTTCGGGGAAGAACTCTAAGTGGGAGTCCAAGAAGTGAATTTTTAAAGATATATTGCATTCCATAGCTTTATAAGAATGCAGAAGATCAGTCACTATGTCACGATAGCTTTCTGCTTTATGACTTCCAAGAAAATTGAAACATAGACTTTTAAAAGACTGCCAGGCTGCTTTCTCCAGTGGATTTAACAGCCCTTCAAAATGCTCATCACCGCTTAATTACCGAATTTGTGGCCCTATAAAAATTTATTCTTTAAGTTTAGCATCACGACTTTGGAGAATTTCGATTTCAGGTACAAGAATCCATGAGACTGTTTATCCACAGCTTTGACGAAATTTATCATTACTCCTAACTTAATATGCAATGGAGGTAATAATATTTTTTTCAGGATTCACTAAATGGACATATGACACATTTTTCTGGCCAAGGATAAGGTATTCACGTTTAGGCCATGACCTTTTAATATAGAGAGGCTTCCTATCTCTGCTGTCCCAGAAGCTCAAAAAACAGCAAAATTTGGTGAACCCAAGTTTCAAAACAAGCAATAAAGCAATGACCTTTACATCACCACAAATATTCCATTCATATTTTCCATATTGTATTTTCACTCAAATTAGTTGCATATTTTGATGTCTCATATCAGCGGTATGCGCTGCAGGTATTGATGGAAGTTAATTGCCAATATGTAGCAGCGCAGTCTTCAAACTAACTTTAGACGAATCTATGAATAGTCGCCACTCGTCGGGCTTGTGTGGAAGCCCAAGAGTTTCCATAACTGAACAAATATCACTACAAAACACAATACCATTTTCTTCAGAGAAGCAATCCTTGAAATAAGTATGGAGGCCACGATAACTACATATTCTTACTTTGAGTCTTGAATTTAAACCTTCAGCTTGCCGTTTAGACAGATTTAAATCCGAATCAGGTCATTAAGATCTTTCTTATTGGGTAAGTACGGTTCTGATGAACAGGAATTGACTTCATATGTAGAATCATTTTTATTTTAATCTGAAGCATTTTCAAAGTCAGCTCAATACTGACACATCACAATGCCAGATGAACAGGTCTGTACATGTCCAATCATGAATGAACCTGCTCAGCCTTTGTTTATAGTTCTTCAACACAATATTACAAACCATTTCCTTATATGCAGCTTGGATAAAATCGCATATTATGAGGTAAAGGTTTCTTATAACAGGTCAAAGAAAACGCTAAAATCCGATTTTAAAAGTAGCTGTCACAAAAGAACTGTGCCTGTTGGAAAAATTCCTACTACATACCTATCTGAATTCAGCAAGAAAAAATACACTATATTCACTAATCAGATTTCTTGTGAAGAAAACCTTGTCGATTAGTGTAGTAGGTAGAAGAAATACCATACTCCAAGCACTAAAATTTTTTAGAGAAACGACCTTTGGCTGTTAAATATTTTCTCATTAAAACGGGTAAAAGGCCGTTAATCCATTAATATAAATTCATATTAAAAATTACGTCGAGTAACGGGGTGATTACATTTGGAGATGATGTGAGAGGCAGCATATCCTTTTCTTTAGTTCTTGGTAACATGGACATTTCTGCTGTTTGCTCAGCAGAATATATATATATATATATATATATATATATATATATATATATATATATATATATATTCTGCTGAGCAAACAGAGCAGTCTATTTTAACATGACTTTAAAACATTACAGTCTTCTTAGTTTATAATGAATAATCAATAAATTTCGTAAAAAAGAAGACCACTACAGGAGGAATTTTAAACCATAAAGGATAAAATTATATACATATGTATAGGTATGTACAATTTCCAGAGAAGATATAAAGAACAACGTAACTGTACACTTTTGGCAGATATTTATTTTATAGTACTTTTAATTTCACAATTTCATTGTTATAGGGTTAGATACTCTATTTGCCGTATTTTTACATTTTCCAATGTAGTTGCCACTCGAAATACCTTAGTTTAATGGCTAACCAATGCATATTATTTTTCTTGAAACAATTCATCTTCTATTTCTACTAATCTTTCGTCTACTCCCGAAAGATAACAAAAAAGCAACTCGTTGCCAAAATCAGGCCATGTAATGGTTATGATCAGGCTCAGGATTCTGTTGACATGGAATCGAAAATAAGATTAAGAAAATGTATAGTTGGGAATTTTATGGGAATTAGGGAATTGTGACTTTTTTGGGGGGTATTTGTTTTAGATTATAGGTCATTACTTTTATATTTTCTTGATATTTGGGACTTTATTTACTCATTTTTTGCATTTAATTCAGTATATGAATTCTTTTTATTTCTGACATTTTACATAAGAATAAGTTTTAAAATCTCAGAAATTTCACTATTGAAATGAGAAGTGAGAGTAACTTGGTACGTCCTAGCAAAAAATTTTCATGGTTAGTCTTGAAAGCATTGCTTCCAAGTGGAGAGGTGACTATTTTTGGGGAAGCAGTGTAATTACAATTCTTGTCCCAAAATAAGCATGTGACAGGACAACTTTCCCTCCTTTTGTGTTGGTGAGTCTTTACAGAAGTTATTATTGTTCTTATTCTTGTGTCGTGTCACAGGCTATATATGTGCACATACGATGTGTGTGTGTGTTTATACACATGTTTGTTATTAAATTTCTAATTATTTCATTCATATATCTCGTTTTTCTACTTTTACAGTAATTATACCGAAGCAAAAATTAATTTGCAACTTTCTGTGCATTAATTCTAATTATTTTAAATAAATCCCAGTTAACGTCACTTTTCATTGTCATTTTGGAGGCATTTTGGATTATTAAAATCTGGAGCCTGGTTATTACTTACAACATTCAAATTCATTAATAATTTGTTATGTTGCTCAGTATACATTGTAAGAGAGAATTATGGTCGTCAGTTGCGCCATTCTGATTTATAAAATATCCACTTTAGAAATATAGGTACACTTACCCCAACGTTTATTTCCTCTCCGTATTAGTCAATATTCCACAGGAATCAATTGTGCATTCAGTTAACTGGAAGGAACTTTCAACGGCATCTCTCAGGCTTTGTTCACATTCATCATGGGTTCCGATCACAATAGTCCGTAAATAGCTTCGTAACAACACTTACTATGAAACGTCTAAAATGACAAGTCTGAGAAGATTTATCGCGCATGATAATACAGATGTTTTTGTTTCCTCACTCTTCACGGAGACGTGCTAACTGAACTTTTCTAACTTTTGCAACACTAGGTAAGTTAGGCTAGTAGAAAACAAATAATAGGTATACTTAACTGAAGTTAAATCTGCGCAGTTCTTGTAACCACTGGTCAGCCAACGTGGCTGCCGATCACACGTTCACTTACGCATGATCAACCAGCCGATAGGGGAGATGTGGTCACACCCATTCTAACCTCATCAGGCATGTTGACTGTTGTGACATACAGATCGCTACTTATCGTAGCTCCTCAAATCGATTGCGATTCTGATGTGCACACAGTTTGATATTAAGTCCGGCAGCTTTTTGCTAACACGTTGTGCTAAATACCTTTATATTTGGTTTCAGAAACAACTCTTATCGTAAAGACTAAATTACGTTAAAATGGTTGCTTGTTCTACCTATAAGATGTGAGAGTTTGAAACTATCCCCTCCTCCTAGTTCTAAGAAAGTACAAAATTAAAAGATCTTCCGGCCAAACACATTTAATTCTGCTGTGAATTTTTGCAATACACACGAGAAGGGCAATTATCTTAAATGGTATTTTAATCACATAATCATTAGCGCCACAGAAACTAATACGAAGATGATTAATTTAATTACAGTAATTTAGTAATTATTAATAGTAATTATAGCAATTATAGTAATTATAACGAATATTTAGGAGTATGGGGAATAGGCCATATCCGTAAAGGAATTGCCGCATAACAGGAACAGTTAACTGCTATCTGCTGTAAATGTTCCGTGTTTCTTGTTTTTAATTTAACGTTCTCCAACATAAGTCATATCGAACGATGAATGAAGTGGGTGAAATGATGCTCAAATGAGCCCAGTTATCCGACATGCATCTTTAGGGATAAGTAAAACCCTCGGTAAAGACCTTCTATATAGCTCATCCGACCGAGATTCTATTTCGCGACCTCTTGAATACTATGAGACAGACACGTGTTGAAAAAAGAAGAATGAAACTTGGCAGGGTAGTAAAAGAACTACCAGACCATTACCATTGTCATGTACCACCGGTATTACGCCTTTTGGCCTTTGTCGTTTCGATATAAGTCATCTATCCAACACAGAAGAATTGTGTACCCACCATCATTAAGAAAAAGGAAGAACTCTCAATGCCAGTAAGAAACCTAGTCCCGGTATGGCAATAGTCTAAGGAACCTCCTCTGCGGAGGAGGACCCTCCTTCAACGACCCCATGGCTGTGAAGTGAAGGAAGGATTCTGTCAATACTAATTCTTTGTCCTTGGTGTAGTTCAGCACCACTTCTGGGAATATACATTCGCCGAATCTCTTTTTATTCCTTACGTTATGTGGTATACCATTAATTTCTGCCAAAATAATTTTAAGCTAAGTAATATGGACTTAACCGAGCGGGATGGCTCAGGCGGTTTCGTCTGTGACCCGCATTCGGGAGGCCCGGGTTCGATTCCCGTGGCGGACCTACCTGACCCATGGATTTTCCCGGGTCGCCAGGCGAATGCTTGGTAGGTTAATTGTATCCCCTGAATTCCCTGTCCCTCCATTTCATCTCAATTGTCATTTCACATAATCTCTCATCTGGTGGACTCTTTCAGGGTGGAAGTGTCGGCGGGAGTCTCGGAGGTGTATGGCAGGAACCACTTATCCGGTAGGCCAGTTGCCGGTCTCCGAATCGGCTGCTGAGACCACTTCCAAACCACAGTAGGGGGAATGTTCGCTGTTCTGGCCTACCGCGGGAGGTTTCCATCTAAGCAAAAGTATGGGAACCCTGCCCTCTGTACTCTCGTGGCTCCTTGAGACGGCCGCCCTCTGTCTCCATCCTTTTTCTGCCTCCTTCATTGGGGGCATAGGTGGAATAGATCAAGACAGGCCTCCTTGCCGAAACTCCTCCCTAGTAATCCTACTCCTGATATAAACTTTATTCAATACATATACAGAAAAGAAAAGCTAAGTGTTCGCACATGGTGGGCGAACTTTTGCTACTAATGAAACCATGCGAGAAAAATGAAACTCGTGATATGATTCAGAGATGACACATGTCAAGGTAAGATGGGCAAACTTAAGGACTCAACAATGCATTTTCCGAAAACAACTAATACTACAAGACAGTTACAAATGGCGTATTGCAATGAGCTTTACATTTTCATTTATAAAGCTTTTCTTCACCCCTTATAGAGCGATTTCCATGTTCACTGAAGTGCATAAAAGTTGCCTATTCTTCTAAATTGCTCTAGTGATTTTCCCTCCGTAAGGTTTCTGCCCAAAGCTACTAAACTTGACTGAATCGACCCTAGTTATCAATTGGAATGATCAACAATTTAAGAACACAAAAACCAACCAATGAACAGTGATACAGTTGGTGTGAAATGATGGGGTAGTTCAGATGCCACCTCTATAGAAGGGTTTCACAATTATTGGTTCACATGGAAAGGCTAAACAAATGCATACCGCCTTCCAAAGAAAGAAGTAACAATGATTTGTGTGTGTCGTTAAACTGAAGAGGTACGACATTTATGTAAGAGGCTTCATCAGCAAGTTGGAAACAAACGTTAAAGTTGTTGCGACCGTCGACACTACAATGAGAAAACGGCCATTTAGCATAAAACACAAGATGTAATTGTAGTAAAAGAACAAACAAGTTATTCGCTTTCATATTTATTCCTAAAATTTTAATATTTAATGAATCATGGGTTACTTTGCACCAAAATGCAACAAAGCATTCTCTTAAGCTACTTCGCTAGTGAAAACAAGAACAATTTCTCTGCCCTTACTGCCCTATCAGCCTAGTGGCTAGAATTATGTTCGAGGTGGTCATGCTGACCGAGGGTGGAAGTAGCGTTGTCATTACCAACATAAACCCTTGTGCTTCTTTATGGCCAAATGTTTATGCACGTGAGTATACAAATTGATCCCTCACTGTTTTGGACGCGGAGCAAAGCGTTAAGATTCCCACAAATGAAACCAATGGCTGTAATGATTCAAATTCTCACTACAATTACAATGAAGATCTAATCTCAAAGGGGGCAGAAAATCTCTACCTCCATCATCCACACATTTCTGGCGCAGTAAGTTGTCTTTCAGCCTGTGTACAATTATTTTCAAGCTTCGCCACATATAAAAGTTCACACAGTGTAAAATCCGGACTATAACTCTTTACTATTTACTCTGAAAAGTTTAGTGATTCAAATTTAATGACCCTGTGGTGGTAAAATCCTGCTGAAAGTATTTAAACCGATACTCATTATTGGATTGTTCAAAAGTGGTGTGAGAATATAATTTCGCTAATGTTCTACATTTATTGCACTTGCAAAATTGGCCTTATTATGCTCTGTGCACTTACAGCGCATACTCCAATTTTCCACACTAAGTTGCGTTTCAATTAATTCCAATATTAGCCATTCTACTTCGAAACATAAGCGTGTAAATGAAACACTGTTCCATCAGAGATTATTAAATTTCGATAATTTATCCGATTATTAACATCCCTTTACATTCAGTAATTGCAATGAAGGTTCCATGTGAAAGTTATCACAGAGATATTCGAGGATAATGTTTTCCTGCACCCAAATCACATGTGGAACACTCGCCTGGAGTTTACCCCTCCGCCCCTGTTCCAATTCAGTGAAGTGCGTTACATTCTCAGTGCTCTGGTACCCAAAATGGTTATACCTGCTAGTTAATGAACTAATAAATGTCAAGTCGATTCAAGGGAAAGATGTCCAAATATAATGAAGCAATGCCCCTCACACGATTTACCTTGGTGCCAATATCCCCACTGGCCTACATACGTTTATCTACGGGGAAATTTTCCTTTGCATGTCATACCGTTCCCTGGCTCTTGTGAGGGCCGGTACCCTAATAACCTTATACCTGACGTGATAGTTACCAGTCACAGGGATACCCGTTTGCCAAGCGTATATAACAGAATACATCGGTCGTGCTTGTTATCAAGGGTGTAACTGGAAGAAATGAACGGCAGTTATGGTTCTTCTTGTACACATCAATTTTAAGTTACCTGGTTATTGGTGAATACTTAGTAAAAGACCAAATTAAGTTCAATGTTTTCAATGTTTTTAGTATCTTCATATTTAACAGTGTATTTTTTTTCTTTTGTAATTTACGTCCTCCAACGTCAAGTCATATCGGACGGTAGCTTAGAGCTACTGTAACCGCAGTATCAGACAGCGATTAGGAGGTGGCGAATTAATTGAAATCACGAGAATTAAAAAAAGAAGATAAATTAATGAAAATGCTTTGCTAAACTAATATAAAATATTGTTATATGAATATGAAATCAGAATGAAATTAGAGTAGTGATTAAAATAGCGGTTTAATTAAGAATAAGATGGGAAGAATATAATTTAAGACAACTAACATGCTAGAATCCATGTAAGGGAGAGAAAATATTTCTGTAAAATCTGAACACAAGTCGGGGAGACAGGAAGAGGTGACCGTTAGCCTCTTTGTTTAAGGAAAGGTTCAATGTCTGAGAACTATAAGCAAAAATGTGTAGGAACAATAAGGTTTTCAAGATGCGGTCAGGCGTAAGACCTAAAAGGATTTACTTCGCTGTGGCGATAATGATGTATACCGTTACAAAGAGCCCAGGGTAGGCGTATCCCAACTCACGGTGGGATGTAACGTCAATGAGTTCGATGAGTTTTGCTAACCAATAAAGAAAAATCGAAATAAAATGAGAAACCAATAATAATGTAAGATTTGAGAAATAGGAAGAAGGGTGAGTTATTTTGGTCATGTGATAAGGGTTAGAGTAGGGATCAGAATAAACTACGAACGGAATCGCAGAGCAGACGAAAGATCACTTCAACAGTCATTCTACGAGGGGAAAGACGTGTTAGTGCGCGTGAAGGAGAAGGAGCAAAGATTTCTAAGTCCGAAATGTAGGGAAGTCAAGAATAACGCAACCAGCGTGAGAGAAGCAGCAGACGAAGTTTATAATAGCAAAGTATTCGCCGTATAAAGAATTAAGAGAATTCTGTTGGGAAGTTGAGTAACAGGTGGTCACCGCTACCAATCAATCTGAATCAACGAACTGAGTGAGAATTAAATCAATTTTTGCAACGAACCAGTGTATTATTGAGACAACTGAGCAGCCAACAAACAACAAATCCATTTCCTACAACCATTCACCTGAAGAACAAGAGATCTCATAGCTCCAATTAGAACCCAAATCAAAAGTAAACACCAACCAATTGAAATCTGACATGCGGGTATGCCGCATAATGGCGCCGACACGTTGGGGCTTCGAATTGTAGGAAATGGGTGAAATGTAACGACGACAACAACGAGGAGAAGTGAGAAGAACGACGACGAAGGACGACAACGAGGAGAAGTGAGAAGACCGACGACGACAACTACGATGAGGACAGCAGAGACTACGAAGAAGACGGCAAAAACAACTACATAGAATTTTCCCCCAACCAAGAGAGAAGTTCAAGTTCTTTCGACATCAACTGAGCCTACTAGACGACGAGCAGCACGACAAAAATTGGTAAAGACATCACATAAACACCACAGCCGTACAACAGAACTGTGAGTTACACATACTCAATTTATATTTCTTGTAAATGTAATATCATTCAGTGAAATCAATATCCATGTAATGTCTTAGTAATAAGTATTTTGGAAGGGAAATTAGAAAATTTAAAGGGGAAATTCAATGCTTTTGAGAAATAAGAAGATCGTACAGAATAAATTTAAAATGGAAAATTCTGGGGAACAAATAATTATGGAGACAGAGAAAGAGTTGGAAGTTGTTAATGAAGAGATAATGGAAAGCAATGTTATAGGATCAGTAGATGAGGGTGTAAATGGTGTAAGTAGCTTAAATGTAAATAGGAGAAGTGACAATCCTGGGGTTATGGAAAATCTACAAGAGATGTTCCAGAAACTCATGGCGCAAATGACTATTCAGAGTCAATCACTAGAAGCTAAATTAGTAGAACAGAACCAAACACTAGAAGCTATGGACAAATCACTCGAGGCTAAATTAGTAGAACAGAGTCAATCACTAGAAGCTAAATTAGTAGAACAGAACCAAACACTAGAAGCTATGGACAAATCACTCGAGGCTAAATTAGTAGAACAGAACCAATCACTAGAGGCTAAATTAGTAGAACAGAACCAAGCACTAGAAGCTAAATTAGTAGGACAGAACCAAACACTAGAAGCTAAATTAGTAAGTCAAATTACAAGCCAAGGGAAAGAAACAGAAACTAGAATCACTGTCAGAATTCAAGGAATAACAGGGGAAATTCAATCTGTAAAAGAGGCCCTGCAGCGAGAAGTAGGTACTATAAGAAGTGACCTAGAAGCTACCAAATCTCTCGTTGCAGGAGTAGAAAATAGAATAGGGGAGGAAATTAATAAGGAAAGAATAAGAGTAGATGAACTGACCACGACACAGGTAACTTTTGTACAAGAGATAAATGACCGGTTTGACACTGTAAACAATAGTATAGCAGCTGACATGGAGAAGTTAAAAGAAAAGGTAGCACGTGTAACAAATATTCAATCAGAAAATACACAAATGTTGAGGGAAACAGTAAGCGAGATATCTCAAATCAGAGATACCGTAACTGGCTTACGGCTGGGACAGCAAGGGCCGGTACCTGAGAGTTCCAATTGTTCTATACATACACACAATGGAGAGAGGCAGAACGAACAGGTTAGCGCCCCTTCTGTCTCTCCTCAAAGCAGCAATAATTGCGAAGTAAATATGCAAAACGTAAATATGTACCCACCAGTGCACATGAATTTTCTAAGCGAATTGCCCCTCCCGAAATTTAATTGTCGCAATGACAACGCAGTACAATTTTTGGCCGACTTAGAAAAGTATTTTGTCATCAGAGGTGTACCCGAGCAATATAAAATGATAATAGTTCAAAGGGCGTTAGAATCTGCCGAACTTAATTGGCTACGAGTAACTGTGGGAGAAGGATGCAGCTACGAGTTGTTCAAAACAGCTTTCCTAGAAAAGTATTGGAACGCCAATGTCCAATACCAAGTAAGGAATCAAATAACAAATGGCCGATACCAAGGTAATAATGGAGAGTCTATTACTGATTATTTCCTGAGATATTCGCAAATGAGTAAATATCTACAACCTCCATTACAGGAAGGCGAACTGATTTCTCTTCTCACACCCCACCTTCCTGAGAACATTAGAAATCACATGGTGGTAGCAAGACCTCAGACATTGAGAGAGGCAATTACATTGTTAACGGCTTTACAAAGCGTTGGGACGCAAAGCTCACAAAATAGACATGAGAATCGAATGCCCGTGAGAAATCCACACAGACCGTGGAATAATAATAATCATGACGGGGAAAGGGCACACAATCCCCGAAATTTTAACACGAACCATATGGCTACTCGTCAAAGATACGATGCCCACGTCCCGAGGGAATTCCCTAACAACAATAGAGGGAGACAGGGACCACCAAATTCAAATTCATATAATTTCCCTATGAGATATGTACATGTAACTAGGAATGGAAATAGGGGTCAACCCCCATTTCTTCGAAGAGGGAATGCAAGACCGACGTTCCGACTACCAGAAGCCAATAGACAGTATCAACCACGTGACGCTGGTAGAGAGAACAATACAGACAGACCTGAAGTAAGACAGAGGAATCAACTTCTCTCAAGAGAATGGGTGCGTTCTCCTCCACCCACACCGAGGGACGCGGCGCCCGAGGTAGATGAAAGGCCAGAGACGACACAGCATACGGGAAACGAATCCAGGGTGCGATAAAAGACGTCCCGCATCGGACCCGGATGAACACGCTAGTTCTTAATTTGAACAGGGACACAGCTCTGAGTAGGGTGGTACAAAATAAAACAGAAACAGAAATAGAAAACGGTACTCAAATAAACAATCACTTAACAGAATTACAAGAAGTGAGAGATGCTCCACGTATTGCTGCAATAATAAACAAAGAAAAATGGCACATTACCATAGATTCAGGATCCTCAGTTTCAGCTATAAGTCAAGCATTCTTTTATCACTTAAAAACAATGGAATGAAATTGCAAACATTGCCAGTGAAAAGTGCATATTGTACTCTGGCGGTAGGTCGCGCCAAACAAAAGATTAATACACAAATGCTTTTGAAAGTCACCATTGGGGAGGATACAATAGAATTTGTATGTTTTGTTATTAATAGGCTATCTGTAGACATTATTATGGGTAATGACGTGTTGTATGCGCTTCAAGCTAAGTTGAATTATCAAATGGAAGCCTTGGAAATCAAAATTAAAGACGTCATAGTTAAAGTTCCGTTTAGCTCAAGGGAAGCAGAAAATGAGATAAGATTGACAGATGAAGAAAAAGAAATAGATGGAGAAACATTTTTTGTAGAATTTATACGAATAGGAGGAATGGAGCTAGTTAAGATGAATCCATTAGAAGCAGAAGAGATGGGAAACTATGATAAAGAAGTGTACGTAGCGGCAGAAGAAGGGCTTTTAGAGATGACGTCATACGGACTTGGGCAGACAGAAGCATGTGAACAGGAGATAATTACCCTACCAGATGATTTCCAGGTAGTCGAAAATAATGTAAACATGACCTATAGAATAAGAGAAACAGTAGCAAACTCGAACCTACTTAACGACCACCAAAAAGAGATTTTTTATAACATTTTATGTAAACACAGAAATGTATTTTCGGAACACACTGGGACCTATAGTGATTTTGAGTATGAATTCGAGATACATGATGTTCCCCCATTCAAATACAAGTGCAGACCTATTCCATTGGATTTACAGGAGGCAGTGAACCTTAAAATACAGGAAATGTTGGAAGATGGAATTCTGGAGATATCTACATCAAAATTTATAAGTCCCCTATGTATAGTCAGAAAAGCAAATGGAACAGTACGACTGACGATAGATGGACGTCATGTAAACCAATATATTGTTCCGGATAATTTTCGAACCCCAGCAATAGAGCAAATTTTGGCCGGTATTGGGGCACAAAGGTATTTTACTTCACTAGATGTGACCAACTCATTTTTGCAAATTAAGTTGAAACCTGAATTAAGGCAATATACCTCATTTTTGCACGGAGGATATCAGTACCAATTTACAAGAAATTGCTTTGGACTAATTAATTCTGGAAGCGCATTCCTACGGGCGATGCAGAAAATACTCAACACGCAAAGGGAAACATATGTGTCACAGTATGTAGATGATTTATTGATATACAGTAGAACAGTGGAAGATCACCTTACCTATTTGGATTTAGTGCTCGGAAGGCTAGCAAATGCTGGATTAACACTGAATTGGGCCAAATGTAAATTTTTCCAGGAATCAGTTAAATATTTAGGATATATCATAACAGGCGAAAATATAGCTCCTGATCCAGAAAGAGTGGAAGCCATTTTGAAAATACCACGACCTAAGACACCAAAACAAGTAAAACGTTATCTGGGTGTACTTGGGTACCAATCAAGGTTCCTGATAAACTATGCAAAGGAAGCCGCACCGTTGCGAGCACTACTGGAAAAAAATAGAAAATGGCGATGGACTATGGTAGAAGAAAATGCTTTTAAAAGATTACAAGAACTCTTCAGTGAATCCGTATTATTGACATGGCCTGATCCAGATTTACCTTATCTCATATACACGGATGCCTCCATGGTGGCGTTAGGAACTATTTTAGCCCAAGAGACACCGACTGGAGAATTAAAGGTCATAGCCACAGCCTCCCGAGGGTTAACGAAGACCGAAAAAATTGCTTGCATAACAGAACAGGAAATTACGGCTATTTACTACGCCATTTGTAAATTTAGACAATATATATATAATAAAAGGATTGTGATATTCACCGATCATATCAGCCTATCATTTATACGAAATTGCAAATTGACCAGTACAAAAATTGCGAGATATATCCACGAGATCATGGCTTACAACCCAGAGATTAAACATATACAGGGAAGTCTTAACATCTTTAGTGACATGCTTTCACGTATAAAGCCACAGGGGAATCTTCCAGAAAATA
The DNA here is from genome assembly GCA_030765055.1 of Mantis religiosa. Lineage (NCBI taxonomy): Eukaryota > Metazoa > Arthropoda > Insecta > Mantodea > Mantidae > Mantis > Mantis religiosa. The sequence continues at coordinate 107,774,899 of CM060950.1, forward strand.
TCAGTAGTAATGGTACAGAATTACCATTGTTAAAGATGGATGTAACCTTCAGTATAAAATTAACAAAGGAGATGAGAAGATTGTCGGAATTACAACGCCAGGATTGGAAATTAAAACAAATTATGGAAAAGGCATTGCCCATAGAACAAGCAAATTCACAGAAATACGGAGTGCTAAATAACGTATTGTATAAGTTACAGGGTGTTTCCAAACCTGCTTGGAAAGCATATATACCCGCAGCGCTGGAAGAGCTAGTGATTTCTGCTTACCACACAGCTCTTATACATGCTGGCGTTGAGAAGACAATGATTTCCATAAGCAACCATTTATACATATTTAGATTAGGCAAGAAAGTTAGGACCTTTATATCTACATGTGACATCTGCCAGAGGGCAAAATCATTAAATTATAAGATAGATCGACCCCCTGTATCCATCACCAGGAAGGAACCATTAGAATTAGTTGCAGCGGATGCATATGGTCCACTCCCTGCAGGAAGAGGAGGACTAAAATATTTATTTGTACTTATCGACGTGATGTCGAAATTTGTGAAAATATACCCTCTCAAGAAATTAACAAGTGCAGCATGCGCGAATAAAATAGTGAAAGACTATATAGTCAAATACGGGAAGATGAAAGCACTATTAGTAGATAACGCGTCCATACACCATGGAAGACGATTCGTGCACACCATTCAGGATGCCGGAATTCGCATCTATAATACAACGTCGTACCATCCGTGCTCTAATCCAAGCGAGCGCGTAATGAAAGACCTAGGTGTTCATCTCCGAGTCCTTTGCTCATTGAAACAGACTACCTGGCCAGACCACATCAACTATATTGAGTTTATATTCAATAATTCAGTCAATTTAACCACAGGATATGCTCCTATCCAATTGCATAGGAATTTAACACCGGAACCAATAATAGAGGGTATTCCGGAAAGTATACAAGTGACAACCGAGACAGATCGAGAACGGATCCAAAATGCTGTTAAAAGAATAATGGAAAAAGTAGAGAAAAGAAACGCAAAGAAAATGCGGTATAAGAAGAATTGGGAACCAAAGGTCGGCGACTTAGTTCTAGTGAAATCGTTCGACAAGTCAGATTTGTTAGGAAAGAAGAATAAAAAGCTATATATGCTATGGAAAGGCCCATACCGGATTGAGAAAATATTTGGTGACAGAGCATATGCTCTATCACACCCAAGAAATGGTAAACCGATAGGCAGATATAACATCTCCCTAATAAGGCCATATCGTCAGAAAAACGTTGTAAACAGTACAGAGCAGACCCAAGAATCACCTGTGTAAATGTGATTGAAATTATATATACGAAGATGTAAAGAATACCAAGTAAAAGTTATATAATTAGTACGGGTAACGTTTTCGTTTGAAATTCAAACACTGCGTGGGAGTTGCAAGTTCCAAAATTCCTGTGCACAAACAAAATAATAATGTAATAAGAATAACCACAGCTAATGAACATGTTAGAAAGATCTTTAAAAATAATTTGTGAAATGTAAATATAGTATAAGTACTGATGTATTCATGTGCCAAAAGGCTATGTTGTTATTGTAAAGGTCACAGACGTAGGCGTGACAAAGTGAAAGAAAGTTGAGAGTGAAAAGTGAAGTGGAAAGACAGGACAATGAACTGCCAATGTTTACTGTCAGGTAAACGAACCACCTGATTACAGGTAAACAACTGAGTGCAGGTAGAGGTAACCATATTTGGACATCGTTACGCAAAATATAATAATGTGAGGACGAATGTTCTTACGGTGAAGGACTGAAAGATAAAGGAACGTCCCAATAAGTTAATATAAAAAAAAAACATTGAATGTAAAATGTAATATTGTAAACTGTAATATAGTAACATTAATGTAGTACTTAAGGAATGTAATAAGGTAAAATCAAGTTGATGTCAAGTGAGACAAGGATAATTCAGTGAAGTGTATATATAGTTGAGGTATCACGGATGTTATTTGTATATAGGGTAATAACCACATATACGACAGTGTACTTGTCTATGTACGTAATGTATCATATCTATAATTCTATGTATATGATGTACCATATTGACCATTCTATGTGTATAAAGTAACACACTGATGAAGATGAGGGAAACGGTGACCACCGAAAAATGTTTCGAGTAGGGAATGAGAAATTATAAGATCTAAGGAGGAAATGTCATGACGGGGGTTTGACAAAATTTAAATAAGGGGTATTTCATTTTTGTCAAACGGGCATTATGTAACCGCAGTATCAGACAGCGATTAGGAGGTGGCGAATTAATTGAAATCACGAGAATTAAAAAAAGAAGATAAATTAATGAAAATGCTTTGCTAAACTAATATAAAATATTGTTATATGAATATGAAATCAGAATGAAATTAGAGTAGTGATTAAAATAGCGGTTTAATTAAGAATAAGATGGGAAGAATATAATTTAAGACAACTAACATGCTAGAATCCATGTAAGGGAGAGAAAATATTTCTGTAAAATCTGAACACAAGTCGGGGAGACAGGAAGAGGTGACCGTTAGCCTCTTTGTTTAAGGAAAGGTTCAATGTCTGAGAACTATAAGCAAAAATGTGTAGGAACAATAAGGTTTTCAAGATGCGGTCAGGCGTAAGACCTAAAAGGATTTACTTCGCTGTGGCGATAATGATGTATACCGTTACAAAGAGCCCAGGGTAGGCGTATCCCAACTCACGGTGGGATGTAACGTCAATGAGTTCGATGAGTTTTGCTAACCAATAAAGAAAAATCGAAATAAAATGAGAAACCAATAATAATGTAAGATTTGAGAAATAGGAAGAAGGGTGAGTTATTTTGGTCATGTGATAAGGGTTAGAGTAGGGATCAGAATAAACTACGAACGGAATCGCAGAGCAGACGAAAGATCACTTCAACAGTCATTCTACGAGGGGAAAGACGTGTTAGTGCGCGTGAAGGAGAAGGAGCAAAGATTTCTAAGTCCGAAATGTAGGGAAGTCAAGAATAACGCAACCAGCGTGAGAGAAGCAGCAGACGAAGTTTATAATAGCAAAGTATTCGCCGTATAAAGAATTAAGAGAATTCTGTTGGGAAGTTGAGTAACAGGTGGTCACCGCTACCAATCAATCTGAATCAACGAACTGAGTGAGAATTAAATCAATTTTTGCAACGAACCAGTGTATTATTGAGACAACTGAGCAGCCAACAAACAACAAATCCATTTCCTACAACCATTCACCTGAAGAACAAGAGATCTCATAGCTCCAATTAGAACCCAAATCAAAAGTAAACACCAACCAATTGAAATCTGACATGCGGGTATGCCGCACTACCCAACATTCATCTTTCAGGATAAGGGAAAACACTAGGAAAAAACTTATCCAGGTAACTCGCCCTAACCGAGATTCGAACTCAGGACCTATTGAACGTGATGCAGACACGCTACCATCTACTCTTGCGAGGCGGGCTTAACAGTGAATGAATTGTATAATTCTAAAGCCATGTTTACGACGGTTAAATATACACCGAGTTTCTCAATTCATTCTACACATTAACTTTTGCAACAAAAGAAACTAGTTATTTCTTAATATTAAGAATCATAACTCCTTTAGAAAACTAGAAGTGTTATTACATTTATTTTATAAATCGCTATGAAAGTAAAATACACACTAACTTAGTCAATTTCTCGCAGCCTTTTTAACAAACGAAATCATTTGAATCCCATAAAATGAAATACAATCAAAATAATAGATCATTAGGACTGGCTGCAACATACAACATGCATATTGTTTACATGTCCTGGAATAAACTTTGAACAAGTGTATACGACATACAAATGTAACAAATGTATACTATTTGTACATGCACATGACAACACAAGGTAATTGTTGCAATCATAAACTTTCAGAAAAAATATTTTGTTTTCGCTATAATATTTACTTTCCAAAATTGTCCATGGAGGTAGTTTACAAAACCTCCTTGAAAATATTTTCATATTTTTTCCACAGTATTTGGAAGGTCTGGTTTGGCAGCACTTGTAGTTGATAATATGGAAAACATGAAACACATATGTAATTATATATTACGTATGATTATTTGTTGAGTTTATATAGGACAGAGCTGAGGACATGAGGCCACCTCTTCTGCTCGATGGTACTTTGAAAAATAAAATAATTTTTCCAGTCTAGTAAACAATTACACATTTTCATTCATAAAAATCGCTGCTCACATACAACTTTCATGAGTATTTCCAAAAGTGAAATTTTAGAGCTTTTGTGTCTCGTTAGAGTGACTAGAATGTAGGGTACAAATCAAGTGTGGGAAATACTTCCTAATATATGCTTATGTGCATTGTGCATTTTTTTCTGAGGTAACAAATAGTTATTGTGCCCATCAAGGGTAGATTCAAACCCTTGTCCATACAATTTCCTTTGCTGTGTAAGTATGTCATTTCCCTTCGATATGAAGTGCGATGCTGGGAACCTCTACCTCCTATACGCCATTGTTGTTCTAAAAAACCAGTTAATTGTGTTTTATTTAAATAACTAAGTTGTAGTAACATATTGTAGAATTAACATATGTAAAATTGTAAACAGGTAAAATAATGTAATTTAAAGCATGTATATTTCTCCGGTAATGGGACATGCTAATATGTAAATATAAAAAAGCAATAAATTTCTTGAAGAATGCATCAATAAGTTACACAACTTACGTCAAATAAGCATTTCTTGGCTGTTCTTCATTTAGATTTATCTATATTTTAAACGTTGTACTAGCTAAATAAACGTTTTATCAGTAGGCAATGTTTAAGGCATTGAGACTTTGTGGGTTCATGAAATTAAAAATCCAGTTGCACAAACTCATAATGTTCTTTATTTCCCCCGAATTACAGTTGGAACACTTGCCGATTACATAGAATTACGTAGCGCACACAATTACAATCCACCAGTTCGTCTGTCACAGGTCCACTCCACACTCACAATTACGTACAACTCTCTCCAGAGCTGACTAAGAACTCCTCTGATACACGTACGCAGTCCTCCAGTCCGTTCACTAGGACTGCGCTCTTCACGACTGCTCGCCAAGAATTGAACTGACTCGTACACTGCAGCCCTTATATAGAAAGATCGCTGTTTCTGGAAGCTTCGCAGCTCGGAAAATCTTTCCGATTATTCCAGACGTCAGGGGGAGGGGAAAGAGACGGTACAGTACCTAGTGACACTTTCCTAACCATCTCCTATGTTAGCGCTACAAGATAAATGGGTGGGCGTGGCCTTAATGCCTCCTGTCCACTACCCAGCTCCAGTTGGTCGTGCCTTCAGATAATTGGGTGACAGTATTAACAGCATGGTTGGATTTGTCATAATGATCCCAGGGTTTTTAAACAAGCGGGTATTTTGTCAGTTTTAAAATTTTGTTTTTTCAATGGTATTAAACGGTAAATAAAGACAATACCGGCGTGTATTTATCTTAAATATCACAAAGTAGATTGCAAAAATATCCATGTGGATAATTTGAAGAACAGGTATCGAAAGCTGCTCTGAGTAGAGAACGTAGCATATCTTAATATTAAAATTAGTTTTCACAAACTTTTGCGGCTTAAAACTGTGTTACTATTAAGTGCTATATTGAATTATTTTTAAAAAATTAATTTCATTATATGACTGCAGTAATGACAGAGAACTTGTTCACAAAAAGCAGTGATGATTTCTAGAAGAGTTCAGGCTCAAAATCAAGAAGAAGATTCTGTCGCCTCGTTACTAGTGAATCCTTCGTTTTACTGAATGTTTGAGGGAAACCCTCATTTACTTCTTTACAGCGACCATAAAACCACGCTGTTAGCTTCTGTGCAAGCAAGCAGTGAGACATGAAAATATACGATAATGGCTTTTTTCGTTGTTGCTGGGAGCTGTTATCTATTTAACTGCATTGTAAGTATATTTGGTCTCTCCAAGTGAACGCGGGGAGAGGTTAATGGTTGTTAAGTGCTGCTCTTGCAATCTCCAATATTTGGCGCATTTCAAGCTTTGCTTGAGCACATAGTCATATATATATATTATCACTGAGTAAAATGTGATTACGAAATACCGCTAAAGCCAGTATTTTGTTGAAAAAAACCACTTTCCATCGTGCGTGTCTGTCAAATAACCTGAGTAGAGAGTAAACACAAGTACAGAGAAGAAACATCAAGGATGCAGAACAAAATCTACAATATTCTACAGCACAATTTTTAAGTAATTATTCTAAACGCCCGTGAAATCAATTCACGTTTATCGTGTGTTTTCTTATTTCGTCTCTTTAACGTGTTCATGCAAAAGGACGAACTTAAAAGCCATCGTATAGCATCACCTTTCAAATAATTTGAATGACATTTTACCTTGCTGTTTTATCTTATATCTACAGCGAAATGGCAAAGGAGTAATAAACGTTTAACCGCATTAACATAAAATGCATAGAAGAATACGTTTTTATAATATTAATTCGTAGAAGAGTGAGTGCAAAAAGTAATGAAAATGAGCATGTGCCTTTTTATGTTGTACTATACTGGAATAAAACTTTCAAACACAAGTTATTGAATTGTACCACGTGTTTAAGAGGTTTATCCTCCAACCAGGATTTTATATTCAGTTTATCTAGGAGCAACAGAATTTACTCCGCTTATTTTATCTCACAGCAGGGTTTCATACTTGTGGAATTCATAACTTCGTTGAGTTCTTTTGCAATTTTGCCAACCCACCTTTCACACCAGGGATAAATCCCATTATATTTAACTTACGTAAAATCTCCACTGGTTTATTTCAATAACTCATAGAACAGTTTAGTAGATGTACTTTAAATGGATTATTTACCTTAGACTTTTTAAATATTTGTGTCAGTTTGCACTAGCTACAGAACGTGAAGGTGAATTTAGCATAGAAAGCAGACTGTTAGTTGATATCCTTCACCTCCTATTTCCTCATATGTCCATCCTTGGAATGCAGCATTGCCAATTTTGTAAAAATAATTTTGGAATTTGGCGTGGTTGTACGAGATTCAGAATAAAAGATGTGAATAGTTTAAGACGCTGCATATTCACGGCGAAATGAAATGTGTGGTGTTTAACGCCCGCTTTTACTACATACGGCACCGCAGGCGATGTCACTGATGATACATGAGATGAAGATGGAGCACCGGTGGAATGAGATGGCGGGGGAAACCGGAGATCCCGGAGAAAATCCGCCCCAGCGCCGTGTTGTCCACCACAAATCTCACTTTGCGGTCGCCTGGGATTGAACCCGGGCCGCTCAGATGAGAGCCAAGCGGTCTAACCACTCAGCCATGGCACGGCCATAAGTTATAAATCTGCCACATAAAATAGATGCATTTTGACTTGAACATACACATACATTTTTATGTGAAAAAGTACATATTTATTATTCATCAATTCAGTAGCATAAAAACTATTTTTCTAAATAAACGAAATATCCAACGAATATAAATTCACCATATAAATTTTCGAATTTAGTTTCGAATCATTTCGAAGCGTGAACAGTGAAGTAGCACATCGAGTGTTGCGTCGCATTCATATTAATTCGTTTTAACTTGATGCTCTCTCTCTCTCTGTCTCTCTCTCTGTCTGTCTCTCTCTCTCTCTCTCTCTCTCTCTCTCTCTCTCTCTCTCTCTCTCTCTCTCTCTCTCTCTCTCTCTGACCATGATAACTCAAACACAGTAAACAACTTAACCACAGTATAGTTACACCGAACCTGTTTCGACGGTACCCGAGTTTTGCTGTCTGTTCATGGCAAATGAAATTTCTATCATACGGTTCCATCAGCCCAACAGAAAATGTCGGGTAAAAAATAATGGCTATAACCAATTAAAATATACGCTTGTACCAGAAATGGATTTGGATTAGATTGTTCGGAAAGGATTCGGCACCTCGACCAGATTGGTCTTTTGTATTTATGCCCCAAGTGGGGCACCCCCGAGAGGGAGGATGAGCTGAGAAGAGACACAGGGCAGTTGACCCCAAAAAGTCACCACGGTACAAAGGGCGGGGTCCCTACTCTTTACTAGATAGAAACGCCCCGGCGGTCCAGCACAATCGTCATCCCACCTATCGTGGCCCCGAAATAGTCATGAGGCCAGTTCGGAGACCGGGGGCCGCCCCCCCCCCCCCCCAGAGCAAGGAAGACTCCAGGCAGGCTTGCACAACTGGCATCCCGTCAGCCGCATTCCTGAATCGGCCCATTAGGCCGGCTCGGAGACCGGAGTCCGCCCCGCAGGAGGAGAGGATATCATCCTACAAAACGCCGCCGAGGCTACCGCTGACACTTCTACCCTAAAAAAAGCCACCAAATGAGAGATGATATAAATTGATAATTGGGGTGAAATTGAGGGACGTGATTGTGTATAGTGTAGTGTTTTGTTTAACGCCAGCTTTTGCTACATACGGCATCGCAGGCGGTGACACTGATGGTACATGAGATAAAGATGGAGCACTGGTGGAATGAGATGGCGGGGGAAACTGGAGATCCCGGAGAAAACCCGCCCCAGCGCCGTGTTGTCCACCACAAATCTCACTTTGCGGTCGCCTGGGATCGAACCCGGGCCACCTATATGAGAGCCAAGCGGTCTAACCACTGAGCCACGGCGTGGCCCGGGACATGATTAACCTACCCAGCACTGCCTAGCGAACCGGGAAATCCGCCGAAAAAAAAAACCATGGGCCAGGAAGGTCGGCCACGAGAATCGGACCTGGGTCTGCCGAATGCGGGCCACAGGCGAAACCTTCTGAGCCATCCCGCTCAGTACCAGATATGGATACTGCGCGTCACGCCTTCCGGAAAAAATATAGATAAATACATCAATTATGACATAAATTACGCCTTTCACGTTTACATACCCACACGTAATAGCTATGGTTATTTGATTAATAGTGAAACATCCTATTACAGACCTAAAAGAGCCTTAAGAAGCAATAACATCTTTGCAAAATTTCGATTTGAAACAAGATTTGGGACGCTATTTACGTTAGAGTAACTGAAATGGCGCGGACACCCCAAGTTATAGGTATCCAAGTAATGTAATGAACATTTACTCACTGTAGTGAAATGGCTGCATAGCTGTAATGTTTAATTTTTCGTTCCTTTAATTTACTAATAATGGATTAAAAATTATTGACTTCGGACAAAATAGCAAGAGTTTTGAGTACACCGCAATAGATTTAGAGTGATATCTCTCGATACCAAAAAGAAATATTCTACAAGGAAACCTTTCTGTACCACACTGCTTTTAGATCTACGGTGAACTATTCCCTTTCGACTATTGTGACATAATGCTTCATGTGTACAGCAATTAATAATTAATGCCGATAAGACACATTATTGAATAAATCTGTAACAACAAAGGTGGCCTCAGGGGATATTTGTTTGGCAAAAGGGATAGTGGATTCACATCAGATTTAAATGCGTGGGTTGTATAGATACACATGCGTGGGTGCAACTGATTCTGCTATGCGTGTTTCACCACAGATCGATGTTCGCTTTGAGGGCATTCCTAATATAAGGCAAGAGTTCCTCAGATAACTGAAGCAAAGGCATCACAATTTGAATATTGCACCTTTTCTGAACATATTGGAATTTGCGTACCAATAGATAACTATTCAAACTTGTGGGTTAGGCATGCTTTATTCTTTCTGCGTTATAATCAATCTATTCGCAGTTAATGGTTATATAACTTAATACCAAATAAAAAAACAACTAATTCTTTTAAGTTAAGTGCTTAAAACAATGTCTGTTTTAACCAAACTCCAAATTGACAGCCCAAAGATACTACCGGGGCACATGATAACAAATCCAACAACCCAGTTTAGAGTACAGTGAAGAAATCGAAGTAATTAGATCAAATATAAATATCAGATTTCAAGAAGGTGGAATCAGACTGAAAAACTCAATTGCGTAGCGGAAATTTTAACCACGCATCTGCTGGTCTCCATCGGGTTGCACCAATCTAAGCAGCAATCTACCATGAAAACACGCCGACATGGCATTAAATTTTGTAACTGTCCGACATTTTTCAGGTAAATCACAAGATTTCAAATTCATATTGTACCTATATGACGTTACACATTTAAATTATGACTTTCAGTGCTGTAAGTATTTCAAGTTCCGCGCTTCATAGTGTAACCAACTATTAGGTTATGGAAGTTAACTGTTTAGAAATTATTAAGAATTTAGTCTTGTGCTTGCATGTTGTCACGATAGCTCAGTGGTAGAGCAATGGAACAGATACGGCCAGATCTGGGTTTCAAATTCCGGCTACTCCATTGATCTGTTCAGTCTGGTTCTACCTTTGCGAAACCTTATCATGCTCATAATTGTGGAAGAAAAATTAATTTCCACATAGATCTTAAATTTGAAAATTCTAGATCCTAATTATATTAACAGTATAACTTATACTACTTATACTGATCCAAATGTCCGATAAGTACCAAATTTGGTATTCAAGTACAGCATCTTCGAAAAATGCAGCAGGAAGATTTTCAAAAATTCTGCTACATCAAAATAACCTTTACATAAAAATGACTTAGGAATTTTGGATTTCTCAAAAATAGCATTAACGATTTTGATTAAAATATCTTATGTTGATAAATGAAAAATTAAATGTATATGTTAAAATTTCTTGGGAATAACGCGATAAAATATTTTATTGGAAAATAATTTTGCTGAAATGGAAGAAATGAACACAAACGTTTTGAAAAAAAAATATAGATTCGACAGACAGAATTTATTTGAAATAACTTTCTATGTGGCATCGATCATTTCCGAGATAGACTTATTATTGCTCGAATGTTTCAATAGTATATTATTTTTACTTTATCTACCACGAACGTAGAACGTATTTTATTTATTTATTTACTTATTTATGTGTTTATTTATTTACTTATTTATTTGTTTATTTGTTTGTTTGCTTATTTATTTATTTATTTATTTATTTATTTATTTATTTATTTATTTATTTATTTATTTATTTATTTATTTATTTATTTATTTATTTATTTATTTATTTATTTATTTATTTATTTATTTATTTATTTATTTATTTATTTATTTATTTATTTATTTATTTATTTATTTATTTATTTATTTATTTATTTATTTATTTATTTATTTATTTATTTATTTATTTATTTATTTATTTATTTATTTATTTATTTATTTATTTATTTATTTATTTATTTATTTATTTATTTATTTATTTATTTATTTATTTATTTATTTATTTATTTATTTATTTATTTATTTATTTATTTATTTATTTATTTATTTATTTATTTATTTATTTATTTATTTATTTATTTATTTATTTATTTATTTATTTATTTATTTATTTATTTATTTATTTATTTATTTATTTATTTATTTATTTATTTATTTATTTATTTATTTATTTATTTATTTATTTATTTATTTATTTATTTATTTATTTATTTATTTATTTATTTATTTATTTATTTATTTATTTATTTATTTATTTATTTTATGCTAAGCCGTGCACAGTTGAGTATGACCGGTGTTTAGCACTGGTTCTGTACCAGTCATGCTCATTTTTTTACAGTAGATGCTTATTTCTAAACAATTAGTTGCACCGATGTAGGCTCGTTATTAGTTCTGTTCCCTGTTCATAACCATAGTTTTTTTCCCCTTTTTTCCTTTTTTTTACTTTGTGCAAGAATTGCCCAATCTTCTAGCTATCTTTAACAAACATTTCAGCTATTGCTATATTCCTATATAATGTAAACCATTTCTTATTTGTAAACTATTTTCTCCAAATTTTTGTTCCTTCACAGTAAAAAAAAAAAATGTATGTTCTAAGTTCTCATTTCCACCACATATGTGACAGTAATTTTGTGGATTACCCTTCCTTAAACAGTTTAGTCGCCATACTCCGGCTTTCACCCATGCAATACATTCTCTCTCCCCTTTATTCGTCACATCTATGTACTTTTCCCTTACCCAGACTCCCTACATTGGTATATAGAAGATTAAGTACCTCTTCTCAGCTAGTTCACTGAATATTTTTTGCACTTCTATTTTATTGTGGATTTCCAGACATTTTTCACATTACTTTCTCTTTTTCTTCACGTTTGCTCTAACCTATTGCTCTCCAAAACAGTCTACCCATTCCTTATTATTTAAACCTTTCTCTTGACGTATTAAATATTGTTTTAACAAATTTATTTCTTATAGATTCAAAATTCTATACCAGAGTTTCAATGCCCTTTCCATAATCTTCCCTTTACTGGCAATTCTACCCATCTCTATTTCTGCTGCCTGCCTAGCAGTTGCATTTGGTAACCCAAGCATTTCTTTACAGCATCTCCTATGCACCTAGGTGACCATAACTTTCTGTATCAGTAACAAAATGTGTAATGAAACTACACATTTCTCTAAAGTAGATTGAAAAATAAGCTTTCCTTTGAACAATGTGAATAAAGAACGATAAGCGATATTGGTTGGAGAAAGTCATGTGAGTGTTACTCATTACACTTTCTTTTTCTCTTATGTTCCAGAGCTCAGTTATTCTGTTTCACACTGCGGACGTTTAAATTGCTTATTACAAGAACTGGCTTTCTGCAAACCTTCAGAATTTGAGGAAACAACTTTCGTCTTTAAGATTTTGGTACAGAATTTCGAAGCGTGTTTTATCTCTGCTAAACTAGGTATTAAGTGTAATTTTTAGTTTTTGTAAAATTAACTTTCGAAGATTATTCAAATAAGGGATTGAAGGAATAAAATGATTAGTTATTTCAAAACTTTGCATTCATTTTAAGTAATTTTATAGTCCTTTGGCAGTATTAAGTATGAAATTAAAAAACAATAATTAAACGTTTTTCATTCAGTTGACAGGAAACAAATATTAACATATTTCATGAATGTCACAATGCCAAAGCAAGAGCAGAGGAAGATCATGTATCTAATTAAGACTTAACTTCTTAACAATGCTTAATTATTCCCATTCTTACGTCACACAAGACTACTGGAAGTTCGCATTTGAAAATTTCGAAACTAATTTGGGATGAATTCGTTACAGACTTAGTGCTTTCCTGAGAAAAACCTGGATAAACTTCAGTTAAGAAGTGCGATTTTAGCGGGATTCGAACAGTTGACTTGCGGTATATGACTCGATGTCTTAACAACAAATGAAGTCTAAGAGAATAGATTTGCTATGCACAAGCTAAAAATATGACAAAACCTGATATTAACCTTGTTTTAAGAGTTTAAGGTCACAAATAAAACAACGGAGACAGCATATGATGGGCTTCTGTACATGTTTGCCTTCTAACATACCGTACCAAAAACGGCTGTTTGTGAAATACATAATTGCTGAATACAGATTCATGTAAAACGAGGTCATAATATCATTAGTTGTCTTTGTCTTCATCTGTTAGGTACGTATAGAATTGATAATTAATGATAATGTGGTTGTTAGAAGCAGAAGCTAATATAGCCCAAATCAGATATTCAATGAGACGCCAAACAAAAGCTGTCTTTCATTCCTATGACTTTCTTTAACCTATATAATTTATTATTAGTGGGTATACTGATTATTCCGATGAAAGCGTATTGTTGTATGTGCTTCATATTAATCGAGATAAATCTTGACGAAATAGCTACATATACATTTCATTATTGATAAAAAGAAAACAATGATAGTCTAATGTTTAAGAAATGGGCGCTATATGCTAACCTTAAAATTCCACACTCTCTCCATGCAGTCGCAGAAACAATTGCATATCGACTAGACAGAAGGAATTAAGAATTGAAAAATCTCAACAATTAATAACGGATATCTCAGAAATTGCTTATCTCACAAAATATTTTATTGGAAATAAAGTTTGTGTTTTAAATAGATTTATACTTTTTTGGATAGTGCTTCCGTCTATCACTTATGGTTTGCCAGTTATAAGATTATACACAATTCCTTCTGAATTAAGAACACTGTGCATATTTTCCCAGAACATTTAAGTTGTATATTAAAATTTATGTAAATGTCCTCAGTGTATGGTATTTTAATCAAATCGTCAGTCATTTTTCAGCAAATCAAACATTTCAATAAATCTTCCATTTAAAGAGAATTTTACGGAGGAAAGCTTTTCTTAAAAATCGTTTATCGCATCTTTTTATGATAGGTGGACTTAAACACCAAGATTGCCATTTACCCATCTACTTGTTTTTCAGTTGGGCTGTTTAGTACATAAAAGTACACAGGCGCACGGGTATATTTTCTGAAAATGCTTTTCTACATTTGTAGAGGTTCAAAATGTGTATTTCCCATGAAATTTCGGTGGAATGTAATACTTTCCTTCCTACTATGTACGTGGTAGGGAAGTAAAAGTAGCAGTGACCATAAAATAAGTAAAATAATAGTAATGTTTCTCAGTTAAAGACAATTGCTACTGAAATGAATAATTTTAATAAAATTAAATTGTAACTTAAGTTATGAAAACTTAAATAGCAAAAGTTTTGCCTTAGCTTTCATACAGCGAATATATTGTGGACGATACTATCTATTCCAGTGATTTAAAAATCATAAACTGAAAGAAAAATTATGATTCTAAATAGGTTCACCTACGTTAAAGTCTTCTCTGGGAAATTTTTAAGCATATTCGTGGATTTCTCCCTTACATAGAGTAACGATGTGTACGTGTACTTCAGATTGGAGCAAGAAAATGAACATGATTAAAATGTGCACAAATTTAATCTACAAATGTAATTTTGACATATTTATTTCTTTACAGTTGATAGTGTTAATTAATAAAAGTGTTAGAGGTAAAATAGCGTAATTGTATAATCTTTAAACCATGGGCACAGATGACCCAGTTCTACAGAAGAAGTAACCCATTGAAATTAATATGATGGTGATGCGTTTGAATTGAGGCTATCTCTGAATTGCCTTTTTCTAATCATATTGTCTAGTTATCTAAAACTACAAGCATTGCAAATTTGGATCATTTCTATATTTACCTAATATAAACTCAGAACTACTTAGCCAGAATTATGTTTGTGGGCATATCAGATCTTAAGCTGCCTCAAAGTTTTGTTGTAACAAAATTTTGAATGATTTTCTTCAGAAGGATTACAAATTTAAAAAGAGAAATGCGGTTAAAGGTCAATTTCTTTGTTTCGGTTACATTAAACAGAAGATCGTAACTTCTAATAAAACCCACACCAAGCAGTTTCTGAGGAAAAGGCACATTAAATATCAGTAGTTTATCTCAGTGTGTTTATATAATCCAAATGTATTTCAATCTGACACATGTGGATATGTAGGTTCATAGAGAGATACCTGCTAGTACGCTGATGCTATTGAAACTTAATGACCTATGCATTACACACACCAATATGCATGTTTCCTCACCTTACGTCTTGTCCAGAAAAGGGATTTCTTTAAATAGTGAAAATGCTTTAACATTACTGTTACACTTTCACTTATTAATCTAGAAGACTCAAACCTTTAATCGTTTGCTTACCTGTTAAGTCAAGACTAACAAATTACAATCAAACTTGTTCGAGTATATTAATACACCAGTTTATAAGGAATTTCCTTCTTTGTTAAGTATTCTATAGGTACTCATGAACTACCGCAGAAGGCAATATGTATTATACTTTATTATTAGCATCATTAAGGGCATGTAAAAGTTATTTTATTTATGTATTGCTGTTGCTGTTTATTTTCCATATCTGTACCAC
This sequence comes from Mantis religiosa, assembly GCA_030765055.1. Taxonomy (NCBI): domain Eukaryota; kingdom Metazoa; phylum Arthropoda; class Insecta; order Mantodea; family Mantidae; genus Mantis; species Mantis religiosa. Next base: position 107,790,636 of record CM060950.1, read on the forward strand.
TTGTTTCGATTTGTAGCAGATATGTAAACTATTACAGTTTCGAGATTCTGTAACTTAAAGAAAGGATGTCTTTAAAAACAGTTTCTCTTGCGTGTAATTCTTATTGAAACTATGCAAGACAAGGAGAGTGAATATTTTGTTTGGTTCAAAAATCGAAGGTTGTTTTTATAAACTTTATAATATCTGCTACACCTATAGAACTTGTATATAAATGGCACCCAATCTATAAAGCTAAAAATATATTTATAGAAGGCAGCACATCTTTAGCTTTCCCTGGAATGTAAACTTAAAGCTTACCAAAACCCACTCGATTTTGTTGAAAATATCAAATCCTTTCTAAACTTAAGGCCAAAACCAAATTTGAAGCGATTTTCAATTTTTGATGGTATTAATGTCGATCTTAAATATTATGTTTAGAATAGGAAATACATGTTACATGTTTTGAAATAAATAATGTTTATACAGTGCGTTCAATTTTACATGATAGCCAATAGTTCTACTGTAGCCAAAGCATAGCGATGCATTATTTAATGCTAATGTACAGCTCATATTATTTTTTACTTTCCATTAAGAAGGCTTTTGTAATTGATATACCAGAAGGCTAAAACTATCTGAAGACTTTCTCAGTATCCTTAGACTGTTGAAACATTAAGTACTCCCATTTCACACTAATACTATGTGTACTGAGACTGTTGTTAAAACACATATAGCGATAATATTTATATTCATTATTATGAGTACAGCAGTATGTATTATATACATATTTTGAAATAAATAAGGTATAATAATGTATTCATTTTACAGCGAGAGTAATTAATTGTACTTCCTCATTATTAACACTGAAGTATTTCATCCAGCACATCTAATTTTGCTGCCAGAATGTACTAAGCTAAATTGATACTACTAATAATTACTATCAAAGTGTTTTAAATATCCTAAATATTTTCCTGAATATGAATAGTGATACACAAATAACACCTGAATGAAGCCATAACGATGTATAAATTTTTACAGCATTGATTAGTTCTCTTTCTCTCTCTGTCTTTCCCTCTCTCTCTCCCTCTCTCTCTCCCTCTCTCTCTCTCTCTCTACAAAATTAGTTCTACTGTATTTGTTGTCTTTAGCACCATAATATAATATACATATAATAAAATAATATAATATATATACTATAATACGCGTAAGATCCCTACTTTTACATGCTTTATAATCGCATTACAGAGGTGTTATAACTCATTTTGATGTTTCCTGGAATGGCTGACTACGCTGCTTTCAGTTACTTCTCCACAATTAAAAAAAAATGAAATATTCTACCAAAGTAGTGCAAACGACGAACGCAAAGTGCACTGCAGAGGTTGTGTCAACTGTGTCGTTTATACTGCACTTATTAAGAGAAGACTTAACACTTTCCTTCCCTGTATAGGGAATTTAAGGCCGATTAAAGTTATGTAACTGGGTGTGAATTATGTTAGACCAAGAAACATTGTAAGAAATATAATGAATCTAATCCTAATTCTCATTTATTTTGCCTCAGTACTTTGTTTTCATATAGCGACTTCTCCAATAAATCAAAACCAACTAATCCATATTTCTGGTATTCGTTTCTCCAGTTAGATGTACGTGTAGATATATGCTACTTTCAAATCAGAACGGATATTTCACCGCCCTACTGCCGATATATCTAGTTGTGTATGAGAGGGCATCTCTTAATAAATTTGCTTCGTTTCATAGTACTCCTTTCTCACTATCCATTTTTTTCCCTTTGGGGTTTAGAGACTTCTGTATTAACATGAAAAACTAGCATTTTATTTTTACTTTCTAGTACTGATTTCTCTTGGTGAGTATGGAAGGCTATAAGATATTTTTTCTTCTTTTTATGGAGATACCGTATATTGGAAATTTATGTTAATCGAGACAAGTACCGTAATGCAGAAGGGAGAATACGAAACAGATTTCGAGTCATGATATTTCCCTGCTCTATTAGTCGGTGTATTCAGGAGACACCTAGGTTCCATGTATTGGGTGGCAATAGTCCATCTTGAGATAAGGGTTCTTACAATCCATACTCGCGAAATTTAGTGACATGTCTGGACTATTCAGCCATTAGAGAATCACGACTATAATATTCCACTTGTTTGCGTAAGCTTCCGGAGCTAATGTTAAGATTATCTTGGTCCAGTACTTGCAACACGTCTTGTCCAGATCCTAGCCAGATATAAAAGAAGGAGCATTAGCTCCCATCTAAACCAAGAACAGTCATCCAACAATTCTCAAACAAAATTCCTAATTGCGGTTAAACCCTTTTAAGGGTGAGCAAGCAGTAAAATTATTCAGGCTTACCAAAGCCAGCAGTGACGGACGGACAACACGCAATCAGCCCTAAGAAGCTGCATCATAAGATGAGCGAAACTTTGAAAGCTTATGCCACAAGACGCGCTCTACACCGGAAGTAGAGGACCAAGATCCATCTGTGTTATTTGCAAACATTGAACTTCAAAGTGTTTTTTTTTTTTTAAATTTACGTCCTCCAACGTTGTCATATCAGACGATTAATGGAATGGGTGCAATGATGCTCAAAGGAGCCCAGGGTCCATAGAGCTTAGAGTCACCCAACATTCGTCTTTCAGGATAAGGGAAAACCGCGGTGAAAACCTTATCCAGATAACTCACCCTGACCGAGTTTCGAGCTCGAGACCTCTTGAATGTGAGGCAGACATGCTACCATCTACGCTGCCGAGGTGGGCACATCAAAGTGTAGACTATATATTCTGGAATACTACAAAGTCACGAAATATTCCAATTTATAAGCATAAATAAATTATTTTTTCTAGCTTTACGATGTTTCAACCACGTAACTGTACCTACACATCGTTTACTACGCTGCTCTTAACTCATCATGCATATTTCTCCTTCAGAAAATCCTCTGGTTAGAAGCAACTTGGGTTGCCATACATATGATCTTTTCATTAGTTCTCTAAGATAACTGACGCATTAATGAACCACTAAAGGTACACATTTGTGGTTAAAAGCTTTATACTACTCAATGACATCTTGGTGCATAGAATTAAAACTAAAGTTTGGCATTTAAATTTCTATACTGAAGGTTTTTAGACAAATAAAATTTTTTACTACATTACTAGCTTTCAGCTAGGGTTGTTTATTTTTTTTTTTTCTATTAGCAGTAACATTACAAAAATTGACTTGTTTATAACGAAAAACCAACGAGAGTCTTAGTGGGTTTTTGAAATTTTTGCTATAAGTTTACTGTAATTTCAGATTGACGATAGAATAAACACTTCTTGTTTATATGCATTTCAATTCATATAACTGATTATAGATAAATGTTGATTAAATTACGTGTACAAAGTACCAAGGGAATAACTAAGAAATTATGCTGTAACGAACACTTGGGAGATACATTGTCAGAAAACTTATAGCGGAGAATGTTCTCGTTGAATTCTAAGAAGTCTATAAGGAAGTCCGTGTTTATAGTTCACCTTCACCAGAGTGTGTAGAACACACAATTTGTTTTCAACGTGTAACAAAAAATGTACAGCTTAAGGAAAAATACGAAAATACAAAACCTTATTTCTCACTAATAGGTATCTCAAAGCTTCTGTATGATTTTACGGTACAAAAAAGAAGATGATGACCGCCAATGTACGGTTATTCAAGTACATAAGTAACTCATCAAAATATACCGCGTGATCCAAATTTTTAAATTCAAACTAATGAGATGATTGACCTAATGTTAATATAGTACACTAAATAAATTAATGCTATAGCAAAATAAATGAGAAAAGGCAAGGATCTAATGGAAGGGTAAAATATGTAAAAATATATAAGAATGTAAAAGCGTTATCGTGTATAGTATATGGAATGTGGTACCTCAAAGGTGCAAAGTTAACGCTGTCTGGATTGCTGGAACTTGATTCTGCTATATTTCTCAAAAAAGCTGACTGGCGAAAATTTTGTTTTAAGATATAGAAGGTGAGTTCTGTTACCTTAATATTTTCTGACCAATGATAAAATTATGCACGATATGTCTACAAACAACAGAAAAATTTAAGAAGGATATTCGAATTATAGTAGAAAATGTTTATAAACATAATGAACTTTAACAAAGAAATCGATGTTTCCCCCCTCCTTTATTTCCTTCTACACAATTCTGAACGCGACTTATATTTTATGGTAAAACACAATATTAAAGATATATACCTATATGCTTAAGAACTGTCGATGTAAGAATCGTGTAATACTGTTGTCGGGCTGTTTTAAAGAAAAGTTCAAAGTTTCTTGCTGATGATACGAACATAGTTAAAGAGTATACCCTTTATTTAAAAACATATTTTCAAAAATTTAACATTCTCGATTGTTATAATTACTATTGAAAATGTAAACATTTTACATTACATACTTATATAGTATATTCATCAAAACGCCCAAAATATTTTCAATGTATGCGCAGGGGACCTAGGCCGCTTTTTTAAATAGGGAACTTGAAATAAGAGGAAAAAACGGGTTTAAGGCATTTTATGTTAAAGTAATGCATACTAAACATTAAGTAGGTAAAATGTATACCTCCTTTTTTTTTAATTTACGTCCTCCAACGTCAAGTCATATCGGACGGTGAATTAAATGGGTGGAATGATGCTCAAATGATCCCAGGGTCCAGAGAGCTTAGAGTTACTTGACATTCGTCTTTGAGGATAAGGGAAAACCCCGGAAAAACCTTATCCATTTAACTCAGCCTGACCGAGATTCGAACTCGGGACCTCATGGACGTGAGGCTGACATGCTACCACCTATGCTACCAAGGTGGGCAAAATGTATTCTAGAATAGTTTCACGTGTACTTCACGATTGAAATGTCTCTAGCTGTGAAAGTAAATGAATGGTCTTCATATCAGTTTGCGTTAAACGTAATTTTCATTTATGACACAGAGTACATTTGATTACACGCTACTGTATTAGTATGCTAAGAGGTAGAAGCAAAGTTCAATTATTTTCCTACTTCCGTGAGCTTTGAAATTCAGTGCAGCGAATAGTCTAAGATACTTAAAAGTTTGATGTTTAACTCTGAAACCTTTAACATATATTCCCTACAGGAGATGTGATCTCAAGGTGAAAACGAAATGAGTATAAACATTGAAAACAAAACCTGGACAATATTTAGAAAAGAAATTGATTTATTTCATGTCTAAATGTATATTTTAGTATTGTTCATATCTGTAAAAGTATTATTTGAGACGTATTAGGGCACTTGAGTAATTTATCCCTTGACAAAAAGTAGTTTAGCCTTTCTTAATTGCATTTATATACGTTGAAACTTATTGTAAACCCTTGTTTTTTCGGCATTTTGAGCTTGCCGAAATTCAGCTATCTAAAAATTAAATGTTCTTTAATGACGAGAAAGTGAATCGTCCTGGTAGCTACAGAAAAGAAAATAGTCATTGAGAGTGTAATTACTGTTCTGCCACTTACACAGAAGTATAAGAATCAGAAGCTTATTTTTCTTCAGATTATTTAGGTTATGCTCGTGAGATAGTGGGAGATAAAGCTTCCGCCAAAAAACTTACATTACGAAGATTTATAGTTGATTTTAATATCTTCATCGCATATTTACAAAGATCACAGGCATAATTTCGAACTAGAATACCCCAAATAAGCAAAGGCAACATAAATATTTCCATATTTAAGTTAGCTTCTAAGGAACGTGGAAGTTATACGATATGCATTACGCTCGACAAACACAGAGATTTAAATCCTTAACTCTGTAATGAAAGGTTAAACTTATATTGATAGATTATAATTAAAATACACTTCGAAGTTGTACACCGGGATTATAAATTCAAGTTACCTACTAAATCAATTTAAGTCTAATTAAGCCTTTAAATCCACTAAGAATTGCTGAAGAGACAATTTTCTTATCATGGAACGGTAACTATATTCATGTATATCGATAAAAAAGGTGAAGCTATTCATCTGTATGCATTGCTCTAAGAAACGAAACAGTTATAGATACGAACATTATATTACAGCAGTTGTCTAGAGTAAATATAGTTCATCAGAAAATTGCACTTCTATAGAAAGAGACGTTATAAGATGACATAAGTGAATACGAACAAAGACACTACTTTTTATCATATATGTGCGGCTACATCTATGTATTGGTAATATTTCAACGCAATTATAACAATTATAGAGATCGCCAAGAGATGGAAATTAGAAACGCGGCTAAAACAGTAGATTTCTAATAAACAAGTGCTTCGTACGTTCTTCCACAAGGTAAATGACAATTCATAATAACCTTAGCAGGTTAACTCAGAGAATGTTAAGTGCCACTGAAGTTGTAGAGTCCTGAGGACCGTCTAGGCACACATTTAGGTTTCATCACTGAGGTTTAACAACATAGACAGAAAAACTTACCATATTCTGGCGAAGCTTCTCTAACAATCTGTCCATTGCAGGAAGAGTAAACCGTGTTAAGTGCAAGACCTACATCGACTACTGGAGACTATCATGCAAAACACTGTGCTGAGAGATCGATCGTATCGGTGCCATCTTGGCTGTGCGGGCCACTCCCACACACCGCCCGACAGTAGCGACGCTAGGCGTCCCGAACTACAACCCTTCTCCCCATCCCTGTCTGTCGTTTCGACCCCTTTTAAAGGTAGAGTGCTCTCGCGTACATTCACTTTTCCCTTCTCGAAGAAACAATAACCATTATGCAGGTGTTTAAATTAATCTCTTAGTTCTAATATTCTTTGTGCACTAATAAAGCTAATTCAATTTTGTAATAACCATTATTTTAAATCAATGTCAGCAATGTTGATTTAAAATGGTTATGTATACAACGAATTACTAAACATATTACCGATAGTAATAATACTAATTCTACACAAATAATAATAATAATAATAATAATAATAATAATAATAATAATAATAATAATAATAATAATAATAATAATAATAATAATAATAATAATAATAATAATAATAATAATAATAATAATAATAATAATAATAATAATAATAATAATAATAATAATAATAATAATAATAATAATAATAATAATAATAATAATAATAATAATAATAATAATAATAATAATAATAATAATAATAATAATAATAATAATAATAATAATAATAATAATAATAATAATAATAATAATAATAATAATAATAATAATAATAATAATAATAATAATAATAATAATAATTAATATCAGACCAGGCGATGATCTAAAAATGTTAGCTATTCGTAGTATTCCAGAAATGAACACTGTCATACTTACCTATGTTTCTAAGTAATTTAAGAACACACCGTGTTTATTTGATCCTGCAAGTGCTTAGGGAATGAATCAATTAAATTACACAGTCTGGTTCTGCAATGTCGAGCTTCAAAATTGATGATTTATTTTTGTCTGAGTTAGAACTGCTTGCACACAAAGGATTGATTAATGTTAAAATATACATTAGGGGCAGAGAAATAAGCCAGAAAATAGACGATATCAGGCAAATGGTTCATGTGAGGACATGAAAATGAGAAATAAAATAAAATATAATAATCTATGCTGGATTTGCATTGAAGAAACGGGTTGAAACATAGGAATAATAGCTTTCTGAAAAATTAGGCATATTCTCTAAACTCTGATGTCGTTTTGTTCATTTAATTCTACAACAGATTTATCTTTATAAATTTTAATCTATAGAAATTGCATTTGATAATATTACCTAAGTACTAAAAGCTTTACTCTAATTTTCAGTTTCGACTCTCCTTTATATTGAAGTTGTCAATACACACTTAATTCTGGGTTAGCACACTTTATTAGCAAAGTTTGCTGAAATAATATTTAAACCTTATCAATTGAAGTATTTGTGGGAAAAATGAAAATAAAATAAAATAAATATTGGCGAAGTCACCACCGCGGAATGCATTGTCTTCATATAGTCAGAATATACTGTATAGTCCATTTTATAATTACACTGACATCGTAACTTAAGTGTTCACCGCAGCAAAGTAGATCAAGCACTTATCATATGATTTATTCTAATGGGAATGAATTCCGATCTCTCTGATTGGGTAAAGCTAGATATGAATCGATCTCTACTAAGATCTCTACTGAATGGAAACTGGTAGCAATGAACTCTAATTCTACAATAAATGTTGCGGTCCAGGAGTGGAGTACGTTACTACCCCGCCTCCTTACAGTACGAATCGACTCGTATCTGACTTTATCCGAACAGAAAACCAGAATATTTTCTCCACATGTAATAAGATCTGTTTTTGCATTTCTGCAGTGAACAACTTAGTTGCAATGTCACTGCTTTGCATCCCTTGTTTTCAATTATAACTTAAATCACTGTAATGATAGTAGTTTCAATTCTTTCCTCCGTCAGTGCATCTTTTCTCAGTGCTCCTATTTCATCCTTCATTTGCTCAAATCATTTGCGGCATAATTCAACGCCTTTCATTTTAAAGCAAACCATTGTTTGAAATCTGCCCATACAAATTCTATAGTATTCAGATCCGGATGGAGAATAGGAAGTCTTAAGGTGGCATGGTTATATTCTGACAGTAATTTGATCAATCAAAAAGTTTTTTTTTTTTTTTTTTTTTTTTTTTTTGAGTAGGCTTGTTGGTTAGAATTATTTCGTACAATTTTGTTTTAGTGCTATTTTTATCAAAAAGGATATTGTGATTTTGTAATCAAGAAAGCATGTCTCTTCCCAAATAACTTGTTGTTGGAAGTATTATAATAAGAGCTATTATCTATTACTGGCTCCGAGTTAGATGGTAAATTTGGAATTAACATTGTATGTAGCTATTTAACACAAATTTCAGCATTCATTTCCTCATGAAAACCCACACCGTTCTATGATAACTTATAAATAAGCAAAGAATTGAGTATAAATCTAAATCTGCCGCTTCCATGGACAATAATAAAAGTCGCTCTCCGTTTGATACCGATTCCTTTTTTATATTAATATATATCTATGTATAAAGATATATTTTTACTTTTTATTTTTTCTTATTTAACCTTTTTTTTTCATTATTTCCGTTTATTTCTTCCTTAGTTTCACACATATTCACTATACACATAAACGTACATGCCCAAGGCGGGACTCGAACTCGCGACTCTCTACGCGGCGGTACGCTAGAGACATACATTCTAGCGATCATGACTACGACGGCCGGCCCTTAAAACCTGTGTCGCTGTCGTTGGATCATGTTTTGGAAACTGTATGACTGCTATGGATGTAGGTCTCGTCTTCGTAAACATTGGGCGTCCCTCATTTCTGTATATTTTAATACTAGTGAGATAATTCTCACGCAAAGAGAGTATGTCGTAACTTTCAGTTAGCACAAGCCTGTTGACCGTTGTATTTGTCCACTTAAAGCCTAATTTCTTCTTAAACACTTGTCAAAATCGTCAATTTAGGTTAATCTTCCTACCACATTGTGCTTTTTTTCCCCAGGAGTTCCAAAACTTGTTCATTTCTCTTCGTATTTTTGCCTTTCTTGCAAAATTCTGTGAATAGAACTACAGGAGGCGCCATTGTCTGTAGCATATCTTTCTTGTACTTCCTGAATTACTCTGTAATGCTCAGTAGGGTTGCGATTTTTATGCATTGTCTCTCCCTTAACGTATTCATATACACTAACAATTACCGCACGAGTTTGGCTATGAAAAGCCTTTCCTTTTAACTTTGAAATTACAGGAGGCATTAACACAACGTCAACTCAACACATGCAAAGGAACACGAATATATACGTCTATGGCACTGTCACAGCACTTTACAGTCATCTGTACTCGCGGGGAAAACCCCGGGAAAAAACCTTATCCAAGTAACTCACCCTGACCGAGATTCGAACTCAGGACCTCTTGAACGTGAGGCTGACATGCTACCACCACGCTACCGAGGCGGGCAGCTGAACACGGGAGTTGGCAGGAGAGAGAAGAGAAAGAAGGTTAGACCTGGGCTCGCTGACTGTTCTCTGGGTGAAGGCCAATGTTCCAGAATCAATGCGTGACTTATGCATGAAGTAATCAACAAAACTTAGGTTTTGAATGTAAATTTAAATTTTCAAAAGTAAAAATAAGCTGTACATAAAGCTGTAACCATATTGAGGATTTTATAAGTCTACTTTATAAGAGCACAAATAATGATACTTCCAACATTTCAATCGAATAAATATTCAGGTGTCCGCAAATGTAATCAGTAGTCACTAAAGGCCGGAGGCGTATGCATTTTTTCATAGGCATATTGCACATGAACTTTACTGTTATCGCTCGCGAATGTAAACAACAGGTATGTATAGTCTGACCATGACAACCACCTCGCTGCCAAAGGAAATGGTGTCGTCGCGTTATACTACACCTTGACCTTGCGTCAGAATACACTTGAAAGGTATTCACTAGCTAGCATAGTACTACGTTGCGTTATCTTCGACGTTTACGCATTTGATGCTTGTACTGTACATCTGACGTCATTCATACTCTGTGTCCAGCTAACTTGTATCGCATGCGAGCGCACATATGTTTAGTAATCACCATGTAGAGGGTAGCTGGATGGTTATGTTCTTGAAATTCTATTATTTTAGTAATAGATCTAAGCTGCGCAAAGGAATGTTTGTCGGCAGAAAGCAAGATGGTTGTTTCTGGTCCAATTGGACAACAAAACCCATGAAACTACGCGAGTGGAGACTACTGACTAGCAGAAATAGAAGGAGGAACTTCTCCGAACTGGCTACACGGGATTGCCAAAACAGCCACCTTGCTAGTCAGAGGGCTTTGCCCTGTAGGGATTCTACGGGCTAATTCTAGGTTACCCAATAATGGAAATTTTGCTTGAAAAGCTGCAGCTGCATGTTATCAAAATCATCTAGCGGGATTCAATAGCATCAGTTGGCAAACCTGGAGTTTAGATATTTCGTACGGTAGTCTTTGTCTAATCTACACGGCCACAACTCCACCTAGGTTTAGCAGTTGCTGGCTTATCCAAGGTTGGAACATACAAATGGGAACAAGGTGTAAACGCATTTAAACAGTTTTGCTTTTATCAATTCTCGCAGATAATGGCGCATGCCGCTCCTGCTGTACGCACTGCACTCTCAGCTGAAACCATAAGAAGTGATGAAATAACATGGTAAGAATTACAAACTATTTCATTTACATTTGTACTATCATTACAAACGCGTTTATGTTAAACGACTGCTTTCTTTAAGAAATACAGCTGATCCACAGAAATCTTCTGCAGTATATGCAAATCTTTTTAAAAAAAATAACCCTGCTTAGAATGTTGCTATAAATGAGAAAATAGGAGTTTCTTATTTACGAGTTGTTTAATTTCTAACACATCAGATGGAAGTTTGCTTATTTCCAAACTGGAAACCATTTGCAAAATCTAATCCTACTCATATATGGTTGAAACTTATTCTGCCAATTTTGACAACACTCATCATTGAAAAACACTGTTCTCTCAGAGACATAAGTTGCACAAAAAAAAAACCTTCAGTTCCAAAATTACTAAAATATTAGATAAACTTAATACGTAGGCTCTATTTTGCCTTATAATCACTTCCGTTACTTAAGTATTTATCATATCTGTGCACAAGCATTACAATTCCTGTGTTGTAGTCACTATTGCCATTCCATTAAGCCCAAGATTTTCGGACAATTTCTTTAAGCAAAGAACGAGAAAGTTTTGGAAAATAAATCTGAAACCTTCCTCTTAAAATAATAATCTGTGTTGAGCGAAGAACATCCCGGTAATGCTTCGTCATATACATCTGTTCGTTTTTCGTTGAACATTTCATACCTTTTTCTCACACTTCTTTCGTTTATTACAAGTATTTTACTGTCGTACATTTCCTTTAGTTGAGTGCAAAATTCTACTGGAATCAACTTCTGAGCATTAAAAAATCAACTCCCACCTCAGAGACTGTATCACACAGTTCGATCACAGAACACACAATCATTGTTTATTTCAACAGATACGCACTTGCACTTAAAAACAAATTTCAAAGGAACCATTCAACCTTACCCAGAAGTCCGGCAACGATATAATAGCTGCCGAAAAATATTCCATTGTCTCACTCCCTTCTCTTTCTCTGCATAGTTACTTATGAATGGCCATGAATAGCTTATAAACGAAAATGTTAATTTCCGAAAGAAATTCTAATAAAGAGCGTTCTCTCCATTACGTCCATATAAAATATGGCGAAAACCAAGGATTTTAAGATATATTTTTTAAATAGTTCTAAAACGCATTTACTTCATTGTATATCGCATTTCTCTACAAAGGAACCTTAGGATTTTATGAATTTAGAATTTGTTATTAATTAAAGGATGTTAAAATTTAATTCTTATTTTAAAATGATTTTTAATTGTTATTTAATTTTTATATTAAAATGTTAAGTTTAATTTGAAATTTTTAGAAATTAGCCTTCTTCTACATACAAAGGTGTCTAGCTGCCTAAGATTGCATCAGGCTAGGGAGGAAGTACTACAGAAAGAAGGAATAGTGGTTAAGTGAAGGAAGATTGTGATACTCTTGTCCATACTGTCGCGAGCGCATTGTTGATTCAAAGCGACGCGGGCAACGAGTTCAAAGTGACGGGCAGTGCACTGCGGAGATAAAAGCTTGCCGAAACAGTGGGGGGAAGGAGACGGATTTCTAGAGAGTTCCTCTTTCTTCTAGCACGGTCTTAATTGTTTGAGAAGATTCCGGATAGTTAGTAATCTATAAAAAGGGAGCCGCCGCCTGCCAGAGTTAGTCAGTCGGTAATTGGACGCGTGTGCGTGAACAGCTGTGTGAGCTGTGTTTGTGGACGATGACCTTGCAAGTTGTATTGTGTATGTGACGTAATTCTGGACTGTCAGATTGATTTCTACGTAAATAAAGAGCAATTTTCAGTGTTTGTAACCTGGAATTTTAATTTCACGAACCCACAAAGTCAACATTTGGCGAGTTTCAAACTTAGTGAATGACACATCTCTCACCATTACCTTCGAAGCAGCTCATCTCTGACAGTCACGCAGCTGCTCAGTGTTTCATATTGTTCTAGACTGCACATAGCTAACTTATAAAGGCTATTATCTGTTCGCTGTAAGAATAAAGTAAATGTCAAAGAAGCACGAGGCAGATATGAACGGCATTGGCTGGTGGGTTTAATAGTGCCGTATTCTTCCATAATATAGTTCCACGGTTTAAGCTTCTTGCTTTACCTGCTTTCAATAAAGTTTTAAGGTGTTGTTATAATATAGAATTAACATTATAAAGTGATTGCCATAAGAACAATGACTCAAAAGTTCAAAAATGCACTGGTTGATTTAATGACAATGATAGCATTTAAACTACGGTTACGGCATTGCTGTTTACATGCGCATGCGCAGATTTTAACCAATGACGTACCAAAAGGCGGAGCACATTGCAGAACGCGGAGGGTTACTTTATTTTATTCTAACAGCGAATAGATTATAGATACTGCAGAAGGACGCCTTATGCGTTGCGATCTCCACTCTAATCTGTTGCCACTAACACCCCGCAGGAGGAAGGGATGATATGAGAAAGGCAGGAGACAACAAGTTCACAGGCTGACAGAACACAGAGTCACGCAGAATTCCCCAACAAGTGCTGAAAGTCCGAATCCTAGCACTAGGACCCGCCGCGTAGCTGCCAGCACTCCAGCTTCAATGTCGACAAATGTCCTCCGTGTGAGGATAGCGACCACACAACGCCATCAAAGGCAGAGAACAGCATTTAAAATGCGCAATCATTCACGCCATCGTTCCGGCATAGTCGCACACCAATAGCCTGAAGGCACACCTGAAAATGATAAAGAAATAAAACGAAGGGAAATCATGGAAAGAAAATCATGGTATAACCCTTTATAGGATAGTGGTAAGTATACATACCACATTGCATAAGGTTGACGAAAAGTACCGCAATGTAGAGAATTTGATCTTTAACAACAGCTTTAATGTCCCTAAATGGATAGTGGCCATTTACAACACCATCTGCATCGTGACAATGTTGGCAGAGCCGTGGATTCTTGAAGGTGGTACTCCTTCCTACCACTATCCATAGAAGCCAAGTCTTTAGCGCGTTTTTCGCAATAAATGGTTAAGTAACTCCAGTTTTTGCACTGAAATTTATTTAATTAAAGATATGTATTACACGTATGTATCTATATAAACTATTTTTGCATAATTTAAATTAATATTTATGTGAACTAAAAGAAAACCAAAGAATACTAAATAAATGATGCATGCTTCTCTTTCCGTGCAGGATATACCCCTCGCTTTTAGTGATATTGTATGAAAATTATGTATTTTAAAGTATTAGCGTTATGTTACAGTTAATTTTGGAGTTTGTTCTATATTGAAAATGGATTTTATTACAAACCTTTCATCTGGCTTTCGAGTTATTTTAGTTACTTTATGCGCTGTTGGACCAGCCATAACCTCAAAACACTTTTTTCTTCAAGCATGGATGAAAGAATACCATGCAAACAGCTTGAATCCATGACTGATTAAGTTTTAATTACTTCTTAAACTCAAATGGTGAAGATCAGGCTATTGATTCTGATTTTGGAGGTGATTCAGATGCAAATGATGCATTACCATTCACCACAGCAACTTACGTTGAGAACTCACACTACTACAAAAGTAAAATGTTGTCTAATACAGCTTTCTTTAAGATTTGCATGTTCAAAACAAAATTTTCCGGAAAACCCGTAGCAAACCAACCTTTGGGAAAAAAATAATGCAGCTGGCCAAAGTAGGAGTTCATTTGCCAGAGGAGAGGACACGCATAAGATGCGCATATTGCAGTACCTAAAAGCAAATAAAGCATAGCAGGATAATGTGCAAGGAATGTAGGGTTGCCCTCTGCATTAAATGTTTTGCATTCTTTCATTTACAATAATGTAAAATGGGGTTAGTTAAAAACACAAACTGTTCCAAATGTCACAGTTCATATATCTTATAATAAGTATTTTAAGAATGTTAGTAGGCTGTATCACATACTTATTAATGAAAGCTTTGTTATGCATCAAAGAATAAGTATAATAAAACCTCTTAATGTCTCTATTTAACTCAGTTATGATGCATAATTAGCTGGCAGAGATAGTGACCACCATCCACATAAGGTTCTAAGTCAGCAGGAACAGATGGTGGTAGCTATAAATACTACCACACTTTGTACATTTTATGCTCAATTATAAAAGACTATCCTCGTTTATTGTTATTATGTTGCCTTCTGCATAGATATGACCATAAAAATTTGTGTATTTATAGGAATTTTAGTTTTGTCCCATAAAGGGATAAAATGATGCAAAATGGCATTCGCCTAAATGGCAAAGGGAAACCAAGAAAAGCATGGCATAGTGCGCGGTAGATAGGGTTTGAAGCCACATCACGAACGCGTTACCATGGCGCAACCTCGATCTGTAAATAATAGGGGATTTTCCTTCCTCCTGTATAAGCAGGTTTTAATCTTGTACACATTTAGAATTTTAATTATTCTTCCACAATAAACCTATGCAGGCTAAGATTTGAAGACGTAGAGTCAGACTGACAAATTCAGTGTCATGGCCGGGATTTGAACCACGGATCTTCCGGTCTCCGGGGAGACCCGGAGATGAGAAATCCCGGCCATGGCATTGGATTTTTCAGTCTGACTCTATCTATTCAAACATTTAGAATTATTAAATTGTGATAGGTTATATCCAGAAAGGACCAGCGGATCCATAACTTGAAAGATGTAGTTATATCTTTTTAAGGTTTTTCAATTCAACGGACCTTAAATAAAATTTGATATTTTATTTAACTTAAAAATCTCACATTACATCATAGGTTTGTCATCCAACATAACTGGTTATGTTTTTTATAACAAAAATATTTGTGTTAAGAAGTGTAAATAATTAAATAGTAGATTGTGAATGCGGATAATAAAGGTGAAATTTTAAACATTACAATTGCGCCATTTTGCCCTTTCCTCCAAGCGTAGGGACCAAGATTATCCTAATACTCGCTGTAGCCTCAGCATTTCTTGGTTGCTTGCTGTCGTGCGTAGGAGTGGGGACCGCCCATTTGCACATTTATGGTTAGAAAATAAATGGGTGACGCCAACGCCATAAGATTTGCGGCTATCTTGAGAGGTTTCTGCTCTTATAGGAGCCTCAGTGTCTCCGTCGAGAATGGCAAGGAGGAATTGTGATCATAGTGTGATCGAACAATCGATAGGAACATTGACTTCTCGCCTTTGTAATTCTAGAGGGCTTTCTGTCACTCCTCCCCTCCTCCACCTCTATTAAGACCCCATCACTCCCATAGCTCTGCAGTACTCAGACTTGCTGAGATGGTTGCAGCAACTACTGCAAAACCATGGCCAGTAGCTTTGCCAGCTGTTGACCAAGTTTCCCGCCTACACCGACACAGCCGCCCGAATGATGACTACAATGATGGGGCTTGCCTTAAGCCCATCGTCATACATAAGTCCCATAATGGCGGTTCAAACTGGTCTAGTGCCTCTTTCAGTTGCACATTCTGAAACGCGTGTGGATTGACAGATCAGGGCAAAGATCTGCAACTTGTGGAATCATTCACCCCTGACCTCATCATGGTATCGGAAGCACACCTCTGACTCAATATGCCCTTCTCTCTTCCGGGCATTCATTGCCTCAGGATAGACCTGGGGACCGCCTAGGAGATTGCGCGGCGAACATCGTGAGGAGAAGTGTGATTCACAAACCAATCTAGCTTCCTCTACTCGAGTACCTCGAAGCCACGTCTGTCAGTATCGACCTTGACGGTTCCAAAGTTTTTCTTGTATCTGCATACCTATCTCTCCGGAGACAGCTCGAGGCTACGCTTATTTGTACATCCTAACCCTAAATCCCAATGTCATTCTGGCCGAGAACTTCAAGACCAAACACCAGTATTGGTATGCAGTTTACGGGCGGACAAAAGAGGCAATGAAATCATTCGCATGATACAGTAGATAACTCAGAGTAGATGGCCCCTATAAACTCACCCACCATCCGCAAAGTACAGGACCTCTTTCTCTTACCGAGTTCGCTGGTATCAAGTATTTCTTATATCATCTATCACTGCCTTCACTAAATGTATCACAACGCAGTATTAGATGAAGTAAACACCCAGGTTGCCAGACACGATGTCCCAGTTTAATACCTGAGCTTAGATTGGGACTACCTTAATATTTGCATCAACGAGTTCATCCCACAAAACCAAAGGGCACAAACATGTCAAAAAATCAGACCGTGATCTCATCCTTCACGTGGTGCGAACTGTCCACAACCTGTTACCCTCACCCCCGTCCATCCAGTGGTCCTTTCCCTTCTCTTGCTCATCCGCCGTACTTAGGTGGTCTGCTGACACTACCAGAGTCACCGCAAGCAGCACAATCGTATGCTTCTAGGGGGGACTACGCTTCGAGGTCTACTACGCCAGCATAGAGTGCGCGCGTTCAGACGATATTTGTATGAGCTCAAAACTGGCGAGGAGTGGAGGGTCACAAAAGGTCCTCGTAATTGCAAAGTACCAAACTCTCCCATCCAAGGCACCCAAGGCGTGGCCTGTGAACCCCAAGTCAACGGAAACGTATTTGCCGAATACCCCAAGAACAACATGAGGCCGCGAGATGACCCCCAGGAAGTAAACTTCTCCGACCATGTTAGACAGTAGGTACGCCGATATCTGCAACATACCCCTGTCGAAGCTCATCGGTTGCCTATCACTAGACCCAATGAACTCCAGAGTGCATCCAGTGTCTCAACCCCAAGAAGGTGGCAACCACTGACGGGTTAACCACCCCCATACTCCGTTTTCTCCCCTTCTTCACCTTCATATTCACCAACATATGTTTCACCCTTTGTAACTTTCCACGTCAGCGGAGGGAGGCCGGGGTGATATGCATTTTGGAACCAGAAAAATGCTCATTCTATCCAGCCAACTACCACTCCTTTCATCACTCTTAAAAGGCTTTGAGAAGATCCTACTCGCTGGTCTCCCCTTCTGCGAGACATTGAAGCCATCCTCCAGTTTGGTTTTCACCCCCCGCACTCCGCACTCAGCTTAGCAGTAGCTGCTGCGCATGTTGGAGGCCGCTACCCTTGGCTTCCAGTAAGGATGGTTACAGGACAAGATTCCAGGACAGTTACTGTGGTGTTAACTCTGCCTGTTGACCAGGCCTTCTCTACAACCTGGCATGTGAGTTTCCGGCACAAACTCATCCACCTTTAGGTACCCACACACGTACATATTTGTTCAACTACTTTTCTGTTTTATTTCAAGAACACCCATGTTTCACAATTTCTGTGGCAGGAAAGAAGTCCACTATGCGTTCTATTATAGGTGGAGTCCCCGAAAATTCTGTTCTGTATCCCACGATTTTCAGTGGTTACGTGACCGATCTGCCCAAAAGTCGTACTTCATTGTGGCACAATATGGTGACAACATGTTCATCTTTACTACAGGTAAACATCCCTGTAGCTCCTTCAACCCTATTCAGAAACAACTCCGCCTCCTCCAAAAGTGCAGGTGTTAGTCAATCAGTCTTAGAGAAAAGTCAGGCTATTCTATTTACTAAGCTCCACTTTCCTGCCAATCTTCCCTGATTCACTACCTTATAAGAATGTTAGAGTTCACAAATTCCGTCTCGTATTTAGTCGTGAAGCTGGGCAATACCCTAACATTTGGTGAGCACATCAGGGAGCTGTCATATTGGGCATGCAGTGCTAACTCCTCACTGTAAAACCATGTTAGGTTAGGAATGGCTGTTCACCTGAAGCTAGGCCTTTTGCGAACCCACATAATTCTTCTACTGCTCTACACCAGCAAAATCTGAGGCATGTCCATTGGCTCCAACCCTCTATTACTTAAACTATTAAACTTAAATAGTGGCCTCCGGGCCATCTGTTCTGTACACTGCTCTTTCCCTGTGAGAGTAATTCACGACACTTCATCTCTCCCGTATGGGGAGGAAGAAATTATGCGCCCAGTCGCGGAGTTTTACGACTCATTGTCACACCACCAGAGCACCCAGGTTCGGTCTCCTCTAGAGTACAGACCTAGAGAACGCTGCCTAAGTCAGCGTTGGCTTTCCTGCATCGCCTATGGGCTAATCGGTAATCACAGAGCATAACCGACGCTCCTAGCGCAAAGAACTAGAATTTTGCTCCAAGAGTTGTGAAATTTTCTCCCTACTCTCTTGAAATTTAAATCATCTGTGGCGCACAAGCTCCGTTGCACCCGAGAGTGCCACCGTTGAGGAGCTAAATTCCTACCTCCCTTCTTCCCCTACCTCATTTACACCCGTCAATTAGCAAGTGACACATCCCGCCACTGCATGATGGAGCACAAACTAAGGCAGGTACACGTATAACACATCTTGAGATGTCCTCAGCCTACTATCCTCCCTCGCTCTAATTTCCCAAGGATGTTAAGTAGTTTGTGACCTTAATTTGAGAGAACTATTTGGACAGATGATAACCCGTTATTAACAAAGCATACTCCTTTACTGATAAAAGCAAATGAAAACGAAGCTCTTCCTGTTTTCAGTTTACAAAGGTAAGTACTTTTTTCACTTATGCTCCCGGTACCAATTCTAGCTGGCGTACATGGTTAGCTGCATGTATATACCACTGTGAAAATTTTCAAATAGTGAGAGAAGTGGTGAATAGCTTTAATAGGGTAAATTCTAAGGCAATTGAGAGCGCACAGGATCTGTTTTCTGATACTCAAATCCAAGGTAAATTAGCTTGCTTTAAATCAAATTTTTCATTTATAACGGATACCATAACCCGCCTTGAAGAAAGTGGCATGAATTTGGAGGATTTAGGAAGAGAGGATACAAAATGTAAAAAGTGAGATTGGGGAGAAAATTAGACATAAACTAAAATTTGTGTTGGACAAAAATAAAGGATACCAAACAGTTTGTAAAATTGCCGATATCTTGTCAGGAGAAAACTTCAGAACTGATAGTTTTGAATTGGATTTAACAGGCATCGACATAGCTTTTTTTCCAAATATGTACTTATAACATCTGTGGAAGTAGAGAGAAGTTTCTCAAAGTATAAAACAGTTTTAGCTGACAACCGCCGTTCTTTTATTTTTGATAACTTGAATATTACCATGGTGGTGTACTGCAACGCTAAGTAAGGTATGTTTTGGCTAATGGGTACAGTAACTTATTTTTCCATATTTTATAAAATTGAAAATGACCTGGCGAATTTTTAATTTATTTATTATTTAGTAGCAATAATTGCATTATTTACTAAGAAAGTTAATTTTAAAACATGGTTATTCGAACCATATATTCATTATTTGTCTGTGACAGTTATTAATTTATTATTATGAAAAAAATCATTAATTTTTGTTAGGTCATTCTTTTACATTTTATGTGCATTTTTTATATTTTAAGGGCATTTTATAGTTCATTTTTAGATAAATTTTAGATCAACAACTTCCGGGCCCTACTTATTATATACATGATTTCTTTTCACTGTTTGTCCGGCTTTGTTACTACCTTCCTAATAGTTCTGAGGACATCAAAAAAGTTCTTTCCGCTTTATTTTACTTTTATTTAGGCTTCACGATTTGCTTTAAACTCACATACTTTGGCATAATGTGCATACAGTATCGTCCTTTTATATACATTTATTCCTTTTTATGTTATACTTCTTTTTCTTATTTGTTTGAAACGTGTACATTATTACTTTTACTTTTTCTAACGCGCAACGAGCCTGTGTATCATATATTTCTATTCAAATATTACGTGTTACCGGGCCCTGCTTTACAACGACTAGCTACAATGCATAGCAGTTCTTAAGTCACTTTTGTATAAATTCTGCCGCCTGTTTATATGGGTGTAGTGAGTTCAGATAAAATTGCCCTAGTACCGCTTTTGTTCTAATGTTGCGTAGTCTGTACGTTTTGTCTCCTATACAATTATTTATTTCCAAGGGAATATTTAATGTCCTGTATTCTCTATGACTACCTCAGGATAAGTCAAACAATGGGTAACGTTTCCGGTCAAGTTAAAATGTGTGAACCTGAGTATCTAAGGATGTTCAGGAAAATAGGCTGAGAGAGACATTTGTGGACGACAAACATTGGTGTATTATTTATATATTATAATGATATAATGATATTATTAATTAAATATTATAATGATATTATTATCATTATTATTATTATTATCATTATTATCATCATTATTATCATCATTATTATTATCATCATTATCATCATTATCATTATCATCATTATCATTATCATCATTATCATTATCATCATTATCATTATCATCATTAACATTATCATCATTATCATCATTATCATTATCATTATTATCATTATCATCATTATCATCATTATCATTATCATCATTAACATTATCAGCATTATCATTATCATTATCATCATTATCATTATCATCATTAACATTATCATCATTATCATCATTATCATCATTATCATTATCATCATTAACATTATCATCATTATCATCATCATTATCATCATTATCATCATCATTATCATAATTATCATCATCATCATTATCATCATCATTATCATCATCATTATCATAATCACTATCATCATTATCATTATCATCACCATTATCATCATCATTATCATCATCATTATCATTATCATTATTATTATGATTATTATTATTATTTTTATTGTTATTGTTATTATTATGATTATTACTATTATTATTACTATTATTATTATGATTATTATTATTATTATTATTATTATTATTATTATTATTATTATTATTATTATTATTATTATTATTATTATTATTATTATTATTATTATTATTATTATTATTATTATTATTATTATTATTATTATTATTATTATTATTATTATTATTATTATTATTATTATTATTATTATTATTATTATTATTATTATTATTATTATTATTATTATTATTATTATTATTATTATTATTATTATTATTATTATTATTATTATTATTATTATTATTATTATTATTATTATTATTATTATTATTATTATTATTATTATTATTATTATTATTATTATTATTATTATTATTATTATTATTATTATTATTATTATTATTATTATTATTATTATTATTTTATTGTTTATTATTATTGTTATTATTTATTATTATTATTATTATTATTATTATTATTATTATTATTATTATTATTATTATTATTATTATTATTATTATTATT
Source organism: Mantis religiosa (assembly GCA_030765055.1). Taxonomy (NCBI): domain Eukaryota; kingdom Metazoa; phylum Arthropoda; class Insecta; order Mantodea; family Mantidae; genus Mantis; species Mantis religiosa. The sequence goes on from CM060950.1 coordinate 107,812,898, forward strand.
ATTATTATTATTATTATTATTATTATTATTATTATTATTATTATTATTATTATTATTATTATTATTATTATTATTATTATTATTATTATTATTATTATTATTATTATTATTATTATTATTATTATTATTATTATTATTATTATTATTATTATTATTATTATTATTATTATTATTATTATTATAATATAATCTGCTGGGACATTCAGGCTATAAGTGAGAATTATACATAATACACCAATGTTCTTCTTACACAAATGTCTCTCTCAACTTATTTTTCCTGAACATCCTTGGATACTCAGGTTGAGGCATTTTAACTTGACCGGAAACTTTACGCATTGTTTGACTTAGCCTGAGGAGTCTGGGGCTCCGGCCTGACGGCACTGATTTCTTTTTTAGAACTTTTGTACCTGATTGTAATAACGAGCTGCAGAATTTAGACAGGACCTTTGGAAACCTGAGTGGGCATAATTTATCTTAACCATTGGAAAAGAGAAAGCGACTTTGAATTAGGACCAAAACTGAAAAATTTGAACACTGATTATAAGTGGGGATATGTACCACCCAATGGAAGAGTAATATCTTTTCACGTGATTTTTCAAACTCCAAAAAATACTTAGAGTTGAGGGAATTCAAAGCAATGGCTGAATGTAGGCTTTTCTTTTAAGAACACCATGGTCCTATGATCTCCACGAGACGGATGCATATTCGGCATCGTCTAACAAATCCGCGCCCGCACCATGCAACAAGACAAAGTATAATACTTAACAGCCGTGCTAGTGAGAATTAGTGCAATATGTATAAGGGATGCGAGTAGTAGGGGAATACGGGAACTGGCACAGGAATGCTTGTTTTAAAGACCGTTCAATGCATTTTAAATGGGAGAAAAAATTGTTCCAAAAACCCTGACGGATTTTGGAACAGTCGTATCGTTGTTTTTGAAACACCCTATACGAGAGGAAGGCAGCACAGCGATGCGCAGATGCCTGAAACATTGTTTCAGAATCCCTTGGATGGATTTTGGAACCGTCGAATCGTTGTTGCTGTTTTTTTTTTGGAGTAGAAAAAAAACCTATGCTAGAGTAGGCGGGACGATATGTTTTTTTCGGGGATCGGAAAGTTTGGAAATGTGAATGAAGAGAATTGTGCTAATCTGTATGAAAATCATTGCAATGCTGGAGTGTGTAAATCGGTTTATGTGGGTAAGGAATGACATAAATATGTTAAAAAATAAGAATTATCATCATCTCTTAGGAAGTCGTATGCCTGTGTGTATGATCATGAGAGATGGCAGTTGAAAAGATATGCTTCATGTACAATCCTCGCTTGAAAAAGAAAAAAAAAACTAAGATCGCCCTCCCCCCCCCACAAACTGTCGTTCCCCTGGTGCAAGAATCAACATGTTCAAATCATTTCCCATTCCATCCAAATTGCTCTTATAGCTTATGAGCAATACGTGACCGAAAAAAGGTCAACAAAAAGGAGGTCATCAAGTTATACACGTGTACAGAGAACGTCCTCCTCCCCACCATCCCTACCTTGATGCAAGACTGAACATGTTTAAATCGTCTCCTATCCAGCCACGTCTGATGGGTGAAAGTATGATCGAATTGTGTGCACAGTTACTTGTGAGCCGTCAAGATGAACAGTGAAATAATCAAAAGTGCTATCGAGAGCGACAATGCATGCTGGGTGAATCTTGCCGATTACGAGAAGATGAAGCAACACTGTCTGGAAAAGCACGAGGAACATTGTAATGGTGATACGCATAGCATCATCTGCAAGGAACCTTCACAACATGATCAAATGACCACATTCTTTCGTTGTGGAGAATACTGCGATGTGTACCATAAGTTAAAGGGGTAAGTAAGATAATGCAAAAAATACATTTTGACTGATATTACTATATGAGGTATCAGAACTAAAACAATACAAACTGTGTAATTGCAGAATGTATGAAGGTGAGGATGTGCCACCCTATCAGGATGTGGATCGTTCGAAGCCTGTGCCTGAAAGAACCGTGCAGCCCATGGACGAGAAAGAATGTGTAGAAGAAGAAGAAGAAGAAGAATGCAGGTTAGTACAAATAAACAAGACAGACATAGTGGCAAAAGAGCAAGCTATGTTTTGTTTTTCATTTTTAATCGTCTGTACATATGTCTCCAGGTCCGATAAGAAGCCTGATAAGAAGAGGAGCAAACCGAAGATCGTCAGCAAGAAGAAGGTGAACGACGCTGCTCTGGATAATATTATAGTACTTATCTTCGATGCCATTCCAGAAAAGCCCTTGAAAGATGAATCCAAATAGCGTGTATATGCTTGACAACATCTCCATCAGTGTGAACTGTCATGTGAATGTAGGGCTCCACTACGAACTCCCCACCCTATACATCATAGCAGCTGACGAGACATTCGTATACATAACAAAAGAAGACTGGGTGATAATACTTGAAAATATGTCAGTGATTGAAACATATCTTAGACACGGTAAGCTCCCAAGTGTTTCATACAGTGAAAATATAATATATGGTTATAATATAATATTGCATATGAATAAAATCAGTGAAATAGTTTTGAGAAACACTTGTCTAAACGAAAATATTATAAATCTAGACATAGCTGCAATAGTTGGACTCAAGAGACTAATTCCATACATTGAAAGACATTTATTTCAATTGCATGAAGCTCATAAATCAGGCTGTTCATATGACATTTCAGGTAGGAGTTTCAGGAAAAAGGTTAAGGAGATGTATGCTAAAATCAATAAAAAGATCATATAATTGGTAATGTATTTTTTATTGACAGTCAAAGAAAGAAAATAAAACATTTTTCCTATATGATAGATTGAACAACATGAGTTAGAGGTTTGTAAGTGAACAATTTGTCATGAATAATTAAACAAAAAAATGATGTTTGTGGAGGAAAGTTTGCTGATGCTTGAACTTCTAGTCTGATGTTAACTGCTCCAGTAACTGTCTCCTCAGCTTGGTGAGAGCAGTCAATAACAAATAGCGGTGCATATTTCAGAAAGTCACTTCTCTTCAAAAGGGGATAATTCTCCTTACCGTAGTAAGAGTATTGAAATTTAGAATACTGATCATATAGAGAAGCAAACTTTGAATTTGTGAAATCCAAATTCATGTCATGATAGGGATAACATTCACTGTTGAGATAAAGTTTCAGGTTTGTGATATTACAATGATCAAAGAGAGAGCTATCTTTAGCGAGGTAATTTAATCTGTCGATTTGTGCGCCAATTATGACAAATCGAGGTTTCTCAAGTTTTGTTGTTGTTGCAACGTTCCAAGTGAAAGCTTTAGTCTGTGGTACTGCAGGTTGAGTATGAAGGTCCATCGTTCGAAAGGCCACGTGTAGAGGCTGATCCGACTTGACGAGTTTAAGTTTCTCCACTCTCTCGGCATCGGAAAGTCGCAGCACTGGCATCCTCCATTCGATCCTGGTTAGTTTAATAACAGTCGGTTCATTGCCCACTATACAATTATTAGAATTTTTCGATCTAATGAGAACAAGTTCAAACTTGCTATTAAGTATGACTTCCCTGTGATCATCGGCAAAACCCAAGAGCATCGAAAGAGGGACGATAGCGTTGAAGATACCATTCGATGCGTTCACGATGTCAACATCGTCTCCAGGATGGGTCCATCCTGCGTTCTGCAAACGATTGGAATCCAGAATGTTGAGAGCTGCATAGTTGCGCATGGTTGAAGAAATGCCAGGATTTCTAGTTCTATCAATAGTAGTACCATTCATATCCAATCGAATTTCATCAAACAGAAACGCCATGGCATTGTTGCTCAGCTTTGAAGAAGAGGGTCCTCCTTCAGGCTTAGCAAGAGTTCCCTCTATGTACAAATAACTTCTGCTAGGAAGCGTGTACAAATCTTCAGCTTGGCAAGGTATTCTAATTTCATCATTCGCTTCAAGGGCTGATGTGTTGTAAGGTAAGAATATGTGTTCCTCCTCTTTACTAATCTTATCGTCAAATGCTGGAACTCCCGTCACATCTAAAACATCCATTACAGAACCTTGAAGCCTAACCTCTCGAGGAACTTCCGATTAGATGATGTTAGCAGTTTGCGTGCTGAAGAGCGAGTAGGCTTCATCCTCGAGATAAGCTTTTTATTATAGCAAGATCTCTTAAAATTTAGTCCCATTCCGTCTTATGTGTAGTCTCACGGTAATAGTCTCGTTTCTAAAGTCGAGGGTATCACCGTTCTGATCTACCACTCGAATGTTGAGATGATCAATGAGATTTGTATCAATGATTGGTAGATATATAGGATTGGATGGTTCCTGCGAGATGTGGTAGCCTGGGGGGACAGATGGGAAGAATTCGTAAAGAGAGTGACCGCTTTTGCCGTCGATGAAGGAACCGCTTGCAAGGCTACACTCGATGCGTATTATGCTAACCTTAAAGATGTTCACCAGTTCATCAGACTCTGTCAGAATATGAGGCTCCACCATTCGTCCCCCGGTGAAACCGAGAATAGAACCGATCGATTTCTCTTGAGTAAAATCGATAGCGTAAGGACATCGAATCTCTGCTTTCATAGTGTTATTGTTGGGGCGTAGAATGAAGTCATCGCCGACCTCCAGCCTTTCCTTGAGTAAACTGTTTATGTCATCCAGTTCGTACGTGCCAGGCGGAATCACTATGGTCTCCAGCCTTCCATCGCGAACGAAATGAAAACGGTTATTACTCTGATCAATATTTGGTATCGAGTAAAATGTCTCAAAATTCAAAAGAGCAATCTCATAAACACCATCAGGATCTAGATGGAGTGGCGGATTTAGAAAAGTAGAGAGGCTGGAATCAGAACCGCTCACAGTGATAGTATAACTCATTTTGACCATGCAAACACTGTAGCTAAAGCGTTTTATGAGAGAAACTGCAAGCACAAGTGACCACAAATTACAGAATCGAAATCTTGATACCTTTGTCTGTTATACATGATTCTGACTCCTGCGAGATATGACTCAATCTCCGCCGGAGGCTTCAGGTTGCCGAAACTATCAAAATAAAATGCTAAATTTCCATCCTTGCGTATGGCAACCCAGTGAGTTCCGGGATTATACGAAGTGTCCAAGTTAATGACAATCCTCTCTGTATGTCTAGGTATAGCAGGTAGTTTATCTAGCATGTACACACCTCTAAAGTTGGGAATACGTAGACGTTTAGCATAGGCTTCAATCTCTGCTCCGCTTAACGCTTTTTCCGGGATATGTACAGGCCTCGCCCCGAGTTTTTTGGACGCAAATAGAGTCCTTTACCCATCCTCTTCTTCTTCTTCTTCAGTTGCCTGCGTCCGTGCTTAAGACCTCTACCCTTTGCTGAAGCCTCCATCTGCTGATGGTGACGAATCATCTCGTTCAGCTGCTTATCTGCAGCGCGTTTCTTATTCACAGATGTAGCGATCTGAGCAGCACCCCCGGCCAGGCTACCCGCTGCACCCAAGGCAGCCAGCAGTGGGATTAAGGGTAAAAACCCTCCCCTAGCGGCTGGCGGCAGTGTCCTCTTTCGACGCTTACGCAAACCTGCACCTAAGGCTAGCTTTCCCTTCATGATGGCGGTTACAAATCGAGCAGCAAGCTTTTCGCCCAAAGAAGCGTCAGCGGAATGTGCGCGCTTCCAAGCTTTCTCTATAAGAACCTTATCAGCCGAATGTCTCGAACCGGTGTCCCGATGTGTAGCGTAGGCCAAGTCGTGCTCGCGGCAGGCGGTGTCCAGTCCGTTAAGGGGTTCGACGCCTTGTTGTAAACGTTTTTGTAGTTTTGTTCCAGGACCGCAGAATCTGTACCCTGGCAAATGAGCCTCAAAAGGAAGAGAGTTAATTAATGAATTAATTATTCCAGAACCTTTTTTGCTAGACTTCCGAACTCGTCCAGAGTTCATCGTATACTATGAAATAAAAATCAATAGATATGGCTTATAACCTTAGTTGCAAGATGGAAGTAGTGAAGCAAAAGTGTTCGCTGCCTATACAAGTCCTGGATTTTGACGATGACATCCGCGTCGGAAGACATGGATCTCTCTTCCCGAGCAACGTCAGAGCTCTCATACTGGGAAGCTCCAATGCCGGGAAGACGAACGTACTACTCAATCTGTTAATCCACGAGAATGGTCTAAGGTTTGAAAATCTCTACATTTACTCGAAATCGTTACATCAATCGAAATATCAATATCTGCTCAAAGTACTGAAAACCATACCCGATATAGGAGTATATACTTTTGAGGACGGCGAAAAAGTGCTCCCGACCTCTGACGCTAAGGAAAATTCGATATTTGTATTCGATGATGTCATCAATGAGAAACAGGGTAAGATAGCATCGTATTACAGCATGGGTAGACATCGTAACGTCGATGCAGTATACCTGGCACAGTCATATGCAAAAGTACCCAAACACTTAATTAGGGATAATGCAAATATGATAGTACTCTTCAGACAGGACAATCTCAACTTAAAGCATATATATGATGATTACGTAAATACTGATATGAATTATACAGAATTTAAAGAGCTGTGTAAGCAAGTGTGGGAGAGTAATCAGGGATCGAACAAGAGACCTTTCGTTGTTATAGTACCTGAATTTCCTTTGAATGAAGGACGATACCGACACGGTTTTGACGTCTTTATCAGAGTGAATAAATAAGCAGCATCATTCATTCCAGCTATGAGTATCGATAGATTCGGATCTAGGAGAATCATACCCTCTAGGGGTGTGCTTAACCGCTATATCGTAAGTCGAGATGGCTCGGGAAACTATCAGTTCAGTAAGAAACGATTGTGCAACATCCAGGATCCTGAAGAAGCCTCTGATGCAACGACTAAACACTATGTGGATACGCTTACGGCTGTCATTGAAACTCGGATGCAAACTTTCGCCGAAAAGACTTCATATCAGCACATGGGTGACTTTGAAGCTATGCTTAGGAACCATGTGCAAACCTCACTCGATGCACAATATGAAAACCTAATGCAATTTCTAAGTAAATATGCATTCAAACGTGATGCCGAAAACAATGTTATTCTGGACACGATAAGAATGAAGGTACTACTGCCTCCAATTGACGACGACGATGTTCCAAATAAAAAATACATGCTAGATTATATACATGCAAGAACGCCCATTCAGGATTCGAACGGTAATGTTTCTTTTCAAAAGAAACGAATCAGGGAGGTAGCCGATCCTGTGGACGATAGCGACGCAGCAACCAAAACATTTGTTAAACAATTTGTTGTAAAGAAACAAAATGAATCGCAGCCTGCATTAAACAGAGCTCTATCTTCCATGGCTAATGATATTGCTTCGGCAGTAGACAAAAATATCGAGTCTCTAGTAAATCGTCAGTCCTCCCTGGATAAATACATAACCTCGACAATGGATAGTGTCAGTGTGCTTAAATCGCAAGTGAATGTTATAAATGCTATTTTAGACCAAATGAGGGGACAGCTCATTATTAAACTGCAAACGAAACCATACAGAGGAAGTTCGCAAAGATACACCTTAACATCAGGACTTGAATACTACAAATCTTCTGTAAATGGAGAGGTGATCGACTGCAGTATGATATCTCCACCCCATCCCTATACGAGATCAGATACGATATTTTCAATAAACGATGAAATTATTGAAAGTTATCCAGCACCCATTCAGATAGGTGATAAATTAACCTTCACCGCTCCACCCAATCGTACAAAAGATGGGCATATTCTAAGTATTGAGCTGAAAATTTCCTATAAATTGACATCACATATTTAAATATTCATTCAATATAAAGATGGATGCTGAAGGTATCAGACTCAAACAATCCATCGCCCGACACAGTAAGGCAATAAGGGAAAAGTTACGTTCCCTAAAGGGTCTCAAGTTCGAAACTCAACGTATAATGTCCGAGGTGCTACAGCCTGTAACCGATCCTCTAAAGAATATAATCAAGAATCAGGAGAAGCAAAATCCTAAAGAAGAAGAAGAAGAAGAAGAAGAAGAAGAAAATGATGATGATTATGACGATGACGATCTCTCAAAGTATTTGCAGAAGGTTCGTACAGCTAGCGCTAGCGATATGGATGCAACCTATGGTGTACGCTACGAAGATGCTGATTATAAGTTAGGTAATAAAAGAATCATATTTGTAGACGACACTATTCAAATAGGAGAAGAGACCTATAAGGCTAGCCCTGGGCTGTACGAGTTGTTATTCAAGCGAGTACCTCGAAGTTCAGCGTATACTGAAGATGATCTGGATACATATTCAGAGATTTTGAAAAAAACTCTAGTTCACAGACAGGGATACAACAGAAGCGGTCGACTGAGGTCGAGCAAGGGATATAAATATAAAAATATAATACGAGGTCTAATTGCTAGTAGGACTGGATCGGGTCTCAAATGGAAGGAACACGTGCCCGATAGGGGTCTGGATTATGTGTACTGGTCTGACCCTAACATTCTGGTCAATAGACTCAAATTACTTATCGCATCGCAGCAGGCTGGAAATTTAAATAATTCATCTGAAATTCAAGAGATCGTCACGGAATTGAAAACCACAAAAGTAATAGCATGATCAGACGAAACATCGCTGGCGAGTTACATTCCCCTGCCAGACGGAGGTTCCTTCGCAGAAAAATAATTAGTAAAGGTCTTAATGACTTATTGCAAATAGATCTTATAGAAATGATTCCATAAGCAAAAGAAAATAGGAACTATAAGTACATTCTTATTGCCATTAATTTTTATTCAAAAATGGCTTATGCAAGACCTCTGAAGGACAAGAGTGGGATTAATGTTACAAAAGCAATGAGTAATATATTAGCTCAATTGGATTCGGCACCAAAGAATATCCAATCTGATAATGGCAAAGAATTTTACAATAGACACTTCAGGCAATTAATGGCTAAACATAGAATTAATCATTATAGTACATTCAGTGTCATAAAGGCTGCTGCTGTCGAGCGTTTAATACGAACACTTAAAGGTATGATGCATAGAGAATTTTTGGCTAGAGGTTCTCATAAATGGCTTGATCTGCTACCGGGAATCGTAAATACCTACAACAATACCTACCATTCGACGATCAGAATGCGACCTGTCGACGTCAGCAACAATGATCTGCTCCTCACCGTGTATCGTCGTGACAATTTCGGTAAAGAGAAGCGGAATGCCAAGAAATTCAACATCGGAGATTATGTCAGAATATCTAGACATAAGGGCTTACTGGAGAAAGGGTACACACCCAATTGGAGCACTGAAATATTTCGTATTATTAGGATAAGGAATACAATTCCGGTTACTTATGTTCTTCAGGACAGTGATGGAGTGGAAATACAGGGAGGAGTTTATGGTCATGAATTATTAAAAACTCAGTACCCTGATACCTATCTGATTGAAAAAGTCGTGCGCCGACGTGGGAATAAGTTACTTGTTAAGTGGTTAGGTTTTCCTAAAGCTGAGTGGATAGAACACGATGCTGTAGTGTAGCTGCAATAAAAAAAAAGCTGTGAAAAAAATGAAGGATTTCGGGATGTGTTTGTATATTTGATCTTTGGGATGAAATAAAAAGAAACGTTATTCAAATAAACCTCAGTTTTATTATTTTTGTTACCCCCCCCCCCCCACATTCCCAACCATCATGTTATTTTTATCCATATTCCCATCCACCATCGATCACATCGTGAAATATTAATTACAATCACCATGTATTGATATACATCCCTCAGCCACATAAAAACATTAATCTAAAGTTTATACTGTTACAAGATATAATGTATACAAACGAAAGTACTTATAAATGTTTTTTTTTTTTTTTGAGTATCAAATTCAGACATGTAAGAGGCCCATATTAGGCAGAGACTTTTAACTATGGGGAACACAGCTTCTCAGTGTTCAAAACTGTTTCACTTTTAGCATGGCATCAAATCTTTGCATCAATGGCATCAAATTTTATCCATATTCCCATCCAACATCAATCACATCGTGAAATATTAATTACAATCATCATGTATTGCTATACATCCCACAGCCACATAAAAACGTTAATCTAAAGTTTATACTGTTACAAGATATAATGTATATAAACGAAAGTACTTATAAATGTTTTTTTGAGTATAAAATTCTGACATGTAAGAGCCCATATTAGGCAGAGACTTTTAACTATGGGAACACGGCTTCTCAGTGTTCAAAACTGTTTTCACTTTTAGCATGGCATCAAATCTTGAAAACATAACTATGACATGCAGCATCCATGCGTTAAATGTGAAAAGAACAGAGAAAATATTTCTTTCTTTATTTTAAATCCACCCTCCCCTCTAGCATCTTTTGTTTGATGCATAAAAAGCTACACTTATTTAAGTTTTTTTTACAAAAAATTCAATTTTTCACTGAATGTGCACAATTTTTTTTTACAAATTCACACAGGCTCACACATACAGGTACATTACAATATCTCAGTCATGAGCAGATGAAAAAGGATTTTAATAAAGTTAAATGAAATTGTTTAAGAGTAAATATTTCCCTCTCTCCCCTCAACATGACAATGTATATTTAAGCTGCACAAAAATTTCAATGGTTATAAACATTTTTTCAAAAATAATCTCCCTTTTAATTTCAATGGTTATAAACATTTTTTTCAAAAATAATCCCCTTTTTTTACATTAAATATCTTGTTTCTTTATTTCTTTTTAACTTAATACTCTCAGTCATGCTCAGAGGAAAAGGTATTTGTGTCAATTGAATAATGATTCCAAGCTAAAGTGGAATGAGATTGTTTGAGCATATAACGCTTCGTGTCTAAGCCTCTCAGAGCCACTTTATTCATTTCTACCGTGTGAACGTCATGTTTATAACTCCTGAAAGACACTTGTTTAGAGAAATGTGTTGCATTCATGTCGTGCAGGCATGACAAATAATCTTCAAATGTGATTGAGCGCATTCCCATTTTTGAAATTCCTTTTGATTTTTTAACAAGCTGACCGTCATAACGAAAAGCATATAATTTAGATCGTAATCCTGCATATTCAGTCATGACTCTACCGGAGAGTTCATCCTTAAAAAGTCCGGGCACTTTTTTGTTTACCAAAGGTATTGCATATACGTTATCCGTCGGGTAATTTGATGTATCAAAATACTGTATGTGAGTTTTGATAAATTCATAGATATCAGTACTTGTTTCAAAAAGAAATGCATCTGTGTCCATATAATTCAAAGTTAAATCATTTAAGTTCTTTTTCAGAACGTTATAATAAAAGTCATACATGATAAATTTGGATAAGTCAAGAATCGCCTGACCGATGTATATAGGCTTACACATATGAATTTCCTCTCTTAATAACTCGATTCCGACAAGATTTTCATCAAAAATTATATAACGTTGAAATGTTTGGCGCGATATGAGCTTTCTCGCCTGTTTCCAGCTCGTAACGAGCTTGAAGTCCTTATAAGAACGGACATTCTCCATAAATTTTCCATAAACACAATTGCTCATTTTTTTCCATAGATTCTGACCAAATTTAGACTTTTCCTCGGCTCGTTTTTTAGCATTTAGATCAATATACTTTTTCAACCAATGTGATTGCTTATAAGCTACCGCTCTATGTATGCATTTCAATTTCAAACCCAACTGTATGCACTGTTGCAGATTGCGGTAATGTATAATGTATTTCTCTTTATCCGACAGTGTAGCTAGCAACTTTTTATGTTTATCATTGGGAGGAATCTCACTCCTCGGACATAGTGGTAGATCGTTATGTGCATCGTGAATTTCTTTAGGATATTCCAGATCGACCTCTAATACATATCCTATTTCAGCGTCTTCCGGTATTTTTAAGAAATCGATCTCGTTAATTTCTACCTCAGTTAACCATTTAAGTTCGCCATAAGGGATATTTTCATGTATCATCACAGAACCATAAAGCGAATTCGAATCTGTATAAAATAAATATTTAGACGGTAAAGACTCATTATAATTAGTCATATACTTGTTATTTGCCTTAGAGTAACGTTTAGACACTGTACATAATCCCCCCCTTATGCCAGATTCGAAAAATTCCATCATCTCTCTATCGGTAATTAGTGATATTTGAATGCCTGTCGTCTTAAGCATCGCATCGAATGCCAATCCTGGTATGGTATAATATTGACAAGGGTCCAGCTCGTATAAATTTAGACATAACGCTCTGAATTGTTGAAAAATGTCTGCGAGCAATAACGTGTCAGTTTTAAGATATAAATCACTATATTCTCCTAAAGTTTGGATATTGAATGTTCTCCATACTGTTTGAGCGTGCAAGTAATCTTCATGACTTATGTCGTCAAAGAATATTTCATCCGGTAATGCATTTTCATCCAATTTCTCTATACAATCTAGATAAGTGTATGGAAAAATACCCTTCCGCGTCATCAACTCTCGATGTATAGGATTTTTGTATTCTTCATTAATAATTTTAAAGTTCTCGGGGTTTAGCATGTCAGCTAAGCTGCTCAATTTATCATCTAAGAATCTATAACTGTCAAGAAATCTGAAATATATGGTTTTCCCACCTGAGGTATATCTCTTACTGAACGAAAGATAGTTCTCAGATGTCTGCGAGATGCATGTTATAGGCTCTTGATCGTAAGCTAGATTTTTTACAAGAAAATGAGCATCATAATTTGATAGACAATGAAAAATAATTGGAATGAAGTTTGGTAGTTTTCTGTTCAAGTTACAAGAATTGTGAGCTGCCCCTAAATATTTACCCGAAATGTGACAGTGATCTCTGACTTTTGTCACATTAGTCTCAAAGTCATGTTTACATAGGTAACACTGATTTGCATTTTGAAAATTGGTTTCATCCTCATCGGACATATTCAGTTCTTTTTTATGTGAATATACCTCCATGACATCATCGGCAATTACAGTAAGTTCCTTGAAAAAATCTTGAATCGCATTGGGGCCTCTAAAAATTTTGAATTTTGATAAGGAATCATCATAGTCGCATACTAATTTTAGCGATATTGAAATCGCTTCATGTCTCTGCAGCGTTCTTGTCCAACTACTGTCATCAGATGGCTGACATGAGTGAACCTTTTTAAGTATCGATTCGATATCAGCGTAAATGACGAATGGAACCGCTGTACACTTGGAATATGCATTGAATTCAATTTTATCATTTACACCTATTTCAGGCATAGTTAAAACTTGAGATTTCTCGCATTTAAGTTTATGTTTGGCTAAATTTGTCTCATTTGAAAAATTCCTCAAACAGCTTTCACATATACACATCTTACGTTTGCTTTTATTTATCTGTTTAGACAACAGTCGGGATATATCATTTATTAAACAATAGTGTGATTTGCTATCATTGCCTATTCTTAACAGGTTTACATGATGTTTTTTTATTTCTCTGGTATGATAGAGCAAAGTTATTGAATGGTCGTCTAGGCCGTATACTGTAATAGATATATTTTGATTCTGCTTTTCGAATTTTTCAATATCATCAAGAGATACAGGAAATGTTATTCCACTGAAATCGAATTCTTTAAACATGTTATACTTAGAGTAAGATCTAACTCTATGTTTATTAGTCTTTGCAGGATATTTAGATGCAAGCAGACAATAGCCGAAACATTTGTTATCTTCATTTTTTATATTAGTTACCGCCTTTTTGTTCTTTATGTATTCCGGAAGCTTTGTATAACATCCTGCATTTAAAGGATCATATTGACAGGCATTTAGCACTAACGAGCTTATCTGATATAGAGATTTGGAACTACTTTTTGATTCGAATGTATCGATACTTGAAAGAATAGGTTCTTTAAGTTTACTCTCATACCATTCAGTAGTATCTGTACTCTTTAATATAGCTTCCATTTTGCTATGAAAATTAAATGATTCAATTTTTTCATCATCAGGAGTCTGTATTATATACTGGCATACTAACGTACCACAAAATTTTATTCCCGAAGTGTATCGTGTCAGATTATTCCTAATTTCATTGGTAACTAGAGCCTTACATTCATTCAAAAATAACTCGGGATCTATCATATTCAATGTATTGTTTATCTGACTTGTGTAAATGCGATTTTTAAATGCTGATTCTATAATGTTACATGTCAAATCCTTTTTTCTCTGCTCACTCACCGATTCCATTTTAGATATCTTTGCAGAGGTCCCATCGGTTTCCAAGGATTTTCTCTTCGTTCCAGATATAACAGGAGCCTGCGTAACACTGTCTGAAATAATACAAATCTTATTAGTATATTCCGACCTTACTAGCCGCTATAATCTGAAAAGAAAAGCGTGTTATGCATTAACATGTCTTTTTTATTTTTAAGCCGGAATATATATGATATGCATGCATTATGACCTTTTTTCTAAACACATTTATTATCCTGCCTAACAGGTAAAGAGAAGCGAATTATGCAGTAAAATGTCTTGTTTCTTATGCATGAAATATATAAGGTATGCATGCATTATAACTTTTTAATAATTTTTTATGGTAAGATAAATTTTGTAAAGTTAATATTATACTTCACACATTATATATGCTGTATGTTTTATCAAATACATATAAGAAAAACATTCTAATGTTTTTAACAACAATAACATCAACAACAATAATAATAATAAACAGAAATAATAGTAATGATAATAATATAAATAATAACCAATATTAATTATAAATCTCAATGGAAAGTTTTTCTACGATTGTGCTCATGACAGACATCAAAATTTAAAAATGTTTATATGTAATGTTGATTATGACTTCTATTTTTTCTAACTGTATGTGTTTTTTAAGTACAAAATTATTGTTTTTTATATACTATGTATTAAGATGATTTATATAAGACTGAATGAAAGCAAGATACTTTTATTTTTTAAAAAAAAGTAATAATGTGAAAAAAGATAACGTTACTTTTTTAAAAAAAAAAAACAATAAATAAGTAGATTTATAATTTATGTCTTACCTTGGCGGTCTGATGGTACTGCTGTGACGCTGTGTGAAACTCCTCCGTCTGACTTTACTGAGATGTCTGAAATAATAAAATGCATTATTAGAAATTTTTGAACAATGGTTTTTACAGGTGTTGTATATAAAACTGCTTCTTTTCATAACACATACCTTTGCTTGTAAAAAAGTAATCCTGTGCCTCTTGTATCCCGTGGATAGGGCCTCTTGCCCCATATAGACCAATTGAACACCTCCCTCATTTATTGTCTTCTTCTGAACATCAGTCATATTCTTAAAGCGTTCCGGTAGAAATATTTGGAATTCGTCTAGCTCTAAGACGATCCTGTCTCCATATTTGGTCGCTACTGTTTTCAGTGACTTGATTTGAAATGGCGTATTTTGATCCACTTCCCTCAGCTTTCTTGTTGGAAGAATCTTACATCCTCCCGCCAATTCATTTAATTCTTGCATGAGTTGATCTGTAACATAACGATTTAAAACAAACTCTTTTAGTCTAGAATATATTTATGTACAGTCCAATTTACAGATATTAAGAACATATTTTTGAAGACTTCGAATACTGATATATGCGGTTAAACATGACTCCCGTTCAATGATTGACAAAAAAAATAACTGAAAGTGTACCATTTATATAGATCAAACTAAGTTGGTAATTTCGATCATAATTGAAACGTTTAAACTTACAAAAACGAGATAAAGAATTTCAATTATTAACACTTTTTTTCACGAAACACATGCATGAATAAGCTAATATAGAAGGGAAACAGAACGTATATGTTTTTTTTAAAAAAGCACGCTATTATAATATTTAAAAAAGATGATATCCATACAAAATGATTATACTTCTCAAACACATAACATATTCAAGTACTTACCAGCCATTGCTTGTTCCTTCCGTGTATATCTGCGGTCACAGTTGAATTAGATGTTTCATTTCAGTCGAGGCTTCTTTTATATATTTCAGGATCATGAAGACACACACGCAGATCAGATTTACAGGATTTAACAAGTTAAAATCCCCCCAATACCTACGGAACTAGCCTTGACACACTTGAAACTACTCCGCCCATAGTTTAAGAGTCTCTACCTAATATTGCTCTTACATTTCAAAATTTGATACTAAAGTCTAAAGTACTAAGACCAGCGTCTTTATACTCAAAAGTCTTTTCCATATGGAGGCGGGAACTTCCACCCCACCATACAGAAAAACTTTCTCTATGCGCACGCATATCTATTTCTATTGGATAATTCTTTTTTGTACTTATACACATTACCTTCTTCAAGGTACTTCAGCTAGATTGCAGGAGGGGGGGCAGCTCACTTTAACTGTAAATCTACTTTTTTTATAATTTTTTTTAAATGCGTTCGAAATAGTGGACCCCATTCTCTAAAAAATGCAACGCCTTAATAATTTCCTCATTCCATCGTATAGATAGGAGGATACGCCCTCTATAATGTTCTTCCTTACAGCCGAAAGTTAATTATATACATGAGATTCAAGAGGATACGCCTACAAACTTTCTCAGGAAGAACCATGTCCGGAGGGGAGGTCAACGCACCTTAACTTGAAATGTACCCTTTTTTTTCTATTTTGTTTTTTTAAACATGACTCGAAAGAGTGGACACATTCTCAGCCCATTGTTAGGATCGAGAGATCCGCCTTCCATAAATGTTTCTCCTTACATCCGAAAGTTAATTATATACATGAGATTTTAGAGGATAACCATGCCCCGTCCTCGACAGAAAGTTATAAAACATCGATGTTTATCATCCTGCTAGCCTTTTTCTCACCGTACAACTTAACATGTATACAAGATAGATAAGAGGAGCTTCATTTAACACTCTGGACATGTCCAGAGAGAAATATACTTGACCTCAAAACGAAAGTATACACACACCTGCTCATCCTTAGTCAAAATATAAAAGTCATGACATACAATAATAACCATTAGCATTAATTTCCTATAACATCGGGGCGTATCCTGCTCACACACGTACACAACGGTTCACTAAGACCCCTTTCCACCGCGCAACACCACTTCCGCCCCTTACTGAAGCATAGGGTGTTTCAAAAACAACGATACGACTGTTCCAAAATCCGTCAGGGTTTTTGGAACAATTTTTTCTCCCATTTAAAATGCATTGAACGGTCTTTAAAACAAGCATTCCTGTGCCAGTTCCCGTATTCCCCTACTACTGATGCGATATATAGAAGTTAGCTACGCCGCAATATTGTTTCTACACACCACATCATACTGCTGACGCGGAATACAGTGGTACGGAGCACAGCAACTCCGCGAACGACAACTTCACGGTGGTGAGCAGATGAACCTTAAGGATAACAGTAAACTTTCATCTGGAAATTTCGAGGTGTCTTCCTCATTGAAACCACAACGAGTCAGGACGCTCCCACTCCCTGAAGCTCAGATGAGAGTACTCACGCACGAGCTACATCAAAAGTCACCTTGAGCCTGTTCCAATCTCCCTATCCTTAATCTCTGCATGCCACCAATCTTTAATTGTGAGGTGCTGAGCACAAGGGAGAGCTCAACGTGGTTCGCAACGGGCCGGACGGCCTCATTATATAAAGAACATGCAATTTCTAGGGGAGCACAACGACCAAGCCTTTTCTTCCTTTTAACTCAATCCTATTGCTATAAGTACTGCATCCTCTTTATTCCTACATCTGCCATGAAAGTCTACATCGATTAATCAATAGCAAATAAGTAACATTTATGAGAATATTCTGTAAATCGCTGAGTAGGGTAGGTAACGTCAATGCACCATATTAACCTTCTCACTGCTGGTGTCACTTGAAACGGTACTCTCTTCCTCGAGTTGGTTAATTAACTGTTAAGGAATATATGGAAGAGGAAGATTAATTGAATGTTAAAGGAATATATATATATATATATATATATATATATATATATAGAGAGAGAGAGAGAGAGAGAGAGAGAGAGAGAGAGAGAGGATTTTTTCCTCCCCTAGGAAGGACGGCCTCAACCATCAATTTTAAGGGTCGCACCCGGTGTTTATTTTCAAGCGTAGTTTTGACAGGAAGATGACATCTTAGGTGGTCTAAAGTGAGGTTCTCGTAAAAGGGACTCCATATGCGTTCTAGCGACCAACTAATTAAACATAATGAACTGAAGGGTAAAGAAAAGTGTCATATGACCTATCTGGGAATAAATATATATCCAAAGTCAGTTGGTGGCTGAGGGCTAAGCTAAAACGTCGTTCGATAGCACGCGGACAGAAATCACGTTCATTAAAGTTATTTGGCTACTGTGGGCCAAACTGAACGAACGAGTAAACTAAAGATATCGCGTTCAATTAAAGGTAGTTAGTAGCTGGGTGCCAATCCGATGAGTCGTGTACAACCACGCCAGCGCGAAGCGTACCATTCAGAGTTCGTCTAATTAGCATATATTTCGAGAGTAATTGAAATACAACCGATCGTCATCAGAGAATTAAACTGTGTTTCTTTTCAAGTACCCTAATTGATCCACCCAAAACGCCCTGAATCAAGAGATCCTTGCTACAGACCCTATATTCGTGAATGTTAGGTTAACGCCGAGCGCGGCTGAGAACATCGATATTTTCAAATTGTCACTGGCGAGGCTGACGACCCAAGTAGTTAAACCCCTGCTACATAATGGAGCCGAACTGGGGGGCAACACACTATGCACAACTTCCTTAAGTACTCTGCCCTATGTAGCTGGTGTACTGCATCTTGGGCAATATACTCACCCACAAAAAGCCTTCCTCACCACAGCGTCCTAGTGAACAACGATATGCATGTACTCACCTAGGTGGCGTAGATGGTAGCATGTCTGCCTTATGCCCAAGAAGTCCGGATTTCGAATCTCGGTCAGGGTAAGATACAGATTTTTCCGGAGTTTTCCGTTATCCTGAAAGACGAATGTCAGGTACCATTACACTCTGTGAGCTTCATTTACCCATTTCATTCATCGTCCGATGTGACTTAACTTGGAGGAAGTAAATTTAAAAGAAAAAAGCATGCAAAACTAGCACCAGCACTGGTGCTGTTCATTCAGCAGTCGTAACCCCAGCTCCGAGAGGCAACAAAAGTCTCGTCGACAACGCCAGCAGAGCGGAAATGACAAGGTTAAACATATGGCAGTGGCCAAACAGTCCATCAACCAGGGCATTTTCCACGAGTCTAGTCCAGGGAAAGGACAAACTAGGGAGAATGGGCTCTCCCAGCATTCCTGGTCTGAAATTGACTCAGGATTCTCCTCAGGACGGAACTGAGGTATCGGAACATCAATCCTCGCGGATGGAAACAGGAGGCCGAAATCGCCCTTTGTACAGAAGCGAGCATACGTTTTCCGATGAGCGCAAAACTGGTCTACGTGAGGGAGGTGGGTATCTTATCAATTAGTCGCGCCAGGACAGTTCAGTTTCCGTATACCTGACCAGCGAGTTCGGCGCACAGGTATTTAAGCCTCAATGGGAAATAAAAACAATTTTGCCACATGAAACGTAGGTGGTTTAATATAACTCTCTACTATCAACTTTGTTTTTATCTATCATTTTAATAACGTTTTCTCCTCTCTCTCGCACACCACACCTCAACCATTTTAATCTCCCTTTCTTCTTTTTAAATACATTTCCTATACCCAAAGTAGTAGTTTTATCTGGAAGGAAATACTTCTACTTTTCATAGGTTATAGCGATACTATAATGTTAAACTGCGTGGTATTTAAAATTAATATATAAAACTATTGTTTAATATTTATATCTTGTTCCGAAAATAAATATATTAATTATTTCTTTTTCACAGTTCTCAAGAACAGCTTATATGAATATACTATGACAAATAATATAGCCACCAAATTGAAAGCTTAATATATACATATATACATATATGCCTATATATGTATATATAAAGCTATATATGTATATATATAAAGCTTTCAATTTTGTGGCTATATTATCAGTGGCTATATATTAGATTTTTAACGACCAACGAAATATGTAAAATAACTATTTTGTTTGATAATGACAGTTCATATACAGAATCACATTAGCGTCAACAGCATGTCAGAGATTTCAGGAAGGAGTTCTTTAAATGTCAGTAAAGCTGGTATGATGCATTTCAGTTTTAGCTACACGTAGAAACCATGAAACTACACCGGGCTTGAACTCACAACCTTGGGATCAGAATGCCAGCATCTAAGTCAATGTGATCAGCTTTTATAATGATGATGGTGATGTTGATGATGTTTTCTTTTTCTTTTTTGTAATTTACGTCCTCCAACGTTCAGTCATACCGGACGATGAATGGAATGGGTGAAATGATGCTCAAATGAGCCCAGGGTCCATAGAGCTTAGAGTTACCCGACTTTAGTCTTTTAGGATAAGGGAAAACCCCGGAAAAAACCTTATACAGGTACCTCACCCTGATCGACATTGGAGCTCGTGACCTCTTGAAACGTAAGGCAGACACGCTACAACCACACTACCGAGGCGGGCGATGATGGTAATGATGATGTTGATGATGACAAAGAAAGCCTAAAAGGTCAAATAAGAGTGTAACGCTAATCTAATATGCAGCTAAAACAGAATTAAACATTTAAACAAGAAATAGTTTATGTATTTGAAGCATATATAGTTCGAAGCAATGTGGAGCAATTATCTGTTCTAGAGGCTGTGAACACTACAACATTTCAGATAAAAAATTAACACAAAGACCACGAAAAATCACCTGTCATGTCGATGCCGTTGCTGAAACCGGATATGTTATTAAGTTAGTGTTAGGACTTTCTTCGTTGAAGTATTTTAGGGAAATAATGTAGATTTTCTTCAAGAATATTTTAAAAGTTCTTTCTTCCAGTGAACTTGTCCACATAGACAATAGAACTGTCACTGTGGTTAAATGGACATGTGGTCGATGCACTGTGCGATTGGTAGTTACTTCCTCGGGGTCAAAGGTCACATTTGCATTATATATAAGAGCGGGAGGTATGCATTTGATTTAAAAACGACAAAGAGTATCATTGTATCGGCATTAGAGTGAATAAGATTCGAGAAGGCCTTTAACCTCGGAAGTCACTCGGGGCCGTATTGTTGGCATGTGGGAAGCAGGTCTTGCTTCCACTCAAATAGCTAATTCTGTGGGAAGAGGGCTTGACTGCGTTCTTTACTGGATCCGGCGGTTCCAGGAAGAGGAACAAGAAAGATTAAAAACCCGACCTAAATCCGGAAGACCCAGGGTTACCTCTCCGGATATGGATGCAGCCATAGTGCAGAATTCCAGAGAGAATCCGTTCCGTCCTTCTACGTCAATCGTAAGGCATATGGGAATTCAGATAACGCCTTCGACTGTTAGAAGGCGCCTTCATGCTGCCGGGTTCCACACTAGGAAGCCAGATCGAAAAGAGAACCTCACAGAAGCACATCAAGCTGCTCGCGTGGGATTTGCTCTCCAGTTCCTTCCAATGCCTCAGACATTCTGGGACACTGTAGTATGGACGGACGAGAAAGTGTTCTGATCCGACGAAGATGGAAGGATGATACTTTGGCGTCCAGACAAGACACGCTACAACCCAGAGCACGTAGAAGAGGCAGGATTAGCATCGCTTTCTGGGGCTGGATGTCGGCTGTCGGTGTGGGTCAACTGGTCCGTGTATCCCCAAGAATGAATTCTGAGGAGTATGTGGAGGTGTTAGAGGGCTGCATGTTACCAAGTGTTAGTTACGTATATCCTGAGGAAGATATGCCTATCATTAACTATGTTCATGATAACAGCAGCTTTCACACTTCAGCATTTACGCGAGATTGCATAGAGCAACATCCTGAAGTTTCTCCTATCCCTTGGCCAGCCAAATCACCAGATCTGAATCCTATTGAACACATTTGGGCTATTATATTTAACGAATGGGATTGTAGGGCAGAAAAAACTCCTGAAAGCCTCGAGGATCACGTTCAGGAAGCATGGGAAAGCGTGCGCAAATGACCTCATATTTGTGAATCTCTCGTCACTTCTCTTCCTAGGAGGCTCATTAATCTTTTAGATGTAAATGGTTGGTGGACCGGGTTTTAAGCCATTAATCGTTTGTTCCCTATCCCGTAGTATGCCATACATGTTCAAGCCAATATTTCCATCCCATCCTTTCTTCATATGCACGTAGGCATCGATTTAGAAATTGGTTTCAGTTTTACCTATATATTACTTATTTTAAATGAAAATTACCCTTAATTTTCTGTCTCAATAATTATTATCAGGCATAAAATAAATTCCATTCTACAGTAAAATTAAGATTTAAGCATTGCACTTACCAGACAAAGAATTCGAAATTCAATTGCAACCTCATATAACAAAATGTATAATTTACTACAGAGTGTTGTGCTTAAACCACCACCACCGCCACCGCCACCGCCACCGCCGCCGCCGCCACCGCCACCACCGCCGCCGCCACCACCACCACCACCATTATTATTGTTGTTATTATCATCATCATTATCATGATCGTCGTTATCGTCATCATCAGTATTATTATCATCATCATTATTATCAATATCATTACCATTATCGTTGTAGTTATCGTTATTTTTATGGCTGTGTAGAGTGCTTAAAGGTAGCATTAATCCTTATTATGTTCATCTTCTCCTACCTGCTTGGGGAAGGCGGAGGAGGGGAATGTCTTGTTGATAGCAGGTAAACCTGACCTTTCCTCTCACCAAACTCAACTAAACGATAATCGGATTTTGTTCCCCTTGCCTGTCCAACCCCCTTGCCCATCGGAAAGCTAATGAATCGTTCTGTACGTCTCCACAGTTTTCGACGAAGCTGAGTTCAGGGAAGTAAGGACTTGCCGGAGAAAGAGGAGATCCAATACCACCTAAAAGACGACTGGTGCGCCCAATCATTATGAGCCAGCCAGGAGACATATCCCGCCTGTTATCGTGGATGACTTCCGGGACTGAATGGGCTGCCTTAATGAGTTCATGCCGACTCAATCTGGTCCATGCACAGTGACATGGTGGAAGAGCTATTTCATCTTCTAGGTCAAGCATGTGGAGAATTACCAGTCTTGTTTTATGAGTGGATGTATGCAATTAGTTCTTATTATGCATATTGTATGAATAAAATTCTGCATTGGTGTAATTCTTTATATCCTTGAATTAAATTACTGGCATGTTTTATATGCAAATGTGGTAGGATACCTTCTTGGCAGCATTGTTAAGTTAAATTTGCCAAATACCATCACTGTATGCAATGCATAAGGTATTGTACATTGCTGCATCTTGTCAAATTTAATAACTAAGGCCATCCACACTTTGGTTTAAGGATTTGGTAGGTGGATTTGTATATAATGTAGTAAGAACAAATAAAATCTAACACTTAACCAGCACACTCAGCTTTGTGCTAAGCATTAGCACAAAGCACTATGGCTCCCAAAAGAGGTGCCGAATAAGGTGTTAGTGTCATGTATACCATCACCATGACCTTCACATCTCTGGCAGAAGACTACTAGCACCATATTATTATGGTGGTAGTTTAAATCATAGTTAACACAGTGATATTACAATTCCCATTTGCCTTAATACATAATGATACTACACTGAAGAAACTAAATTCCTATTCATGGAACATAGAGCAACATTACACTTTTACAGAACTCGCTGATATGGACCTTGTGTATGGCGAAGCAGCAGGTCATGCTTCAATAGCTGCATAGATTTACAGCAAAAGGTATCCCAAAGAAAGACATTTCCTCAAATTATTTCAGAACCTGTAGATTGGCGTTTGTGAGAAATAGTTCTATAGTGCTGAATAAAGCAGACTACTGATGCTCTGTATGCATCTTTATAGATTCAGAAGGCAGGTTAAGTGCCTTTTAATTGATCAGTACTTTTATAATTTGCAAGAGATTTGTTTTGAGTTCTTCAACCAAATATAAATAGAGCCTATATGCTGTCCTGCATCTCCTTTTACTGTACGATATATAGCAGAATTTATATTGGTTTTTACTCTTTGTTTAAACTGTAATAAGGTGTGGAATTAGGTAATATGTAAATGAATTGTTTTACTAGAAGTATATTATGCAATGCCATCAAATTCTAACAAATTTCTATTTGGTGAATAAGGCATATGTACATGGCATGTATGCATAGGCATGCCTGTGCCCGCACGTGCATACACACACATGCACATAAACACACTCATCCATATCCACAACAGATGCAGATGTTACCAACCATAACAATGTGTGGTAGGTCCTGTATTTGAGCAATCCTATCCCTTTCATCTGTGAAAAAGTGCAAGGAGCTTTTAATTTATGCTTGTGATTGTGTAAATAGTTCTTAAGTTAGCCACAGAAATTATTTTCATTAGTGTGTATCACTCACGAGGCAAAGTTTATCAGGGATGGTTCAATTCTGAACTGCAAGAATGGTCTCCATATGAGCATATGAAAATCTCCATATAACTGTTCAGAAGAGTCACCTACAGCAGTTTATGGTGACCATGCAGCATTGCTTCTCACTATCTCAGAATACTGGACATTCTCTTTGTCTATTTTTAGGTGCATTTCCTTTATATATATTTTAAATGTTTAGTTAATCTGTTGTAATGAACCCCTGTGATATAAGGATGTATTTTTATTGATATAATATTATAGCTAGTTTAAAGTAAATTGTGTCCATGTATAGTGTCATTATTGAGAATTTTTTCATTCATGATATAGGTATCTAATCCTGAGTAAGCTAGCAATATAGTTCTGTACAGATATAATGAACAGACAATAAACAAGTTCTTATTTTTGAAAATGGTCCTTATCTTTCTTTACTTTTAGCATGTACTTTATTCTTACACATCTCTTTTGCAATTAAAATAATCTCTTCAGGTGAGAATCTGCACAAATTCTCCATAGTTCAATACCATTCATAGTGTGTGTAAAAGCTACCTACCCCAAATAAACATGTTTTTAGTACACCAAATCAAGAGACAGAAGGCTGTAGCTTTAGCTACATTTTTGCAGTTAGTATATATATATTAGTTTCAGTCAAGATGTTTATAACTGAAGAAATAGATTATGCTTTGTCTCTGTAATTTCACATTTACCTAATGTTAATTGAAATTGGTTGCATATTAACTTGGTGTTTTAATTCAAATTTAATTACAGATGTTTACTTATATTTGTGAAAATATTTATGCAGTTACAGTACTTGAAGAGCTGATTATCAGTAGCACTAACAATGTCACTCAGTTCAGAATCCAATTTATTCCTAAATATTACCCAAATAAGTGACAATCTTGCTATTTACCAAATTGCTGATATTATTTATATAATCTGGGAATAAGAACATACCCTAGCACCAATGTCAAGAAACTCCACAGAGCACTATTCCATATTGAGCTATAATTCTCTTTCACAATACTACCATATTTGGTTTTTCTTTTTGTATATTTTTTCTGTTTGAGAGCTAGGAAACTGTAAGTTTATTAGCTATTCCTAATACACCATAATGTTCCAGTTGTTGCATCAGTATTTTCACATTGCTGCCATCACCATTCTGCCATGTAGGAATGAGTGGGAGTAGGGGAATTGCTTTACACACTTGTTGTTTATTGTCAGTAGGAGAGGCCAGAGAGACGTGCCTTCTATTGGGCAGCAAATAGCAGACATCTTAGAGGCAAAAGCAAGTCTACTAGGAAAGATTAACACACCTGAAGGACAGCCACTACCTCATATCACAAAGTGAGTCATATTATTAATAAGCAAAAGACCATTCAAAAATGCAGTTTGAGAGATTTCCATTGCTAGAAGTTTCTTGCTGCCCAGTAGAGTGTATAAGACTGCATGGAAGCCCAGCAGAGTAGTAGTGTTTAGTTTCAGAGTTGTTTGTGTGTGTATGTGTGTGTCGAGCTACAAGTCGATGGGTGCGTCTCCATGGTGAGGAGTTAGTCGTGGAGCACTTCATGAGTCTGTTGGTTAGGCGACAAGTGTGAGTTGACAGAGCTGTGCAGAGAAGTGAGGTGTATTACAAGCTCCTAGATGAGGAATCAGCAAGCCATGGAATGGCCCAGTGTAGCAATTCATGAGTCGGTAAGTGTGGCTCTATAGTGAGAAATTGGCAGGCAGGGCAACAGGCAGTGAAGCAGTTTACGAACAAACTTCAGAGTTGTTTGTGTTCAAAGTTGCAGCTCCGTGTGAGAAGTAAACCAGTGTGTATGTCAGAGAGATTACTAACAGACAAGTAAGTGCATCTAAAGAGACATAAAGGAATATTAAAGAAACATGTTGAAGCTGTCTATTTTTGCAAAAAAAAATGATGATTGTAAGTTAGCATTGCACTGAAATGTTGGTGTATATAAAGAAGTTTGAAGCAAACTTCTCTTTTTCTTGTCTTTGTGACAGAATATTATGTTGAACAGTCATAAACTTAAGATAGATAGAGAGATCCAAAAATAATCCTGCAACTTCATGTTTTCATCATATAGTTGACTTACCCCTATGACATTACTTCATGTATAAATTCTGTTGCTCTTATAGTTGGTCTCACTGTTTAGAATCCATGTTGTTGAGTGTTTAGGTTGTTGTTAATAGTAAAATATTCAACAGTCATTTTAATAGAATTTTCTCATATAGTTGGCCCAGTGCAGAGTTAGTATATCAATAAGTCTTTATCCATAAAACTTTTTTTTAAACCACTTCTTGAACTATAAAAACACTTTAGCTCCACTTACATTTAAAATTAGGACATGTTCCAAGGACCCTGCATCCTCATCATCAGCTGATGTTCGACTAGTTCTTCAGGTGACCACAGGCTGCGCCGTGGCTCAGTGGTTAGACCACTTGGCTCTCACCAAGGAGGCCCGGGTTCGATCCCAGGCGACCGCAAAGTGAGATTTGTGGTGGACAACACGGCGCTGGGTCGGGTTTTCTCCAGGACCTCCAGTTTCCCCCGCCATCTCATTCCGCTGGTGCTCCATCTTCATCTCATGTTTCATCTGTGTCACCGCCTGCGGTGCTGTATGTAGTAAAAGCGTGCGTTAAACACTACACATTTCATTTCATTTAAGGTGACCGCCTCCCTCTCCTGGCGCTGCTCAATGAGTTGAATGACGTTGAATGACTTTTGGTACTGGCAAAAAGGTATTGGGAATTAACAGTTTGGGAAAATATACACATTTTTAAGAATAAAAAGAGAGCCATGAACTTTGAAATACCAATAGTAGATGACATCATTCAACTCATTGAACAGCGTCAGGAGAGGGAGGCGGTCACCTAAAGAACCAGTTGAACATCAGCTGATGATGAGGATGGGTGGTCCATGAAACATGTCCTAATTTTAAATGTAAGTGGAGCTAAAGTGTTTTTATAGTTCGAGAAGTGGTTTAAAAAGGTTTTATTGATGAAGCTCCACTGTTTATAAATACTTCTATTTATAATTCTTTTAAGTCTTTATTATCTCCTTTAAACTTTTTCTACTACATACAATAGAGTATTAGAGTATGCTATATATAGTATATCATATATGTATAATATATTAGTGTATAATATTATATACAATTACATACAATAGAGAATATAGAAGTAGAGGTATTGCCTTCCATATAAAATTCAGTACCAATATTTACAGGAAATTCATGTTTAGAGACTTACTGAATCAAAAAAAAAAAAAACATTTTTAGAAAAGGTGTGTTTGTCTGTCTGTGAACCGTGTAACGCAAAAACAAAACTTGGTTACATACTATAGTTAAGTTTAACTTCCGTGTCTTACAAGCATGTGACATCAAAATTTACAACAAAATCCCTCATTCCAGATTATGCTTTACATGGACCTTTTTTTTAAGTTCTGACTTTGTCAAAAATGGATCCAACAATTTTTATTAAATTATGCACTATATGTTTAAGATATTTGCATATCAAATGGATTTTCTGGTATTCCTCTTCATTCTCAATAAAAGAACGTAACCCATGGCATAATAGCCCAAAGTGGGCCTGAGCCTGCCAACCCCACTGACTGCCGGCCTCACGTCCACATGCACAAGGCAGAGGTGGGCGATCATCCAACTGATACGGAGAGTAGATGTGGTCAGCATCTCAGCACATCCAGCCAGAAAGTTGGCTTTCTAGACCAGGGTTGCTACCTAGCATAGCTCCTCAATTTCCTCACAATGCTAAGTAGGCACCAGTCCTATACCCGGTACTTAAAATCCTCATTCCCTAGGGGCAGGATCGATCCCGGGTGCATTTCGGATACAGGGAACCAAAGCGCATGCTCTAGCCCACTAAAACTTGGTGCAGGACTCATTCTGAGTAACTTTTGCAATATTGGTAAATCAAAAAAGGTAGGCAAAGTCTTACTACACAAAAAATTTAGATTTCATTTATGTCAAATGGTATTTTTTTGGAATAAACTGTTTACAGGATTTCCTTGTTATATGTGAATTTTGCTTAGAATTTTCTCAAAGGAGAAGTCATTTATTTTTTGTTTGATAGATATACAGATGGAATATCAAAACCATCACAAAGCAACCAATTCTTAAAAGATTTGGCTAAAACTTAAGCCTACTGCATTCTCTTACTCCTATTTTATCTATAAGAAAATATGTAATAAGACCATTTCTACAAACATTTATTTCATTTAACATGAAATAGATAAAAGAATAAGAGATTTTAAACATATTTTGTAGCACAGTGAATAGAGGAAGTCATGTGAGCGCACACTTCAGATTTTTTGCACATTGGTCTAACAATACTTATCTATACAATAGAGAAATACCCCATTCTTCTTTGACCCATTGATCAAATATGTAGTAATTACTCCTAGTAGATCCTGACATGCTCTTAAGAGAGAGTTATTCCATCCATAGAATTGTTATTTTAGATTGTGTACTTCCCTAGTTATTTCTTCCTTCGAAGTCTTTTAAAAGATAAACTGACTTGATTACTGGCTTCCTATTGTTATAGAATATATCAGAGTTAGTAGTTCTGATAACTAGAATTACTCTCATTTTTTTCCAGAGGATTCAATTCACCATTTCACAATGAGGTTTATCATTTCTTTATTTGATGTGACTTGCTATGATTTATTAAGTACGAAAGCAAATACATCTTGTACTACCCCTGAGTTGGGCCCTGGCTCTTTTGCTAATAGGGGAGATCTTCAGTACATTTACATATTTGGTATGTGATTGCCCCATTTAATTGTTATTGATTTCTTTTTAATTGTTTATTGTGCATTAGTTTTTGTCATTTTTAAATTTTTGTTTGTCCTTTACTCCTTGTTTCAACTTCTTATATTGTTTCATTGGGCTTAGATCTTTTTAACCTCACTTTCAATATATCGAGATTTAACTGTATTGGAACACCACAGTGAAGCAAAAAATTATTAAATTTTAGATGAGTCGTATTTCTTACACATCTGCTTCACTTTCGTACCTATTTTGAGGACATGTTTCGCAAATCTTCGTTTACATCTACGGCTCTTGTGCGACTGACGCTAGATCCAGCGGTGTGGGTAATTCTGGGGTTGTTGCTGCCATCTGTTGATTTAGTGATGAACTGAAATGTGGGATTCTCTTCTAGCGGGATTTCAAAGTTCATTAGTTGGTTTTTATGTTTTTCTATGTATATCCTCTCCCATATGACGCGTTCACTATGTTTTTTTACGTATTTTAGTAATTCTGTGCTATCTTCAATTTCATGATTTTCAGACCAGAAATGAGCTGCTATTGCGGACTTATCAATATTTTTGTATCTTAAGTGCCTGAAGTGTTCTTTCTTTCTAGTGCCTATGTTTCTTTTTGTCCTCCCTATGTAAATTTTTTCACAGTCTTTACACTTAATTTTGTAAATGCCTGACTTTTCCTCTGGTTTTATCTTATCAGTATTATTACCATGAAGTAGGTTTTTAATGTTGTAATTGTTTTTTGGTACCAATGTTATATTGTATTTCTTGAATATTTTTTGGAACTTTTTTGTGGCCCAGGGGTGGTAAGTAAATTTAGCAAATCTAGTTTCTTGTTTTATTGGTGTGAGAGCTGTGATCTGTTTTAATTTCTTTTGAAGTTTGAATAATTTTAGTTTTTTATCTACAAGGTTTTTTCCATATCCATTTTTAATTGCAGTTTTTAAGATTTGATGGTACTCGTTTTGATATTCTTGCTGGCTGAGAGGTAGATTTACTAATCTGTGTGTCAGACTGTTGATGGTTGCATGTTTGTGTGGAATTGGGTTGAAACTATTTGCTTTGATGTAATTATCTGTGTGTGTTGCTTTTCTATGAATGCCAAATTCTAGTTTTTCATTGCCTTTTTTGATTTTAAGGTCTAAAAAAGGTAGAGTACAGTCCTCTTCAGTTTCTACTGTGAATTGTATGCTGGGTTCTTGCAGGTTGAGTAGTTTCAAAGCATCATCTATTAGTTTGTAGGGCATCTATTAGTTTGTAGAATCCCACATTTCAGTTCATCACTAAATCAACAGATGGCAGCAACAACCCCAGAATTACCCACACCGCTGGATCTAGCGTCAGTCGCACAAGAGCCGTAGATGCAAACGAAGATTTGCGAAACATGTCCTCAAAATAGGTACGAAAGTGAAGCAGATGTGTAAGAAATACGACTCATCTAAAATTTAATAACTCACTTTCAATATTTTTCACTTTCATATCATCCTTAATTTTTTTTTTTTTTCACACAGATGACTAAAATTTTATTCCTTATATCATAATACAGTGTTTATGTACAATCTCTTCTATGCAAATTTAAACAGAGTAAATATAAGAAAAATGGTAATGTTAAAACAAAAACTAGAATAGAATGACAGGGCATAAGAGCTAAACTTTAGTGTTCCAAATATCAGAACCATAAAGAACAAGGTATACTTTAACAATTTTTATATAGTAATGTGTGCACCACATACATGCACCCTTTGGTTGCATCTCCTCTCCCTATAACAAATTATTAAACTTCACTACTTTTTTGTTTTAATCTTTCTTCCATTTAACTATTATTTCATTACAATTGCTCAAATTTTTCCCTGAGCTTCTCACAACCCCATTCTAATCTCTCTTCCCTTTCTGCAATTTGCTCAGCCATTTTAGTTTTTGCTATTTGTCAAATCTTTTAATTGATCTCTCCACTATTTTCCTTTTATATGAACTTCTAATTACTATCACTTCACTCGGCCTGGATCTAATGTAAATGTTTCTCTGTTACAGTTCTTCCCTTTCTCTGCTTCCTATTTTAATATTACAGTAATTAAACTTCACTTGCCACTTCCCTCACCCCCCAGTTACCTATGGTTTCATCACATTTGTTTATATCCCCTCCTCTACTTCTCAAGAACCTATTCTATTCTTTTTCTCCCTTGTTTTCTAACCTCTTTTTCCCCACACGTGTTTAACTCTGTGTTTTCCTAATAGCCTATGTTTCCACACTTGCTTCACTGTGTACTGGAAACTATGCAATTTCATGTCTATATTTTCTCTTTACTCCTCTATTCATCATTTATAAGTTTTCCCCCTCTTCTCTTCATTTAGCACTGTTCATCACTTCCCTTCTGTCAATGTACACTGCAGTTTCTCCACATGTATTCTAAACATTCACACCGGATATCAAAGTCAGATTGTTTACCTCTGCTGCATCAACACTCATATACTTTTCTTCTCTGATGTTGCTTACATTACTTCTCTCCTTAGACACTTGCCCATTAATACATGCTTTGCAACTTCATATAAATGTATTAAATCCTTGTCTCCTTGCCTTGTTCCTTTCTTCAGATAGCCTCCTCCTTTGCTCTTTTTTGTCATATGATAGATCCTTGTTGATATAAATAGATGTCCTTCTTAACCTTTTGTTTCTTTTAATGCATCTGTTACCAATTCACATTATGAATTTCAACACTGTTTCTTTTGCCTTCCATGTTTCCAATTATAAACACATCCCACATTAAAAATGCCTCTCACATTCACTCCTAATTTCTTCATTAACAATTCCCATATATCTTGGAATGCTCTAATTTCTTTTTGCTCTCTCACCCCAGAAGTTATTAGGTTGTATCTTCTAATGATGTCTTCCATATTTTGCAATCATCTTTCCATTTTTATCATCTTCCTTTTTATCTTCTCCAGCTCTTTAGATTTAATCTCTCTCTGTTATACCACTTCTTCCATTCTTGTTCAAATCTCATTGCCCAGCCACTATTTCTTGTCATAACTTCTTCTCCAGTCTGCTTCACAGTTGTCATAACACTTTTTCCTTTTTCCTTGTTCCACAGGAGCAACTATGGTGCACGTCTGTTCTCTTCTGTTGTCAATTTAGTGGCACTCCTTCCAAGTTGTTTTTTTATTCTTCAATATTTTCTGATTTATTTATATGCTCAAGGTATTTTTTCTATTTAAGGCCACTTAATTGGTATAGATAAAGGCCCTTTGTTCTGTTTGTATTGGCGCTAAGTCTCATAGATATTATTCATCACTGGCTCCATACTTTTGTGTGCTATGAAGCTTTAAAATGATTATTTTTTATGCATTAATGTTTCTAAAATGATGTACTAAAAACTGAATAATGGTTTTAAAAAATATTGGAACAAAACATAAAAAACTTCTAGTTTACAGGAAAGCAAATATTGAAATTTGCAGCAAAACATCAGATTTAAACCTGCGGAGTTGCAGTGCACGATAAATATCTCCAGATTACCTATTATTTTTAGTAGTAATTTATATTTGGAAAATCAATGTTCTACATTCATTCTGCTCTACTTCCATTCATTTCATACAGTGCATATCTCATTGTATATGAGAAACCCTAGTGGTTTACTGGAAATAATACAAGTTAGTTGGAGAATTTAATGTCATGCTAACATGTTGTTAGTAGCTCAAAGTTTGAGAGCAACCAGATGGAGACAGCAAGATCCATGGTTCAAATCCTGGCTATGGTATTGAAGTTTTCAGTCTAACTCTACCTATCCAAACCTTGGCTTACATACAGCTAGTGTGGAAGATTAATTTCCAATGTTCAATGTTCTCTAGGAATTGTTTGAAGTGGCTTTTGTCACTGAAAATATCAATGTATTGAATTGTGATCTTTGGTTCCAGTAGGTGGAACATCCTCCCCCTCCCCATGCGCCTAACAATTTGAAGGTTCATTTGTTAGTCTGACCTCAATTTTGATATTTTTATTTTTATTTTTCTAACCCATTTGTTAATTTCTCTGTAAACAATGAGAACTTTGAAAGTACATATGGAATAGTTAAAGCTGAGAGATTAATTTTGATGTGTACACTTTGCATAGTGATGTTTTGAAATATGTTTGTGATAGTTTTCAAGTTTTGAGTTGATATAGTTCCTCAATTTTGGACATGAGTTCCAGTGGGTGAAACTTATTTTGTGCCTCTAACAATTGGTGGATTCAGTTGTTAATTCTGGCCTCATTTATGACAATCTTTTTTTTTTTTTTTCAATCTACTTAGTAGTTCTGCATAAATGTGCCTAAGTGCCAAATAGTGACTAGTTTTCTCCATTTGCTGGTTTTCTTAGTAATTCAACTTTTGATTTGTGTAGTAATAAGTAGTCGCTACTAGTTCATCATGTCGAAGCGTACTAGGCAGCAATCTAATTTACCAAATGAACCCTTGGTAGAATCAGAAGGAACCTGTAATTCTAGTGATGCTAGTACTAATACTCAGCTTGTATCTACCTCAAGTCAAGCTATGGCTCCAGTCATGCAAACACCTGTATTTAGGCCTGTAATTGAACTATTATATTTTACAAGTGCTTCTTTTGAATCACCATTTGATTTGCTTAGAAATTTTGAAATGGTAGCATCAGCTAATGGCTGGAATGATGAAATGAAATTGAAACTTTTGCCCTTGTTACTTAAAAGATTCTTCTGCACAATGGTTCCAAATTTTTCGACATAGAAATCCACATCATGATTGGACAACATTAGCTAGCAGTTTTCTCATAGCTTTTCAAATGACCAATTCAGTAGACTTGCTAGAAATGAAACTTAGAAAAAGAGTTCAACTAGATATAGAAACTGTAATAGATTATGTTTATGAGCTACTATGTACTATAGTGTATATTAATGATTTGGTAGATAATGTAGAAAACAGAACAGATATAAATGTTACACTTTTTGCAGATGATACAAATATTTTTGTCAAAGGGGTGAATAAGGAAGGGGCAGATGCACATATTGAAAATAGTCTAAAATATATCCAAAAATGGTTTAGTGCCAATATGTTAATATTGAGTGAGGAGAAACCAGCAGCCCTAAGCTTCTATAATAAAATGAGTGGAAGTCAATTGTATCCAAAATTAATGCTGGGACAAGACCAAATACATTATGCAAAAGCTATCAAATTACTGGGACTAATAATACATGAAAATTTAAGTTGGGAAACTCACATAGAGACATTGATGAAAAAACTTAGTAAAATGTGTTTCTTAATCAGGGCAATTACAGGCATGTCGAGCTTGAAAGTTCGGAGAGTAGTGTACTTTTCATATATTCACAGTTTGTTGGCGTATGGTATAATTTTTTGGAGAAATTCTAAAAACAGTATAAAAGTATTCAGATACCAAAAGAAAATAATTAGAATCATAGCGGATCTCTCAAGCACAACTAGTTATAAGCCATACTTCAGTAAATTAGGTATCTTACGACTGCCAGGTATATACATATATGAAACCCTTGCACATATGAAAGCAAGCCTAAGTTTATTCAAAACAAACCCTGAAATTCATATACACAACACTAGAACAAAGAATAATTTATTTGTGAAGTCACACAAAACAAAGATGTATGAAAATAGTTTAACATACTGACTTATATCTTTACAATAAGCTACCTGAATCTATAAAAAAGATTGAATCACAACATCAATTTAAGAAATTGTTATTAAACTTCCTTAGAGCCAATAGCTTCTACAGCATGGATGAATTTTTAAATTTTTAAATATTTAGTTTTAAATATTTTATTTCCTTTTACATCAACAAATGGAAATACAAAATCAAGATTACAATTATAAAATCCATACTGAAATATGCCATATATTCCTAAATCCTGAAAATCCTATCATGTTATCATGTTGCCCACCATTGAATAGTAATTCAGTCCCCATACACCTAACCCTAGCTTTTTGTGTATTAAGGCCCTCTGCTCCTTTTTACACTTTTTGCCATTTCATCTATCCCACTCTACATTTTTTTCTTAATTGTTCTTAGCCATCTCTCTTTAATTTTCCCTAAATAATTCCCTATATTTCTCCTGTTCTTTTCTCCTTTTACTGACAACATTTTTCTAATTACTACTTTACCCCCCAAACTGTCCCATTTACGTAGCCAAGCCTGCTCTCTCTGTATCTTTGTTTGACTACAATTTAATATACAATAGAAATCTGCATTCTCTTCTCCACACAATGGGCATTTATCTAGCTCCCTCTCTTGACCTATACCTTTCAAGTTTCTCACTCCTGTTTTCGCCCAAGCAAAACCTTCTCGCCCTAACTTACTACATATATCTATATATCCTTCCATCCCCCAGGTTGTAATATTTAGTTAGCTACCTTAACTGTAAATATTTTACTTCATTTTTAATTTTACGTGTCCTATAACATGTACATGTTTTAATGGATGAATCAATAAATCAAATCAAATCTCTGTGTGACCAGATTAATCCATGCATGTCACAAGCTGAACAAATTAAACATTAGTTGAAAATTCCTTTCTTGGAAAGTAAGTGTTGTTTAGTGTCATTAATCGACTCTCTTAAAAGTTAATTAGTTTAAAAGTTTAAAATATCATTATGTGCAAACTTTAGTTCTCCTAAACCCACAATCAGTTCATGAGGTTTTAACTGTCATCCACAGAGTAGACCAAGCTCAGTTTTATGTACAAAATTGATAGCACATCCTTACCCAAACTAATGTAAATGCTACAGTTCAACCTCCCTAGGCTTTAACCAACCTTCAATGCCACAACTCTTGCCATCTACTAGCACTGCATCTGCATTTCCTGTACCCATTACAGATTTGATTAATAGAGTTGAACAGTTATGAACACAGTTCAATCAGTTTCAGACACCACCATCAGTGCCTGTACAGTCGAGCCAGCCTTGTTTTCAGTTGCAGTGCAGTCAACCTTCTGGACAGTCTTCAGATCGTCAGTATCAGAGCGATCCATCAGTCATCTGTTCCAGATGTAACAGAAGAGGACATATGGCAAGAGTGTGTTGCAGTCCCCTGCCTCAGTCAAAAAATGACCACTGCCCAGCCTCAAGGGACCAGACGTAGCAACATCACAGCCACATTCCAGCCAGGCTGCTAACCAACCCACACCAGATCTACAGGTATCTCAGGTTCCTTCACAGTCATCAATACAAAGGAATGTAGCCACTGTATCAGTTCAGATTTTGAATCTTACAGGTATAATTAATGATAATGAATTATTAATTTTTAGATGAGTCGTATTTATTACACATCTGCTTCACTTTCGTCAACAAACAATATTTGAAACTAAAGACAAAAAGAAGGTTAATATCAGCGGACATAAAATTTATCAACAAGTGCCTAAAACAAAACATTTCTCCGAAATTTGTAAGAAAAATAGTAAAATTTAACAACAGTAGAGAACAATTAGCTGCTGAAAAACGAAAGTGAAGCAGATGTGTAATAAATAGGACTCATCTAAAAATTAATAATTTTACGCTTCACTGTGGTGTTCCAATACAGTTAAATCTCGATATAATGATAATGAAGTTAACATTTTGTTGGATACAGGTAGTACAGTTAGTATTCTTAATGCAGCTCATGTTACTGATGTTTCTAAATTGCAACCTTTTCAAATGATGTTGAGAACTGCTGGAAACAAATTGTTGGATGCACCCTATCGTACTGCCTTGGAATTTGTTATTGATAATACTGTTTTTTAGGAAAATGTTATGGTAGTCAAAGATTTAGCACATGACCTCATTTTAGGCAACCATTTTCTCAATGAACATGGTGTAGTTATTGATTATGCTCAAAATTTAATTACATTGACCACTACTAACGGTAACATTCTTCAAATTCCTATTCATCATGCTATTGCACCTTTTGCTAATATAGCTATTAATCCTTTGCAAGATTATGACTCTGATCAAGTAAATGCTGTTAAATTTACTGTGGTTCAAGAAAATATCAACAAGAAAATAAACAAGAGCATATATGTATTAAAACAGACAACACAAATTATGGATGAAGTCAGTGCACTAAAGGTTTATTATGTATTTATAAATGCACACCTAAGTTACGGGATCATTTTATGGGGAGCAGCAAGCAAGAAAAATATGTTAGAAACATTTAGGCAACAAAAAAGAGCCCCTAGGAGACAATCATGTAAAAGTAGTTTCAAAAACTTAAAATACTTAGATTTAAGGGAACATTAGCTGCCAAATATATTGAAAGTACTGCAAATAATTTATACAATCATTTACCTCACTCTGTCAAGGCAATAAATGAGGAAGTGAAGAAAATTTACGCAATAAAGACTTACCCGGTGAAAAATGCTTTTTACTCAATTGACAAATACAAAAATGGAAGAGTGACTTACTTTATTAAAATTTGTTATGAATCTATTTTGTTTATCTCGAACTGATAATAATTTGTAAATAGATTTATTTGTTTTTATTTTTGAACTGTAAAAATATAATTATAGTGCCATTTTTTGACAATGCTTTGTAAAAATTTTTGCAAATGGCTGAATAAATCTGAATGTAAAACTTTCCCCTTTAACAACTAGTTTTGTGACAATTCAGCCTATGATACCAGTTATGAATGGTGTTGCCCTGGAACCCTCTGAATCTATTATGCAGAAAAAGCATATTTCTGTTCCCTCTCTATTGTGTCAGCCTTCATAAGACATTGTAATTCCAGTGGACAATAATACTGCAGTACTTCAGACATAGTTTGCCAATACAGTATTAGCAAAAGCTTATGATGTTGTTTTAGTGAAAAGCAGTTCTATTACAGCACCTGATGTTGCTACATTAAAAGCTCCCAACTTTGACTTTAATGTAAATAGTGTCACCCGAACGTCGGAACTGCCTATAGAACCGGCCGGCAGCAGCAGCAGCAGCAGCAGCAGCAGCAGCAGCAGCAGCAGCAGCAGCAGCAGCAGGAGACGTCAGGCGTTCGCCACACCCACTCATTTGTCTTATAGCGGTACCGAGGGGTGGCTGGAAAAACATCACTGTGCGGTCTCTTTCCGCTCCACCTGAGTTCTCGAATATACGGGATATTTGATCTAATCTGGAACCTTCTAGATTGGCTAGTTGGTCCTGTATAACTAACGCGTTGGGCTGGAGGAGAGTGAGTTCTTGTCGAGCAGTCGTGAGGATCGCCCAGTGAGGGAACAGACTGTGTACGTGCATCGGAAGAGTGTACGTAACTGTGAGCGTGCAGTGGAACTGTAACGGACGAACTGGTGAATTGTAATTGTGTGCATTACGTAATTCTGTGTAATCGGCAAGTGTTCAAATGTAATTCGGTGGAAATAAAGAACATTTTTGAGTGGTGCAATCGGACTTTTAATTTCACGAACCCACAAAGTCACACTGGTGTCAGAAGTGGGATGACAACATCACCGAACATTACAACCATGGACGCGGCATTGGAAAAGATTTTGGAGAAGATGATGGAAATGAAGGCCGAACTGACCTCGGAAATGAAGACGGCAAATGACAACATCACCGAGAAAATGGAAAAGAAGTTGGAGGCGGCAAAAAACAACCTGGCCGCAGAGCTGAAACAAATGAAGACGGCCAACCACAACATCACCGAGAAGATGTAAGAAATGAAGGCCGAATTAACAGCAAAGACGGAAACGGCAAACAACTTGGCCACGACAATGACCGCAAAGATGGCCGAACTGACC
Organism: Mantis religiosa; assembly: GCA_030765055.1. Taxonomy (NCBI): domain Eukaryota; kingdom Metazoa; phylum Arthropoda; class Insecta; order Mantodea; family Mantidae; genus Mantis; species Mantis religiosa. Next base: position 107,851,765 of record CM060950.1, read on the forward strand.
ACGGAAATGAAGGTGTCGAACGAAACTCTCGCCGCCAAATTTGAAGAACAGTTGGCCGGCGTGAGGGATGACGTGACGGAGCTGGGCAAGCGGATGGGCCAAGTGGACGAGCGCGTCGAGGACCTGGCGAACCGCTTCAATGACCTAGAGGAAAAAGCATACAGTAACGCCAAGTCCCTGAACGCCATGGCGGAAGACGTCGAAGACCTTGCTAACCGCGTTAACAACCTGTAAGGAAAGGCCGACAGCAGCGTCAAGTCCCTGAGCGCCATGATGGAGGACGTCGTCGGCAGGAGGTTGAAGGATTTGAAGGCCGACGCACCGGGACGCGACACAACATCGGCGTACCGCAGACAGCTAAAGGCAAGGTCACAGCAGCCAGGGGAGACGCTGCAAAAGTTCGCCCTGACAGTTGAACAACTGGCTAGCAAGGCTCTAGTCGACCTCCCACCAGAGTTCGTATCCCGGGAAGCTGCCTACACATTCGTGGACGGGGTACGAGATACGGAGATTCGTCGGCGCCTAATGCTTGGCGATTACAAAACCATCCATGAGGCGCTGAGAGCAGCATTAAGGATGGAGGTGGCCAAGGTAACATCTATCCCGACGTCGAGCACGAGGAGTGTCCGCTACACCGGAGACAGAAGATTAGCCGAGGGACGCCGGCGAAGACCTAGTGGCCTGTGTTGGGGGTGTGGACAGCCCGGACACGTGCAAAGAGACTGCCCAAACCAGGAAGAGCAGCCGGAAAACGAGTAAGGGCCGTCGTGGAGAGGGGCACGTCGGCGCCATCACCACCATCCCCTCGAGTGACACTGCGCGCCGTCAGCCGGCGTATGGATGACAACCTCATCGCGGACGGTTGGGTAAGAGGAAAGCCGTGCCGCGTGCTGGTGGACACCGGGGTGGCGGTGATCATCATCAGACCTGACGTGGCGAAGGGTTTGCCTACAAGGAAGCCGAGCCGACTATATCAGCTTGTCACGGCATCGGGCGACAACTTGCCTCTGGAGAAGGATGCCCTGCTGAAGCTGACATTAGGAAAGAGCACCGTACGTCTGTGGGTGTTAGTCGCGAAAGTGGCTGAGGAGGTGATACTGGGATTGGATGCCCTCAGGAGCCATGAGGCGACGGTCGACGTTGGCAAGAAGGTCCTGCGGCGCAACGGAGAAGAGGTTATACTCCGTCAACCAGAAGAGCGCCTTGGAATATGCAGGGTCGTCTTGGACGAAGACGTGGTTGTCCCCGGGAGGAGCGAGGTGGTGGTGACGGCGCGACTGGAAGGCCAGAGAACCAGGAACATGATGCTGGACCAGAAGACACCTGTGCACGGACTATGTGCAGCCAGGGCACTGCTGCCGTGCCAAGAGGAGGTGCCAGTGAGACTGCTAAATCTAACGGACACCGATCACGACGTTCAGGCCGGGACGGAGTTGGGAACGTTCGAGCCCGTGGTAAGCGTAACAGCAATCGACAAGACGCAGGAGCCGGTGCCGACGCAACACCTGGGGCCTCGGCTAGAAGGCTTACTGGAGAGGGCGGCCGACCACCTGACCGCAAAGCAGCTAGAGAAATTTCGACAACTGCTAAGACGATACCAGCGCGTCTTCAGCCAAGGTGATAGTGACTACGGCCGCACGGACAAAGTGCTTCCCCGCATCGAAACCGGGGACGCCCGGCCTATTGGGCAACCACCTAGACGCGTTCCGCTGGCGAAGCATGGGGCGGTACGAGACATGCTGGAGGACATGAGATCCAGGGGAGTAATTGAAGAGTCGGACAGCCCTTGGTGTTCCCCTGTTGTCTTGGTGACGAAGAAGAACGGCGAGCTGCGCTTCTGCGTAGACTACAGAAAGCTGAACGCTGTCACCCGGAAGGACTGTTTTCCCTTACCCCGGATTGACGACACCCTGGACACACTAGCTGGTGCACAGTGGTTCTCGACCCTGGACCTGAAGTCGGGCTACAGGCAGGTAGCTCTAGACCCAAGAGACAAGGACAAGACCGCATTCTCGACAGGCCAAGGGCTCTGGCAGTTCACGGTTATGCCCTTTGGCCTCTGCAACGCACCAGCTACCTTCCAGCGCCTCATGGAGTCAGTGATGAGAGGGCTGACTTACGACGCCTGCCTGCTATACCTGGACGACATCATCATCGTCGGAGACTTTTCAAGATCACCTCGAGAATCTGAGTAAGGTGCTACAGAGACTACAGGCGACCAACTTGAAGCTGAACGCGAAGAAGTGCCAGCTTTTCCGTAAAGAAGTGAACTACTTGGGCCACATAGTCTCAGCAATCGGGGTTGCCACAGACCCGGAGAATACACAGGCTGTGAGAGATTGGCCTCGCCCAAAGGATAAGAAAGAGTTGCGCAGTTTCCTAGGGCTGTGCAGTTATTACCGCCGCTTCATAAACGGGTTCTCCAACATCGCAAAACCCCTCACCCGCCTGACAGAGGAACACCGGCTTTATGCGTGGACGGAGGACGCCTAAGACGCTTTCCAGCACCTGAAGAACACCCTGTGCAGTGCTCCAATTTTGGGACTTCCACAACCGGGTGGCGTCTTCATTGTGGACACCGACTCCAGCGACCATTGCATTGGAGGTGTCCTATCGCAGACCCAGGACGGCCATGAGCGGGTGACAACCTACTACAGCAAGACGCTATCCAAGGCAGAGAAGAACTACTGCGTCACCCGACGGGAGTTACTGGCGGTAGTAAAGACCTTGGAGCACTTCCACAAGTACCTGTACGGTCAGCCATTCCACCTGAGGACTGACCATTCTGCCCTAACCTGGCTATTGAGCCTTAGGAACCTGGAAGGCCAGACAGCACGTTGGGTCCAGAGGCTGCAGGAGTACGGCTTCACCTCGGAACATCGTAGAGGAAAGAGCCACGGTAGCGCTGACGCCATGTCCCGAAGACACTTTCCAGAAGAGTGCGGCCAGTGCACAAGAGTGGAAGAGAAGGAGCATGCCGCAGTAGTCCGAGTAATCATGGCAGTTCCTGCGGACGGCTGGAATAGCGCAGGCCTGAGGAGGGAGCAGCTGGCGGACGCAGACTTGGGGCCACTCTTGAGGGAAGTGGAGGCAGGGACGAGACCAACCTGGGAGGACATCGCACCGAGGAGCGCCACCTACAAATCTTACTGGGCCCAATGGGACTCGTTGAAGACCAGAGAGGGCGTGCTTTTCCGGGCATGGGAGTCACCCGATGGGAAGACGCAGAGAGAGCAGTTGGTACTTCCCCGGAGTAAGGTCCCGGAAGTCTTGGAGGAAGTGCACGCCGGTACTTCAGGAGGACACCTGGGAGCGAACTGAACGATTGACAAACTACGGCAGCGCTACTACTGCCTGAGACTCCGAGCAGATGCTGAGAGATGGTGCCGTCAGTGTCACGTGTCCGCGGCGAGACGCGGCCCTCAGACTAGGAGCCGGGGTTGGATGCAGCAGTACAACGTCGGGGCGCCATTCGAACGGATCGCCGTTGACATTGCTGGACCGTTCCCAGTTTCCGACCGAGGCAACAACTACCTAATGGTGGTCGTGGACTACTTCACCAAGTGGCCGGAGGTGTATGCCATCCCAAACCAAGTGGCAAAGACAATCACAGACTGCCTCGTGGAGCAAGTGTTCTGTCGATTTGGGGTGGCGTTAGAGCTGCACAGTGACCAGGGTACCAACTTTGAGTCCAACCTAATGAAGAAGGCACTACAAAGGCTTGGAGTGAACAAGACCCGCACGACACCTCTACATCCCCAGTCGGATGGCATAGTCGAAAGGTACATCAAGACCTTAGAGGAACACCTGAGGAAGGTCGTGGCAAGCCACCAGCGAGACTGGGACGTCAGGTGCCTCTGTTCTTGCTGGCCTACCGCTCGTCTACACACGACACAACTGGGATGACGCCAGCCAGCTTAATGTTCGGCCGAGAGTTGCGCCTCCCTTGTGACCTGGCTTTTGGAAGCCCTCCGGAAGCGAAACAGCCAGCGACCGAGTATGTGGAGAAGTTGGTGGACCATCTCCACGACATGCACGAGATAGCTCACCAGAACATCCAGAAGGCGAGCGACTGCATGAAGACCAGGTATGACAGGCAAGCCAACAGCCAAGGGTTCCAGCAATGTGACCTGGTCTGGTTGTACCGTCCTACCCGGACCAAGGGACGCTGCCCGAAGCTCCAGCAGCCATGGCATGGACCGTGCCGGGTGGTGAAGATGATTAACGACGTGGTCTACCGCATGCAAAAGGTTCCCCGAGGGAAGATGTTGGTGGTACACCTGGATCGCCTGGCACGCTACGATGGTACTGTTCGGGACGACCAGCTTTGAGGAGAGAGCAGTGTCACCCGAACGTCGGAACTCCCTATAGAACCGGCCGGCAGCAGTAGCAGCAGGAGACGGTAGGCGTTCGCCACGCCCACTCATTTGTCTTATAGCGGCAACGAGGGGTGGCCTAAAAAAATATCACTGTGCCGTCTCTTTCTGCTCCACCTGAGTTCTCGAACATACGGGATATTTCATCTAATCCGGAACCTTCTAGATTGGCCAGTTGGTCCTATATAAGCAACGCGCCGGGCTGGAGGAGAGTGAGTTCTTGTCGAGCAGTCGTGAGGATCGCCCAGTGAGGGAACTGACTGTGTACGTGCATCGGAAGAATGTACGTAGCTGTGAGCGTGCAGTGGAACTGTAACGGACGAACTGGTGAATTGTAATTGTGTGCATTACGTAATTCTGTGTAATCGGCAAGTGTTCAACTGTAATTCGGTGGAAATAAAGAACATTTTTGATTGGTGCAATCGGACTTTTAATTTCACGAACCCACAAAGTCACAATAGTAAATTGTCTGACTCACAGAAAGCAAAGCTGCATTCTTTACTTTTAAAGTACACTTACAGTTCTGCTACCTCTCTTCAGGAATTAGGTACTACTGATGTAGATGAGTTTGAAATTATAGTAACAGATACAAACCCCACTAAGCAAGGACCTTAGAGGATATCAATTAAACAGCGAGAAGTTATTGCACAACAAATGAGGGAAATGAAAGATGCTGGTATAATTTGAGAGTTGCAATCCCCTTGGGCTTTGCCTGTTTTCTTAGTTGAAAAGAAATATGGTTCAATGAGGTTTTGAGTTGACTATAGAAAATTAAATGCAGTAAACTGAAACATCTTCATTTCCATTGCCACTGATTGATGATTTCCTTACTTATTTGGGGGATGCAGAATGGTTTGTTTCATTAGATCTTTTATCAGCCTATTTTCAAGTGCCCATTGCAGAAGATAGCATAAAGTATTCTTCATTTGTCACTTTTCCAGGTCAGTTTGAATTTGAAAGACTATCGTTTGGATTGACTAATGCCCCTAAATTTTTCAGTTACATAGCCGAAAAGTTGCTAGGTGATCTTAGGCATAGAAAAGCCTTTGCTTATTTTGGTGATCTAGTTGTATTTGCCAAAACATTTGAGGAATTGCCAGCAAACTTAGAAGCTGTTTTTCAAAGTCTAGAAAGTCATAATTTCAAACTTAAACCACAAAAGTGTTTCTGAAAAGAATTAAACTCTTAGGTTTTGAAGTTTCAAAGGATGGTATTTCCCCTGATTCAGATAAAGTTGTTTCTATTCAAAAGCTGCCAACTCCTAAAAATTTCAGAGATGTTAGGAAAGTTTTAGGACTGTTTAATTTTTTATAGAAAATTCATTAAAAACTATTCTACCATAGCTCAACCTCTGATACAGTTGACTAGGAAGGATCAACCATTCCTATGGAGTAGAAATCAACAATCAGCATTCCAAGAGTTAAAACAATCTTTGATATCAGCTCCTGTTTTGGCCCATTATATTCCAGGTGCATATACGGAGCTTCATACTGATGCTTCAAAGATCTGTACTGATTCCAATCATTGATGCTCTTAAAGATCCTAATTCTGCTCCTGCTAAAATTCAGAGACAAGCTTCCACCTACACACTCAAGTCTGGTGTTTTGTATATTCATATTTATTCATCCTTGATATCTTGTACAAGATAATGGACACGTCAAGCACAATATAAAGAATAACATTAATATAGTAACAGGTAAATAATATACAAAAGAATATGTGATTACAAGAAATAGATAATATAGTAATTTAAAAAACTAAAATGTATAAGAACATAATATATCATACAGCAGAAGAGAAAACTAACTAAAAAACTCTTGTACAGAACAAAAACATTCTTCAATTAAGAATTTTGAAAAGTAATAAGATAAGATAGGATAAAATGTTTATTAGCAGCAACAATTACAGCAACAGCACATCAAGACCACAAGACCACCATTTTATGTAAACTCAAGATTTAAAAATTCCTGAATTGAATATGGCATATGGACAAAGAGTAGTTTTAAAATGTCTAAAATGTTTCTTATCAAGTGATTTTAAAGTATATGGTAATTTGTTATACAAACTAATTCCTCTATGGGCGATGCTGTTAAGACTTTTATAGATCCTATGTGAAGTTAAATGGAAGTTACCCTTTCATTATTCTTATAATTTTCTTTTGAATCTTAAATACCTGAGATACTTTTGGAGATGAACCCCATAGTGGTATGGCATAAGAAATATGGGTTTGTACATAGACAAAATACACAGATCGCAAAACATCAAGCGTAACAATATTACTAAGTATTCTAAATGCGTAGCATAATCGAGTGAGCTTATGCGTTATTTTCTCAATATGAGTTTTCCAAGAGAGAATGCTGGTTCTACGTGTCCTCTACATCTATTTGTAATTCCAGAAGCTCTTAAATATGAAATTTTATCATCATGTCATGAAAATCCTCTTTCTGGTCATTTAGGTTTTGCTAAAACATTTGCAAACATTCACTCTCGATAATATTGGATCGGAATGAAAAAAGATATAGAACATTTTGTTCGTTCTTGTCATAGCTGTCAAACGAGAAAAGGTCCAACTGATCAGCAACCTGCTGATCTATTAGAACCTATTCCTGTGACAGCCATTGGTGAACGTTGGGGTATTGATTTGTTAGGTCCTTTACCAAGATCCAATTCTGGGCATAAATATATAATTGTTGCAACAGAATATGCCTCCCATTTGGTTGAATCTGCACCCCTGTTCTCTGCTACAATTAAACAAGTTGCTAAACTCATTTTACATAACATTATATATCGTCATGGAGCTCCTGCTATATTACTTTCTGATAGAGGTTCACTCTTCCTTAGTGAAATTACCCAAGAATTGTTAAAATCTTTGTCTGTGTCAGCTAACTTCACCAGTGCTTATCACCCAGGCAGCAATGGATTAACTGAACGTTTTAATCAAACTTTTGAATATGCTTAGTCATTTTGTTGACTCTAATCAGAAAAATTGGGATGTTATATTGCCTTATGTCATCACTAAATTTTCTCCTTTCTTTTTTATGCATGGTCGAGATCCTACTTTGCCTAACCAAGTGCAGTTGCAAGCTACATTAATGAATCTTTATTGTCTGTAAACTTGCGAGTTACAAGCATTAGACATTGTCACATTCTAAAGTATGTACATGAGTATTTAGCTTTGTTTGAGGAGTTTCCATTTACATTAACCTTAACAATTATTGTGTTACATAATTAGTACAACTATTGCATACAGAGTTATTTTAGCTAATATTTACATATTTTCTACAATATTTTCATATTCCTAGTACTAGTAAGTATATAACTACATCAGTGTAGAGTTATAATAATATAGTACAATTCTAATTCCCTTAAACTTTACAGAGATTTATATATAAGAAATAGGTATAATAATTACAACAAGAATATAAGACAATTATAATTCACTTAGGCTGTATAAACATTTATCTATGCAGTATTTTTTCAAGAGATTTTTAAATATATTGCCTTGTGCTGATTTAATATATGAAGGAAGTTTATTATACAAAATGACACCTGCAATGTATGGGTCTTTGTTGGTTTTTGCTTTATATTCTCTATGGTAGTTGTTTATTCCTCTAGTGTTATAACGATAATGTTCCCTATTTAGTGATGTGAATTTACTATTAGTCCTAACAAGTACGATAACCTTATACACAAACAATGATACCACAGTTAGTATACATTGTCGTCTAAAAATTTCCTTTACTGAATGGCGACTTGACAGGCTGAAGATGTACCTTAGACTTTTTTCTGCAAAATTGGGATCTTATTTAAGTTTAACTGCCTGGTAGCTCCCCATATTTCAATACCATATGCGATATGTGAATGAATTAAGCCGTGATATACCATTTTTAGTGTGTCACTTTCTAGCTATGGTGATAATTTCCTTAGTAAATATAAGTAAGTACATAATTTTTTACTTAGCATTTCTATATGGCTGTTGTATGATAGCTTTTTATCAATAATAATACCCAAGAATTTTGTGGATGATATTTCTTCAACAACTGTGTTATTCATGCTGATGACTAAATCCTGATCGTTGCTGTCCCGCAGTTCAGATAATATATATTTTGTTTTGTCACAATTGATGTGCAGTTTTGAGTATTTCAGATAATTTGCTACATGGGTTAATGATGCAGAGGCCTTTTCTTCTAGTTGTTTGAAAGTTTTGTCTGCACACGTTAGAGATGTGTCGTCTGCATATGATGTTAAGCTACATTCTTTTGGGGTTTGTATGTCATTTACATAGAGTAAGAATAATAGGGGACCCAATACTGAACCCTGAGGAACTCTCGTTCTTACCACACCATAGTTTGATTTAACTGCCTGACTAATTTTCCCTTGATTCCAATATATTTCGGTACATTTTTCAAGTATGATGCTATGAGTTTGTGTACTTTACCTGTTATTCCATATTTCTGCAGTTTACTTAATAGAAGTTCATGAGAAATTGAGTCGAACGGTTTTGATAAGTCTAGAAATATTCCTACAGTTTCGTTTCCTTCTTCCAAATTTATCATAATATTATGTATAAATTCTGACACATCTGTAACAGTTGAGAATCCTTTGCGAAAACCGTGTTGTGAGTTAGACATAATACTGTTTGACTCAATGAAACATGTTAACCTTTTATACAAAATTTTCTCATACAGTTTTGCTATTATTGATGTTAAGGTTATGGGTCGGTAGTCGCTGACCATCTCCTTGTCCCCCTTTTTATGTACCGGCCTAACTATGTTTAACAGTTCCTGGAACACCGCATTTTCCATCTGATCAATGTACCAGAATGTACCAGATGTACCAGAATTTCCACAAATAAATGTTTACAATATTTTAAAATTCTTGGTGCTATACCATCCCACCCAGGTGCACTGTTACTTTTTAATTTGCTGATGACTAAATCCACTTCCTCAGCACTTGTTTCGTACAAATATACACTCCGACATACATTTACTATTCTAGAGTGGTGTTCTTTATCATCACTATTGTCACTTCTACCCATCTCCAGGAAATAGTTATTTAACAGGTTACTGACCTCATGTGGGTCCACTATGTGTCTGCCATTATAATTTAATTGAATGCTATTTTTTATGTGTGTATCAGTTTTCATTTGATTATTTACAATTTGCCATGCTGTTTTGGCTACATTGTTTGACATAATTATTTCTTTACTATTGCTGAACTTTTTGTAATTTATCAGCGCTTGCTTATACTGTTTTTTATATTTTTTAGTAGTTCCTTATAGACGTTCAATTTAGTAGCTTTACAGAATTCGTAATTATCTTTAATTTTTTCTCGGAGAACCTTTTATCTCCGCAGGCAATTTTGTTTTTTTTGGGTTTACTTTTCGTGAGCAACTTCTTTTTTACCGGACAAGCTGAGTTATAATGGAGTCTAAATGTATTGAAAAAGAGGACCACTTTTCGTATGTAGTTTTTGAATTATAAACACCAGACCAATTTTCCTGAGATAGTCTATCAATTAAGTTCTGTACATTACTTTCTCTAAGATCCCTACTATATGTATATTTTGGTTCTATATTTTCAATGACGAGTCTGTATATGTCTACTACCTGGGCTGTGTGATCTGAAATATGAAAGTCGTTATTAAAGAATGATGATTGCTTTGGATCTATGTTGGTTATTACATGATCAATTGCCTTGCTTGAACAGTCTGTTATTCTGGTGGGGCCAACGTCTATGATATTTAGGTTGTAGCTTTTTATAATTCCACATAGGTCATCATTATTAGTTTCAATGTTTAAATCACCTAATATTATAATTTCCCTATTCTTTTTATATGCTTCGTTTAAGAACGCATCTAAACTATTTAGAAATTCTGTTAGTTTTGAGTTTGGGGATCTATACAAACCAAAAATTAAAATGTTACCCTTATCTGTTAGAACCGATATGCCAGCAGTTTCAAAGAACATTTCTTTGCTGTGTTTACTAAGCCATTTTACTTTGCTGCAATTGATTTCTTTCCTGACAAATATTACTACCCCACCGCTCTTATGATTATTTCGGCAAAATTTATGCATTTGCTTATAACTGTTAAAATTTACACTATTTAACTGGTGACCTTCTTGTGCTTCAGACTCTTCAAAATATTCAGAAGGGTCATGAGGTTCCTATTTGTAGTATCAATCAACAACAACTCAAGTAAAAAGCTTTGTATGATGCCAAACATAGAGGTGTTCAATTTAATGTTGGACTAATTGTGAAAGTCTTTACTCCCATTAAAAAGAAAGGTAAATCTACTAAGCTACTTCATAGGTATTTTGGACCATTTGAAATTATTAAACAAATCTCTCTAGTGACATATATTGTTGGTCAACCACATGCTCCATGCACTAAACATCAAATTGTACATGTTTCTAGAATTCTTCCTTATTATGATCCTGTAGGCCCTTATAGGGTATAATTATTTTTTTTTATTTTTTTTTGGAAATTCATATAAGAATAGCCAATGAACCAGATGCTATTTCATGTTTTAGATGCTGTGTTTACTTTTAGGCATTACTAGAACTTGTCATTTATTCTGTAGTAAAGTGTTTAATAGTGCATTTATTTTTCTCAGGCATGTAATGTTTAAATTATCACTGATTTGTCAAACATAATGGGTAAATTTTGACAGTGACTCTTGTTCTGTGTTGTTGAACTTTTTCAGATATGATGCTGCTGTACCTTTGTCTTTCTGTTTAGTTTATTGCAACTATGTGTTTTCTAGGTGAGTGATGAAATGTGCCCCTGGATTATTATGTGTGCTTATAGATTTGCTTCAAGGAATTGCTGAAATGCAACCTTGGATGTGGTGTGGATGTTCTAATTGAGAAAATATATTTGGTGTACTTGAGAAGTTTTACAGGGTAGCCAGGCACGTATTTAGAAGTTAATTTCCAGGGGGGTCCAATAATTCTACGTTGAATTATTTACTTTTAACAGTTAATTAGGGATGTGTTTTTATCATGTTAGTAAAAATTAAAAACAAATGTATTGTTACATTCACATGACTTTCTCTCCTATCCGCACCGCTAGTGTAGATGGTAGCGTTCAAGAGGTCCCGAGTTCGAATCTCGCCCAGGATGAGTTGCCTGCATAAGGTTTTTTCCAAGATTTTTCTCCTTATCCTTAAAGAAGAATGTTGGGTACTTCTATGCTCCATGGACCCTGGACGCATTTGAGCATCATTTCACCCATTTCAGTCAACGTCCGATATGACTTAACGTTGGAGGACGTAAAATTACAAAAAAAAAAAAAAAAAAAAAAAAAAAAATTGACTTTCTCCACCCAAGCTTCTACAAAATTCTTATTATGAAAATTTGTTTTCTTGATTCTTTGGATAAAGTCTGTAGAAGGCCTTTAGTTGCACAGTTTTTCTTCTTATAACTGGAATAAACTGGTATAAACAATAATCAGATATTTAAAAAGCGAAACACTGACTGATGCATTTAAAGAATTAGTTCTCCTTGAATGAAAAAGGGAATAGGAACTTAGAAGTCAAAAATCAAATACCTTTAAGTAAGTATCTGAGAATTGTAATTACCAACAGATAATATATCGGAATTGGTTAACCTTGCAATACATTATTGTAATTGACATTATTTGTATATTTTAACGAGTTCTACAGCTGCTGTGCAGTAACTGTTCGTTAATTTCTTAAGTTTAGAATAGTTATACGAACATCACTTCCAGTAAAGTGGACTTCGAGTTTTTCCTCAAAAAATTCACAGTAGGGTATCTTAAATAAGTTGTGTTTTAATTAAAATTATTGAAGCCATTTTTGGACGATTTTCTTGAAAATCTTCGTTTCGCATCCTTGAAAGATAACGAAATTAAAACCTACATTTCGTATTCCTCCAATTTTTGGGTTTTGTAATATGCTATTAGCAAACACAAAAAACATACACACTGGAGCGCGCGTGCGGACATTCTTTTTTAATTTTTGTCTTTGTTCTGGTTTCCTCTAAACTTGCATTCCTGGTGACATCTCGAAATCAAATTTTTTAAATAGAATATAACACGTTTGTGCTTACTAAGCACGTGGTAGAGGTATTAAACATTGATGCCGTACACTGACATGAGTCTCTGGTTCACACAGTTTCACTACTCATATAAAGCATGATTGCTCCATTCCGTATCGTCATCAAACTGGTTATAAATGATTTCAACTGTAGTCCGCCTCCGTAATGTGGTAGTACCATGTCTGACTCGCAGTGAAGAGGTAGTGGCCAACCTTGCCGCGCGAGGGGAAGGAAGGCTTAACTCCATCTCATATGAGCGAAAGTTGAGCACCGCTAAAGCGAGTTCCAATTGAGATCAAGATAAGTTTCCTGAATTGGACTATTCACAGGGCTTTCCCTTATCTTAAGAAGACGAATGTCGGATAAAACTTAAGTTCTGGTGGCCGTGAACTGATTTGAGGGTGTCATCCGTTTCATTTACTGCTCAATATGATAATCCGGTTAAAGGATGTTAAACTATTTAAAAATAAATAAAAAGCTAGGTTCCGTATTAAACTATGCAGCTGGAAAAAAAGCTGCAATTTTGAGACTGCCAAATGTACATATAACTTGTTACATACCATGAGATATTTCGAAAACAACTGGTACAAGGAAACTAGAAATTGCCAGAGTTGCGCATTTTATGAGCTCCACGTTCGCTTGTAACCTGATATTTTATCAATGATGCCATGGTTTCTTAGTTGAATAATGAGTGAAATTGAAGTGTGTGTATTACCTATTCCCAGAATATTGAAATTGTTGTGTCTCAAACGTGAAGCATTTTAATCGGAATCGTTAGACATGTTTTTGAGAACATAAACAATTTACGAAAGTTCTTCCATCCTTTTTTTTTGTAATTTTACGTCATCCAACGTTAAGTCATATCGGAGATGAATGGAATGGGTGAAATAATACTCTAAAAAAACCAGGGTCCATAGAGCTTAGAGTTACCCGACATTCGTCTTTCAGGATAAGGGAAGCCCCGGAGAAAACCTTATCCAGGTAACTCACCCTGACTGAGACTCGAACTCGGGACCTCTTGAACGCGAGTTTGTAGTTTATTGATGGCATTATTGTCATTGAACTCTTACAGCAACCAACAACTTCAGAAAACTATATACAATGCAATATGCAACAGCTATAAGGCAAAAGAAGTTCAGCTAATTAAAACTCTTACTGGCCTGTCAGTAAAGTCCGCGTCGTTGAGGATTAGTACATATTCGCCCAAAAGTAATAATTATGCCTTACGAAAAGTCTGCGTGCTGTAAAGAGATTCCGACTTCAGTGATTCTTTATATCACGAAGAAATAGAAAATCAACACTTTCCAACTGATACAAACAATAAGTAGTGTATCTTCAAATTCCACGAAATCGAGTATTTCAAAAAGTATTGGACCAACTCGCAAGAAACATTTTGACATATGCCTGTGATACTTGAAAGTGAACAAGGAAATACACTAGAAGTACCTTGGCGAGGTTAGTGTCAGTTTGATCACCAGCTCTATCTCCTCAACCCAAAATTTCCCCTAACGCTTAACACCATAAACAAAGATCCTTTTCTCTGCACTGAGATAATCCTACGCAGGGTAACACTATGTATAGAATGAGAACCTAACGAGACAGTCATTCGGGCCCGAAGATATGACGTGAACGGGCTTCGAAACTGAGACACCAATGCCGAGCCAGCCTGCAGGTACTAGCACCTACAATCGCTTGTGTTGCACCAACTTATCACCGACGTGCACCAACAAATCCCCGTCTCATGGCACCATCTCAGGCAATGACACATACCCATTTTATGTCAGCGATTGATTACGAAAAGTAGGCGATCTGCAGTTGTGAAGATAAAACGGCAAGACGTTAATATTGACAATCTTGGATTGTGCCATATCTGCCGATATTGTCTGAGGCCCTTGGGGTTCGCATCAATCTGCAATACTGTACCTCCGTCATACTCTCGCTGTGGTTACCGGGCGAGGCACACGTATATTAAAGTGCTCCGTGCTTTAAGCTTTATAAACGCGTTGCATTTGTTTTAGTGAGGACTTTTCCACAACTAGTGTTTCTAAGAGTGTTGTTTTATGCATAAGAAGTGTTGTGAGAAGTTTGGAGATTAATATATAACTGTAAGTACTTTTAAATTGCCTTAGAAGGATAATTTAAATAACACCCACAGTGGTAAAATAACAGGTTGGCGCGTGGATTAGAGAGGTAGTGATAGTCGGGGGCTTTACCCTCCAGTGCATACGTTAACATCATACAAATTGATCTGCTAAATATACGCGGTCTTTTAGCATATGCGGTGTAAATATTACAAATTTTATTCTTTGGTGTGTTATTTAAATTTATAGAAATAGAATATAATAGATACTGGTTTAATTTAACATCTCGAAGTGATTTTCCCCCTCGTATCAATATGGAACAAGGTAGTTCATTTGTACCAACAAAAACAAAAACGATACCCGGAGAAAGGTTTAAAACAAAGTATAATGGAGTCAAACTTTAATAAGGAAGAATGTTATGATGAATTTGTTCAGGCCATGCTAGATCTGCATAATTATATTGGTAAAGGGAAAATGAAAGTGGAAATTAAAAGAGTATTGTTGGGTATTTAGATAGAATAGGTAAAGCTTATATCAATCTCAAAATTGAATTTGAAAAAGCCTAGGTGAAAGCTAGCCTAGCTAAAGAGTTATATTCAAAAATAAACTCTGCACCAACTTTGTCCTATGCACAAAAGGTACAAAATCCAACCACACCGGTTTTTGGAGGAAACCAATCTAATCAAATAAATACTCCCAAACCCAACCCAACACCAAAACACACTGTGTTTATATCATCAAAAACCAACATGGACTCTAACGAAATTCAAAAACCTAGTGGTAAATAATTTAAGACCTGCACAAGAAAAGATTAAAGTAAGACAAATGAAAACCTCGGGCAAAAATCTTGTAGTGGAGACTGAATCCGCAGAAGATATACAAAAAATTATAAAATGAAAAAATCTACAGGAGAAAGATATAGTGATCGAACCCCCAAGAAAAAGAAACCCCTAATGATTTTTTATAATGTCTCGGGCGCTACTAAAGAAGAGGAGCTCAAGGATAATATCTTTGTGCAAAATCTTGAGGGTAAAATAACCAAGGAAGAATTTGATATTGGATTCATATTAAAATTCAAGGCAGGACCCAGAGGTAGAGCACATGTACATCACGTCGCAGAGGTAATTACACAAATCAGAAACATCTTAAAAGAAACAAGAAGAGTATATTTAGGCTTTCAGTCCTGTATAGTAAAATACTATATTTCCGTAGCCCGCTGTCTAAAATACTATTGACTTCGGCCATATTACAAAATACTGTAAAGAAGAGAATTCTCGGTGTGGCCATTGCGGGGAAAATACTCATATCAGAAAAGAAAGCCGAAAGGAAGGACAAGCATCAGTTTGCATTCCATGCACCATAAGAAATAAAACATGTGGGGGGAAAACAAAATTGTCCGATCTATAGACTTTTCTGGGAAAGAACAAAGAAATAATATTTTAGGAAATTAAAGTTGTATATATTTTAAGTTATAAATATTTTATTTCATGATTATCAATAATAATTTTGAAATTTTATATAAATTTGTTAATAATACTTTTGCCTTTTTAAATTATAATTAATTGTAGGAATATTTTATTAATTTTTGAAAATTAATACCAACCATGAATTTTAAAAATTAACAATTATTAATTTAAATAATTGTTAATTTTTAAAATTCATGGTTGGTAACTAATCAATCTGTGTGGTTAGGATATCTTTTTGGTTAAATAGTAGTGCTGGATACCAGTATTAAAGGTGGCCGCCGGCTAACGGCGGCAAAATTTTACTATGGGGAATTTTAAAATATAGTTTAGTTTATAACTGGAATACCAGTTATGTGTTACTGGAAACCAGTAATATTATATTTTTGTTTAAAATATTTCTAAGTATGTGTGAAAATTTTGGTAAAATTTTTAAATTAAATTTATAAAATTTTGAAAGGAATGGATTAGAAAAAAAGAAATTAAATTTTTAATTATATTTGTTTTTGAAATATAATTTATTTTTATGTATGTTTATTTTTAGAAATATGGTGTGGATTTTAGTGTTTGATGTGAGTAAATTTAAAAATGTTTTTAAAATTATTTTTAATACTTTTTATAATTTGTAAATTGTGTATGTTTTTGTGTATGATTTTGATGTTTTATAAATAAATAAAAGTCTGAGTATTTACCTCTGATTTAGAAATTAGGTGCCGGGGTATAGTATGCAGATTTTATTTTATTTGTTGAACCTTCGTCTTTTATATCAAATACATGCGCAAATATTTGAATAAAGGCAGCGATATGGCACTTCTCACTGCAACAAATGCTATCAGTCCAGAAGACCCAGCGGATAGAACAGCACGGCCCCCGTCGACAACATTGGAAGCTTCTTTTCGCTCTTTCAAATACAATAAAGTCTCATTAACCCGGACATCTTTGATCCTGACCAGTTTTGAAAGAAAAATGTTCAGCGTAGTAAATGAAATTTTTTTTACAGACGATAAATTGCTGTTCTTAGTAGGTGCATTACTCGAATTCTTTTGCCAGAGGGCAAATTCATTGCAATCACCCCACCTGCTTGAGACCACGTTGGAGGGGAAACTGATAGTCATGGGAAAAGTTGTAGTCTGGTGTGTGAAACTTGCCAGGAAATAAGATTGAAGGTGAAGGAAAAGTTACTGTGAAAGAAGATTCTACAGACATTTAAAAATACCGATGTCTTTTCCGATGCTGATGAAGAAACATTGCCAAATTAAGTTATAATGTGAAAGCGGGTGCGACTTCGCGCTGCTAGTAAGCAATACACTAAACTGTGACAGCAAAAGCTCACTGCCTATTTTACTACCGACTAGTTTGTAGCTATATCGTGTACAGCTCAAATACATAGGCTATTTCAGTACACACAGTGTATGTATTTTTAGTTGAACATGAGCCGATAGTAATTTCTAATAATTTATAAACTCTATTACAAATAGTTTGGTAAGGTACATGTCTTTTTTTATCGCTTTTCCATAATTATCTGCATAACCTGGATTTTCGTTAACTATGTTCGGCCTTGGTCACAGTTTATCCGAGTAAAAGAAGTTTTACTGTAGATGCTTTCGCTCATACTATGCTGTATGCTGAAATGCCAAGTTAGTGCACATGAAACGCTTAATCGAAATCGTTTCAGCGCCGGAAAGAAGGAACACCAGTTGAAAAACATCCAATTGTACATTTGTCTTAGACTCCCTCGGTCATACCTATGTTGTACATCCAAATAATGACAAATGTTACCACGTTCGATTGTTCGTGAACATTCGTGGTCAAAGTAATTTCCAAAACTGAGAACTTTTCATGGATATCTATGTGCGACTTACCCGAGAGGTGTGCCATGCCTCACAGAGGCATGTCAGCTCTTCCAGTTGCTCGAGAACGATTCGTATTGTAGTAGTAGTAACAATGTGCTCAAGAATTTCGAGATATCTTCATCACCGTACCTGATTCACACATTATTTGCAATTATCATATCCAAATATTTCCCTTAGAATCGGAACGATTTGAGGGGAAAATATAAGAGCAACATGCTGAAGATGTTTTGCATCGTGTGCCTCGCTAATCGTTAAATGGACATTACAAAATGGCTGCAGAAATTCACAGTGAGATATTGATCATAGTAGAAGATATGTGTTCATTGACGGCGAATAAAGTGTTGTATTTGGGCATATCATCCTAATGTTCAATGCACGATGCATTTACTCCCAGTTACAAATATTTTGCAATTGAATCAACAACAAAATATTGCCAACGACTCCTTTATAGAAGCTGTGAACAATGAAACTAATGGAACTTACTTCCTGGATGTGCTTAATGTGTTCTACATAGCTTTTGAGGACGATTGTATTACACAATAAAGTTGGCTTAACATTGGATTCATCTGGAATAACAGCAACTTTATTAAACGACGGACCAGCTGCACATTCTGCCTTAAAATTACCACTGATTATGCAAGTCAACGTTACAACAGCTTGCAACACTGCCAAAAACAGCGAAATGGCAAAAAGTCTACATATATACAAATTGAGCGTTTTGGGCGGATGTATAATGGACCACAAGAGATCACTGGAGCCGCTGGACAGAATATTGAAATATTTTCGTGGCAATTAAAACATTATTGGTGGAGCCGTGATTCTGTTGTACTGTGATTTTCTTCCGACGCTTCCAGTTATTCCAGGAATAAACTGTAGCTGACGAACTCTTCTCACATGCTTAAAATCGTCTATTTTATGGCGACATGTGAAGACACACCGATTAAGGACTAACATGCGTGTGTTTTTGAAACAAAATTGAAAAACAACTGTGTTTTCAAATAAGCTGTTGGATATTGCTAATAGGAAAATCACTGGTGACATCTCGACTGGATTCATCACAATGCCCACTGTCAACTGACCGAGTCGAAGCAAGAGCTCATTCGGCGTGTTTTTACGAACTTCAAAAACTATAGCTGACTGATCAAACTACTGTTTTTTTGCCTCGCAAAACAAAGATGTCGATGCTCTCAATGCGTGCACTCAAAATTTAATTCCGAGACTGTCATTTCTCTTTAAACCGGTTGACACAATTATTAACCAGGACGAAGTAGTCAACTTGAAAGTTGGCTCTGTAATCATCATGTTGCTTAATATAAATGAACCTGTACTATGCAATGGAACAAGGCTGGCTGTGAAAAAGCTTATGAATAGCGTCATTGATAAGAAGAAAAAGCACAAGGGAAATCTTTTGATTTCGTGCATCTCGGTGATTCCTACGAACTTGCCATTCGACTTTAAGTGGCTGCATTTCCCAGCGCTCCTGGTCTTCGCGGTGACAATGAACAAATCACAAGGCCAGTCGTTGGAAGTTGGCAGAATTTTAGTGTCCGTGTTTCGTGCATGAGCAACTGTATGTCACGTGTTCCCACGTCGAAAAACCATCATCTTTGTTTATTTGCACACCGTAAATAAAACCAAAAGCGTAGTTTAGTAGAAAGCTTTGCCTTTATCTTTCATGTGAAGAGAAGACAATTAAGTTCATTTGAATCACAAACGAAGGTGATTTAACAACGGAAAAAATCCAAACGGTACACGATATGATTAATATTATGGATCTCAACGCGTGAAATCATTTATCTTCTCCGAGGGCACATTCAAAAGGTTCTTACTCACAGATGCATCGATGCTGTGATGTCCCGGAACTGGTACTTTACTAACGTAGAGATAGACTGACATATTATGATTTTGTAAACATGGAAAGTAGCTTCGGTCTGTTTGCAAAATATTTTGATATAAGTACTCTTTGTGAAGGTAACGCTTATTTTCAATGTGAGTTTGCTGATATCCAAAACGCACTTTTGCGAAAGCAAATTCAGGGAATGTATTTCTTTGGATATATTAAGGCAATTATTGCAGCAGTATGGAGCTCTAAGTACTGTGTTGGCCTTTTCATTTTTTAATGTGAGCACATTAAAATCAAGAGGAACACGGTTAGCCTGCGTAAGTTTTCAAGCACTTCAAAGTGCTCAGAGAAGACTAGTTCTGAGTGTACAACCCAAATTTGGGGAGTGTAGTACTATGCCATAGTAAAATATTTTTTTTAAAATAAACGAACAAAATTAAGTTGTAATGTCCAAGTTTAAGCACCTCCTTCTCCTGTAATTGCTTTATTTCTCCGTTATGGCGATCACAGTCCACTGTCTTCTTCCATATTGCGCTCATCCAAAGGGGTGTCAACTTGAACGTGGGGATGGTATTTGTAATGTGTCATGATTCTGTTACGATTTTCAATCATATTGTGACTTTTTGTGTTTATCCCACTTCTGACGCCAGTGTGACTTTGTGGGTTCGTGAAATAAAAAGTCCAATTACACCACTCAACAATGTTCTTTATTTCCACCGACTTACAGTTTAACACTTGCCAATTACACAAAATTACTTGCTGCACACAATTACAATTTACCCGTTCGTCCGTTACAACTTCACTTGTACTCGCGATTACATAAACTCCGATACTCATACACAGTTCGTACAGTCTTCCGTTGCACAATCCTTTCGTTCATTAACACGTCACTGACTAACTCTTACACCAAGAACTGCGACTGTCTTCTCGCTCACACTCACTAACCAACTGATTGACCAACTCAACACAGCACAACCACTGACTGACTAACTCCGTCTGTCTGTAACCCTCTTTATAGGAATATCGCCGGTTTCTAGTGACCAGGAGAATGTTCCAGACTCCGTAATTTCTGGAACCAGGTGGGCAGGAACAGACGCACAATTATGTTTCTTTCCGACCACTGGCTGTCACCACTATAAGACAAACGAGGGAAGGGCGTGGCTAACCGAGCCTCCCCTGTCTTCCGTTGCCAGCTGCTCACAGGGTGTTTCAGCGCTCGTCACAATATTATAGCATTTATTTGATGCACCGTTCCCCTGTGGCGGCGGGGTATTAAAAGAGGTTTCGAAATCTTTGTGTTTGTTGGCAAGCGGCAAAGGCATGCGGTAAGCACGAAACAGTGAACTGTACTCTGTGGCTGTATTCTACATTCTGAACCAGTCCAACGGTAGTTGGTGTTCTGTGATGTGTTGGCTATGTTGTCTGCACTGTTTATTCATACGTGATTGGTGCCTGTGTGTGATTTAATTCAGACTGATTCAGACTGTGAGTGTGTCTAGACTAGAAGTATAGGTTTGTGAACTATATGTTTGGAATTAATCTGTGCACATTTATTATTGTAGCCGTTTAACTAATTTATTTAAAATATCACCTATATACATCACTGCAATGGAACAGACTTCTCCGCAACATACAGTACTATCTTGCAATGTTGTGTTGGAAGGCCAAAATGCACATAATTCATTGTTGCGCAGACAAGTTATTAAGGCTGCCAATTTACGATTAATACGCAATCAGTGCCGCGAAATGTTATTAGAAGTGCAAGGTGATAAATTTAAAATTAAATATGCCTTGAAAGATATCAATGTACGTAAAAAGTTTATGTCTGAAGGTAAGGCATCCATATCTTTCTCCCAACAGAAAATAACCCTGCTTATAACTAACGCTCCCCCAAACAGTCTGTTTAGCTTTTTGAGAACTATGTATATAAAACTTAATAGAAGCGAGCATGACCCAAAGGTTAGTGCAAGGACCAAGTTATTGAGTGGGAACGTAGTGGAAGAGATCAGTCCAGTTTCACTTCAGGAAATGAGGGAGGTGAAATCTAAGGCTGGCATTAATTCCCCACCACTAACAGGAAAGAAACGAACTGTAGATAACGGTCACGAAACTGGTCAGGTGAGTGCATATTTGTTAGTAGATTAATTCGCATGAAAGTCTTCATCTTTAAATAGTTTAAATGGTTTAAATAGTTAAAGCAGTAATCAGTTGTGTGCCTATGGTAATTTAAATAAATGAGTAATTATATTTTAACTACAACATAGACAGGCATGTCTTAATACTCTTTGTTGTTAATGTTATTCCACAGTGAGTAGTGCGCCCGCCTCGGTAGCATGGATGGTAGCATGTCTGCCTTACGTTCAAGAGGTCCCGAGTTCGAATCTCGGTCAGGGTGAGTTACCTGGATAAGGTTTTTTCCGGGGTTTTCCCTTATCCTTACAGACGAATGTCGGGTAGCTCTAAGCTCCATGGACCCTGGGCTCATTTGAGCATCATTTCACCCATTTCATTCACCGTCCGATATGACTTAACGTTGGAGGACGTAAAATTACAAAAAAAAAAAAAAAAAAAAAAAAAAAAAAAAAAAGTGAGTAGTGCTATGGGTTATGCATATAATACAGCAAGCAGGATAATGATGGAAACCTCATGTTACGAAAGCACTTAAGATCTCCCCTCTGAGCAGTTAGAGGAATGAACATCTCCCACTGCAAACCAACTCTAACCCTCACTACCTTTCTACCCATGTTATCCACGTGAGGATTAAGACTTGGGGTTCGTCCTATGACTTACGTTGGGGGGACATTAATTAAAAGAAGTGGTGGGGTCATTAAAGGAAAATAAATAATTTACTTTTATTTGAATAGGCAAAATTAACACCAATGCAGATTAATAGATAGTTTTATCATTATTTGATGGTTCTCATGGTTACATATTATGGGTAGATTAATTGTACTGGCCAACAAGATTTGAACCTTTTTATGTTAAAAGGGAAACAAGGGTGTTTCTGGCTCACTTTTTTATTCTGATGTCTTTACACTATACTATACCTTAGCTAAAACTACATTTATGTACTTAAAATGTATGTGAATGGAATTTTTGGCTGTACTTCCCTTGAGGAACATTTCTCTTCATTGTCCAGCAATAGTCTTCCAACGTATTTGGATATCATTTACCTTGGTAGCATATTCACATCTCCAGTGTCCTGGTGGAAATGCTGTTCATTGCTCACAGTTCATTAGTTTTCAGGGAAGAAATCAGAATCAAAGTGTATTTTCAAAGATGTACTACATCCCATTATTTTGTAGTTCTCAAATCATCTGACAAGTTCTGTGTGGTTATGAGACCTGAAGTTTCTTAGAAAATGTGTTTTTCAAAACACTTTTGAAAGATTGCCATTCAGCTGCTTCTTGCTTCTTTAAATGGTTTTCAAATTCTGTAAACTTCATCAGTTCACTTACTTGAAGGCCAGCAAGTATTCCTTTTTTATTTTAACTTCACTGATCCTTAGGAATTTATTTTTCAGGGAGGGGAGTGCACTACCATTCCATTCCTTTCACAAAATTCTTAAACAAGTCTAGTTTATATGCAGTGGAGGCAATAAGACTTTTTCAGAACATACAAGTGGTTGGCAAAGAACATTATCTTATTCTCTCTCTTTAGCCAGTAATTTATGGTATAATGATTACTTTTATCTCTGCTGTACCACTTGCAGAAGAAGCAGCAAAATTTAGTATAGCCAAGTTGTAACTCAAGTAAGATGGCTATAACTTAGAAACCTGCAAATATCTGCCAAGAAAAATTGTCACACTTAATCGCAGATGGTAAGAACTTTGTATTATCATATTTTCCTTCAAACCAATTGCATGGCCCAAAGGAATAGATGGATGTGTGTTTCCATTATGTAGTAGCATTCCTTTCAAATTTATTTTTGAGAAGTTTTTGAATAGATGCCAATCCTTAGATTTATGCTCAACACCCAGTGATTGGAAAAAATTCGTAACTTGAGAAAACTAAGTACTTCTCTTTAAAAAACAAGTGGTCAAATTCCTTTTGACATTGACATAAGAAACTTACTTTGGTGTTACCCATAACTGCCATCCTTTCAATCTTGAGACCAGTAATTCTGCCTTGCTTTTACTTAAACTAAGATACCAAATCAATTAATTTAAATCCTTCTCTGTTAAAAAAGTGAGGTTCATTTGTACCACCATCTTTAGCAAAATCTGAATCGTTCTGTGATCCCTCAACATTAGGAAATTCTTCAGTCATTGCCATGTCATCTGATGGAGTTGATTTGGGAAGTCATGACCCATGAAACACCGGTTGAATTGCTGAATCTAAAGATGGATATTTAACAGTGTGTCTGAACTTTGCACTTATTCTAGATATATTTGTCAAGTAGAAGTAGTCTAGCAAATGATCTTTAGGTTCGCACCATTGCATATGACTGGATCCTTTCAACAGTCAAATATAATATACAGTATTGCAAGTTTGGCACAACAGATTTTCTGGGCCCATTTCTTGTTGTGGTCTGTTTTATTGTTAAAACAATTGTAAACTCTTCTTATAAGAGGAGTAAGTTTCACCTCTGCACTGTGCAAATCAGCTCACTGCACACTAACAGAACTGTTTGTCATTAACACTTCCAAGACATGTTTCTTATACACTTTTACAGTACCCATTATAATTCACTACTATGGACATACTTCTGTCTCAGTGGATAATTCAAGAAGGTACAAAATTAGTTCCTTTTAAGAAAGTTTCTATTCAACTACGAACATTACCTTACATCACTGTTCTGTAGCGAATGTCATTTTTGTAACTTGTGAATTCAAGACAATCGCCAAATGTTACAAGCCAGTTGTTGACACAATAACATGAAATATTTATGTAAAATGCTCCTTCTGATCAGCTTGTTACATCACAAATGCTTATAAACAA
The DNA here is from genome assembly GCA_030765055.1 of Mantis religiosa. NCBI lineage: Eukaryota > Metazoa > Arthropoda > Insecta > Mantodea > Mantidae > Mantis > Mantis religiosa. The sequence continues at coordinate 107,876,381 of CM060950.1, forward strand.
AAAGAGTATTCTCAAAACTACAAATAAGTGGTGGGTGATGCAAAATTTCTCACTTCATTTTTTTAAATCGACAGATGATTTTAAAAGATTGGGACAGAGAAAGTAAAATCTGCATGTGTATGGAATATGTGTTAACACCAGAACCCCGGCGCTCGCAAGCTACCGTTAACTACAGTAGCGGTCGTTTTTGACCTTTGCTTTTTCTTTGCCTTTTCCGAGTACATTTTACATCCTATTTCTTACCGGTTTGATATTATTATTATTAGGTAAATAGGTGCAACATATAACTGTATGTATACATTAATGGAAAATTGTTTTTCTAGGGTACACATTCGAATTTTCTATGCTTAATTTTTGACTAACAATCTTGTGGAAATGGAGAGTTAGGATAAAAAATATTTAATTTAGTAGTATATAAAAAGCCTATACAATAAACATGTACTCTTTATTTCTCTATATTTTTCAGCGCTATGTTTATTCAAATAGAAGAACAAAATAGCTGAAATTTTCAGAAAGGCAGACAACTAAGTACAACTAAGCATATTTGGGATTATGGACGTGGGAACTCAACTTTATGTATAATAGAACAAGCAATCAAATACACATCTTTATATTATCAAACCTATTACATTATGACAACACTGTTAATACTTACAGAGAATGTTCCTTTCATTGTTTTGAATATTCACTTATACTTTGATTTTACATGCGTAAGAACTTTTCTAACTACTACTGTGCATTTTCCACATACTGTTTTCTTGCACATATGACAGGAATTACTTGATTTGTTTTGTCTGCAGGTATGTTCTACTTGACACTCTAGTCGGCGATTAGGGGTTGGATGTTCTTCGGTTGGAGTAGTCTGTATACAGTGTTGTCTGGTTCCCAAGTAGGCTTCTCTTAGCGTACTTGGTCTAAGTTTCTTGCCAGTTATTTCTTGAAACGCTACCCAAGCATTGATGGCAGCTAGGTCCAATATGTTGTAAAAAAATGGGAATCAGCCATCTGTGGGTATCAGCATGAACGGAATACAGTCGTGCCATCTGATCAATCACATCCACTCCATATTTAGTCTTGTTGCAAAACTCAAATCTTTCAGGAAGTTTCTTAGAGGCTGCAGATATTGCACAATTGCGCGTTATATTATGCAATTGCACATTATAATTTCATTCTTCTGTGACTTTCCGTGGTAGGCTGGTTAGCAAAATACTATAGTTTATTTTCATGAGAATGTTGTCATAAAGTGGAGCTCTGGAATTTCTTAGGTGATCAGGAACTTCTCGTCTCAATTAGTCTTTTAGCTTGTGATAGTGAAGTAGTTTACGTGTTGACGTTTCATCCCTTTTTTTAGAAAAGCATTTGTTAGAGACATCACCACATGTACTGGAACAGATTCGTTCTGAGGCTGCTGATTATCCTTGCCCAGATATGGGATAGCATTACAGAGATACTTTGAGTTCACATCTTCAGACATCTAGTATTTCATACCAAATTTTTCAGGCTTATTGGTCATGCATTGAATGAATGTACAGCGACATTTTGTAGGATAAAGTTGTTCATCTACTGTAAGGAATGCATCTGGTATATAGCAAGCCTTACAGTTTTCAATAAATTTGTTTCTAATAGTTGAAACCAGTGCAAAAATATCCATCTTTAGCCTTTGAGAACAGGATGACCTGACATCAAATCGTAGTAATCTCATCAGTCTGTCCCTTGCCATGGTATCACAAAATATAGGTGGCCCATATTTTTGGACCTGAGTTCACTAATTCAAGGCTTCTGCACCTAAGTGCACCACATAAGTAAATTAGCTGATGAAAGTGTCCAACTCATCCAAGGAAACAGTCCTTTTCTTATTCTTCTCTCTTGCTTCAATCTCTGTACATTTTTTGGTATGTCAAAGAATGAACTCATTAATGAACAACTTCCAAGCAGATGCATGGCTGCTGTCTCTTACATTTACTCATTTTCCGATTGTTCTGAACCAGGTGGAGGTTTTTCTTTCCATATCGGACGATGAATGAAATGGATGAAGTGATGCTAAAATGAGTCCATGGTACATGGAGCTTAGAGTTATCCGACATTCGTCTATCAGGATAATGGAAAACTCCGGGGGAAAAAACCTTATCTAGGTAACTCATCCTGACCGAGATTCGAACTCAGGACCTCTTGAACGTGAGGCAGACACGCTACCATCTACACTACCGAGGCAGGCTCAGCTGGAGGTTGATAATCATCACCACTATCACGTTTTTCAAAAAGATCACTTTCTGATACATTGTCTGGTATATCATGAAATATAGCTAAGATTGCATCTGGTTTCAAACCATGAGACATCTTCCAGGCATAGATTCACAACGTATGCCACTATAATGAACAGCTGGCATGAAGACAGACAATGGTTGAAAAGCATATTAGTGAAAATGAGAAATCCAATGACAAGGCAAGCAAAACCCCAACAAAATTGTAACGGTCAAAAATGACCGTCTCCAGGGTTCATAGTTAAACATGAAATTTATTTCTGTTCTAAAAGAGAAATTCACGACAATGCACATCATTATGATAAATTTGTCATTACATGGCTGTTCTCATATTCACACTCTATCCTTAGGTGGTTTGTTTGTACTTCAGGTCCCCACAATGAACAAAGGTTACAGGGACAGAGAACAGATCATGCATTTATAGCAAATGCATTATGACTAGTAATATACCGACTGCCACTAGTGCACTGGTACCTTTATTTATTTTCATTTTATTATTATTTTTGTTAATCTTAAATTATGTATCAACATACAAAATTTGTGAACTACCACCATTTCAGAACATGTGTTGCAGTAGCTCAGTCTTCCTGTGTTGTCTAGGGTTAACATGCTAGCCTCTGGTTCCCGAGGTCATGGGTTCGAATGTTGTGGAGGGCAATAGATTTTTTGGGGGGGGGGGGGGCATAAAAATATTTAACTTCGTTTCCTTTGGAAGGGAAGTAAAGCTTCCCTTGTCATAGATTTATGGCATGTAAAAGAACCTCAAGCATTATAAAGAGCCTCACATCAAAATTAAGCCCTCTCATGCCCAATATAGAATGGGACTCTTGAGAACCACAGCGCATAAAGAGCATCTATAAATTGAAACTTCATTTTCTCAACAGTAGGTCAATAATAATGTAAAGCATCAACTCACCATTGTATGCGAGGTCCCGAGTTCGAATCTCGGTCAGGGTGAGTTACCTTGGTAAGGTTTTTTCTGGGGTTTTCCCTTATCTTGAAAAACAAATGTCAGATAACTCTAAGCTCTAAGGACCCTGGACTCATTTGAGCATAATTTCACCCATTCCATTCATCGTCCGATATGACTCAACGTTGGAGGACGTAAATTACACACAAAAAATGTCCTATGTAATGAAAACTTACTGATTGAATGGAATAGTATGAATTGATCCATTTTTTCTTTCTTTCTTTTTTGTAATTTACGTCCTCCAACGTTGAGTCATATCGGACGATGAATGGAATGGGTGAAATGATGCTCAAATGAGTCTGGGGTCCATGGAGCTTAGAGCTACCCGACATTTGTTTTTCAAGATAAGGGAAAACTCTGGAAAAAACCTTATCCAGGTAACTCACCCTGACCGAGATTCGAACTCGGGACCTCTTGAACGTGAGGCAGACATGCTATCATCTACGCTACCGAGGTGGGTATATTATTTGGTGAGTATATAATAATGAGTAAATCTTTCTCAAAGATCTTATGTTGAAAAGAATAACCTCAGTTTCATGTAGTATGGTAGGTTATTAATTTTTATTATTGAATAGTGACATCCCTTTTGGAAAAATTTTAAGCTGTTTGTTGTTCTATGCAAATTGCCTGCATTTCTTGTGCTGTGGTCATGCATGGTAAGGTTTGTTGTAAAGTTAACTGACCAACAAAAATGAAGTTATTTTAACCACCAGAGATAAAACTAGATCATTATAGACCAACATTTTTAACTGATTTGGAACTGTTTTGAGATCCTTTCCATCACATATAGTTTTTAAACTATAGTCAACTCATAATTCATAAATCACATGTTTAAAAATAAATATGTACATAATTGCAGATTATTATTTTATGAGCAAAATACTTAAAATTAAAATGTTTCCTATCAATTCCAGTATTCTGAGTCCAAATCATTTTTTTCCATCATGTCAACGATTTTAGTAATTTCCAAAAAATGCATTACACTTTTCTAAAAAGTGTGAAAGTGTACATGTCTCATTCTGTTGGCCAAAAGACAAAGAAAGTCTCTTTGGATAGGTAGTCAAGCTGAAAAATTCAATGCCATAGCCGAGATTTGAACCACAGATCTGCTGGTCTTGTTCAGTTGCTCATAAACATTTAGCTACTGTGGCAACATACCACCAGCATGACACTAAATTCTCCAACTGACTTGTATTTTTCCCAGTAAACCACTAGGAGTTCTGTGATGTTGGTAAGTCACTCTTATCAACATTTGATAAAGAACAAGCATAAAAATTATAAAATATTGTTATTTCAATTCACAAATGGGAAAAAATAGTCAGCTGTTTTCATAATTGAAAGTAAAAAATGCGTACTAGTGGACTGTGTGTGTGATTTATTTGCATTTTCACAATACAGCATCCAGCAATAATCTACCATGATTTCCTCATTCCAGGAACTTGTAAACGATTCTCCATTTTAATGTCCTGGTGAAATGTTTCACCCATTTTATCACATATGCCAGAGTTGTGCGGAAAATATTTAAAAGGAAATATAGGGAATGAATTTTCAGTGACAGTGAACATTTATTTCTTTATATGCATTAAGTAATTCCGGCACTTCTTGTTTACAATCAGGTGACCATTTTCTCAAGAAAATTCATGCAAACCCACTTGAAACTTCAAGCTCTCAGTTTAGTATTATTTAATTTTGGGGTTATACTTCATCATGCAATTCCCTTATCTGTACATCTGTTATCTGTACATTTCTCTGTCAGGTATTCAAATCCAAATTATAATGGGTGCATTATAAGTTGGTGATTGGCGTTTTGCCTCCACGTGCTGTTCAGCTGCGAAAACAAGGAGAGGGGATAAACACGTCACTGACACGTCATTGCCGTCGCCTAGCAACCAGCAATCCACCAATCAAAAGTAAACTGTTGTCATAGCAACCCAAGCCGCTTATCCTATGTTGCCAACTCTATCGCACTACACCACGTGCTTTATGCATGACGCTATTCTATCGGCATGTTGAGGTTTTCAGTAAACAGACACTGGTCCTATTGTTGCTTCGCTTATGAATCAGCAGTATCACAATACCGTCGTCGTTCGTTGCCCTTTAGTATGAGACGGTATGCATTGTTAGAAGGGAACAGGTGTGAATTTAGTTTCAAGGAATAGCTTATGACGTTTTCTGGGTCAATGACCAACCTTTACAGTTTAATGACCAACCCTTACTTAGGGTATTTTTCCCTGTCGTCACTGCCAAACTAAGAGTGTACTGCTTCAAGTAGTGGATGTTTCACAGAGTGTAAACAGCTTTACATTTTCGCAATATAATTCGTGTGTTTCAGTGATCAACTTTATTGTTTCAGTGCAACTTCAATATTTAGCTAATTATCGTTACTCATGGCTACCGCAAACATTTGTGCTACAGAAACAGACAGAAAGAAACTATCTGCGAAGACCACAAAAAATGTTTTTGGGCACGGAATCCCAATTAAAGGACAAGCAAGGGAAATTGTATGTTCCGTAAGAAAATATTTTGAGGATGAAAGAGACAATGGGAGTCCAATAATTCCCGTTTCAAAAGTACTGGACAGAACCTCAGCTGCCGTTGGTGTAAGTAAGAATACCATAGTTAGAGTATGGAAAGAGAAATACGCTAGTGAAGAAAATCAGGCATGTACATCGCGGTTACAAACTCGTATGCTGTACTTAGGTAACTGCTCACTTAAACGTGTAGACAGTCTTACGGCAATCTTACGATTAATACTGCAGTATGCAAATTTCTAGGAATATGTGCGTGTGCATTACTGCAACTGACTGAAACCGAACTTCCACCTCCCCTCTACCCGTCACCTTCATTGCCTAGCACGTGGAGAGGGACGGTAAAGTGGCAACGGTGCTATCCCCTCTCTTTCCCCACTCCTTCAACCGTCAATCACCAACTTATAATGCATCCATAATAATTGGTCTTTCCAAGAGGGTTTACAAAGTTTTCACTATGCCAAGCTTTATGTGTAAAGTAGGAAGTGCTTTTTTGGTTCCATTATACTTGATGTATGTTCTTCTGGCACAGAAAGCAGGAACATTTTGCAAACTCCCTGCATTCCAAATAGCATGACAATTTTCAAATTGCGATAGATGTTCCACCAACTGAAGTTTTAATAATGCACTTCTAATACCATACATGTTTTTGTAAGTTTTAGTTGGACAGTTTGGGTAACGGGTGCAGAAAGCTTCAGGTTGCCATTCTGTAGAAAAACCACTTTCAAATGATATTGAGACGAATCAATACACGATCTTCAATCCGATGCACCAAAGCTTTGTTTCAGTTTTTGAAACAGGCCATGCTCATCATTACAGAATACTAATGGATCATCTAAAGAAAAGAATTTTTCAAAAAGTTTGCTTCATGTCCTGTAATGAAAAGCCCTGGCATCCTTCTCGAGTATATTTTTCTCTTTTAGCCTAGGTGCTAATAGTTCCTCTTTTCCCTTTGATAGTAAAAGGTTTCTAACAAGATAATATGATTTGGATTGATTTTCTGTTTCAGAAGTAGGAATGGCAGAACAAAGTCAGGATATAGATCCGCATGATCTGTATCAATTTGAAGACTTGTTTCCTGGAGCATTTCAGGTTCACTTTCTGGAGAATTCTGAACTGGAAGCAGGTCTTTATTGGGCACCAATCTCATTGGTGATACAAGATCTGGATACATTATTTTATGCTTGCTCTTATCTCAGAATCCATTATATCCATACAGCAAAAGTAGCACTGTTCGATGTGCTTTTGTGGTTCCTGCTAAATCAGTGGTTTACCAAATGGCATCATTTTCCTTTTCAGCATCCATTCCCCTAAATCTGTCATATAAGGCTTGCACATTATATGTGATGCTCAACTTTTGTCTTGATTGCTGAGTGGAATACCAAAGTACAGTTGCGACGATAGTTCTGTGCCTGTGACCTTTCTTCGCGCACTAGGAGAGTCTATACCCAAACGTCACTTGCACCTTCTGCTAACGCTGGAAGATGGGAGACAATGCAGCATGGCCATATTTCGCAAACTCTGCTTTACTAAATCTCATACCTTAAGATATATGAGCACTTGTTCATCTTAGCTACTAAGAAACAACAACAGATATTCTTTATTACTTCATGTCCTTTACGTTTTTACTCGTACTACTTTATCACAAATGTTTTAATTTATGGAAAAATAAAAATCTGAGGTGATGCCTTTGTGGCTTGTAGCACCTAAAAGTGAGTTAGCCGGTTCTCATGGTTATGATCCGTAGTGTTTGGCACTGGTGATCTGTCACGTAGAGGACCGCAGTTTGACTCCCGCCTCGGGAGGGTATGGGTGTATTTGTTCGTGTAAATGTTGTGTATGTAAGAAAAAAAAAACAGGTGAATGTATTGCACTCATCACAGAACATGAGGTTAATGTTATAATTATAAACAACTTTAAATATTCTGGTCCAGTTTGTTTTTCTTCGTTTCCAGCACGCGCTCACGTACATGCACACCCACAGAGTTTAGTCAATGAGGCATTCTAATCATCTGCCAGATATTCTACACCTGACAACTCACTATCGTCATTGTGAAATTCTTCGTCTTCTGTTTCCTCTCCGCTTCAATTGCTGTTGCTGTCTCCTGATAGTTGTACTATGAAGCTCTCAATTACATTTTCGAAGATTCCTTCTTTTTCAATGTAATCATTTACAATTTTTTCAACATGCAGACACACATTTTTCCACTTTTCTTCACCAGTATCCGCAACCCATTTCTCACACATATTCATGACATCTTGTACCTCAAAAGTTGTGTTACGACCTGCTATCCATTGTTTGATGTTGGCCCAAATAAGTTCTAAGGGGTTTAGGTTGGGTGAGTAGGGTGGTAACCTCACACTGAGTGGCCATGCTGGGATAAGAGCTCATCGATCACGTATGCTTTGTGATAGCATATGTGCCTTGAGGTTGTAAAGCTCTACTTTCAACATGTTTTTCTTGAAAGGGCACGTTTCTTGCTTTAAACCATTCTTGCGTAGCTCTTTTTGTGGAGCAGCTTGTAGGAGCTTTAGCGATCTGCACGTTATGATATGGAGCATTATCTATCACTAAAACCGATTTCGGAGGCAAATTAGGAATTAGTTTCTCAATTAGCCATTTTTTGTAATTTGTTCCATTCATCTCATCATGATAGTCTCCAGCTTTTTTATTTGACTGGAACATCAAAAATGCTCCAGGAACAAAGCTCAATTGTCCTCCTGCATGGACTATAATGACTCTTGGTCCCTTTGCAATAGGAACTAATTAACCAGAGCTGCTGTCATCGCTCCAGTTTGGCCTTATGTGAGTGTTATGAAGATAAGTTTCATCTTCATAGATAATCGGCCTTCCTTTGGCTCTAAACTTTTTTATGGCACGTAAATATGACCCGTGCCAATCTCTTATGTCATGTCTTTCCTGTAACAAGACCTTATTGTTCCTTGTTTTCTTCCACCTGAACCCAGTGCCACGTAAAATAGTCTTTAAACTTGTGCTTCCCCCTTTTAAGTTTATTGAATCCTGAAGTTTCAGGAGCAGATTTTTAACAGTCGGCACAGTTTTCTCCTGAATATAAAAACTATAAATTGTTTGGCAAATTACACACCTATCAAAATCATCAATGTCAGTGATCCTTTTTGGTACACGATGTACCTGTCCAGGTGTTCCAAAGGAGGTCCCTTGTTCTTCACATTTTGCCCCTTTAATTATTTTACGGACTGTTCTTTCAAGAACTTTTGTTGCTGCACTCACCCTCTTGTACTTTCTTCACTGGTATTAGCATATCGCCAGAACATGCAGAACATTTCATAAAGAGATGAACATTAACAACTTCACGTGTTTGGCTGTGAAGTGCTTTTCCACCAAGTTTACTTTGCATTGGGGGCATTTTTGTCTAAATAAGAAAACATACACAGTGCGATTAATAATCACAGTTACAAAATGTAATAAAACTTGTAAAATTTTGACATGTCGCCAACGAAGCGTTAGAACACTGTTATTACTTGGTCAAACCTCTCCACGATACTGACCATTTCAGTGCTTTGCGCATGACCAAGAGTGTAGGCTCAGCAACTGGCTTCAGGCTAGTGCGCACACGGTCCTCACCCGCACAAAACCATTGTACAAGCTGTATATGTGGTACAGTTTCTCCTGTCTTGAGGTAATAGTACATCACTGTGATTTAGGTGTGAATGAATGACCTATGTAGTAAAATTTGTTTGGATGATTCATACAATTTCAGAGCATTGTAAGGAAAGGAAATCTGGGGGGGGGGGGGGGGTAAAAAGATAATTTCACTCTCATTTTTAAGGTATACCTAAAAGCTTGAGGCTGAATCCTATACCATAAGTGTAAAATAACAAACTTGAATGCATAGTTTAAAGATAGCTTATTTGCTTCAAACCAAATGTTGAACTGTTCAAATTCTTTTATTGACAGTCTCTTAATTGCGATGTGACTTATGAGATATAAGTACACTAGTATTATCTACAAAGAACACAGCAATTGACTCCTTGCTAAGATTATATGGCAAATGAATTGTAAATATTAAAAGTAATAATGGCCCAAGTATAGAGCTTTATGGGTCCCATTAGTAATAACATTTGCTTTTAAATCGTAAACATTTATGCGGTTTTTTGATTCTATTTATGTAAGATCTGAACCAATTTATAGAGATCTCGTTGAAACCATAATATTTTAACTATTGCAACAGGAGGTTGTGTGATCTTAGTCAGATGCCTTAGCTAAATCACAAAATATTCCAAATGGTAGTTTTTTTTTAATTCTTTTTCAATAATCATTAGCTGAGGATGTTAGGAAGGTCCTAACCAAATATGTTCTAGATAAACACGAACAATATATGGGGAATTGAGTGCTAGTTTGACTCAAAATTATATTAATTTTGTGGTTCATTGTATCATAGTCCTTGCTCATAGGAAAATAAACTGTCTTTCCCCAACAAGCACAAGACATGAGCCCAAACCAAAGTTTTGGAAAGAATGACTTTACTCCTTCGCCACATGCTGCATTACCTGTCCAGCTCCTGCCACTTAGAGTTCTCAAAGGCTCCAATCATCAGCTGAAATAACCAGAGGCCATGCACACTGCTGCTCCAAGCCAACACTCAAGCAACTATGGCAGGTCTGGCATGCTACGAAAACTGGCTGATAATGTGGCAAGCAGTAGGCTTGTTGCCTTAAATTTTTACATGTTAAATGCAGTAATCATTTGTAGCAGGCTTTGTTAAATAGCTTAATTATGTTTGTAGACATTCACTTTATAGCCTTAGTGCTTTCAGGACTGAAATCTATCATCTTTTAAATTTATTTTTTATTATTTTAATTAACTTGGTTGTTCTGTATATGGCAAAATTACTTGGAAAATCACCTTGCCCCACAGTTTCCAAAAATATACCACAATCATGGTACAATACTAGGAGTACTATGCTAAACAGTAACCTTGGGCAATTACAATTGTGCATTTTACTGCAGCAAAATGTTATCAGATACACGATTGCACCTCATACTATTAGGCAATCCTAATCAATATAAAATCCTCAAGATAGATTTACAGTCATTCTTATATCACTCACCATACAATATGGAGGAATTGTTTAATATCTTGTTCAAGATGTAATTTTCAAAACAGGGCAGATTGTATGCTATGCTGATTTAGAGATTTGCGAGTAGATTGTTATTGGCGTACTGCAATGCATGTTCTAGGTTTTATACTTGATTTGGTGCTAGTTCACAAATGTTCATTTTTTTCCTGCAGTGCTTTGTTTAAGTGCTAGACGAGTTAATGTCAAAGCAAGTGATGGAAAGCACATCCATTGCAATTAACACAAGGATTGCATCTGCATGCTATATTCTGCCATACTCTCGCAAAGACACCAGTCATTTCACCCTGGATGGATGAGCAGAAGGTCAAGGACAGCCACATTCTGTATGGTCTCCTGAGAACAAGGAAGGTGCATTGCATTGAGAACAATCCTACAGCTATGGTAGATGCAAAATTTAATGCAGCTGAAGGTGACTACTAGCAGCGAAGCGCGACGTAGCCAAATGTTAATGGACAGGGAGAAGCTATATGCAGTAACAAGATGAAATGAAAACACTTGATAGGATATTATTGTAGCTGTCAAGTAAACATAAACATGGCATGCATGCTAATTTAAGATGTGATCTGAAAATCGTACCTTAAAATGGCAACAAAAATGGCCAAGCAGAAAATTTCTTACAGCAAAGCTGTTGTATCTGCCTCATCTTCATCCTCACTTCTGACCACATTTGAATCATCAGTCTTCCTCTAAGCTGATGATAATTGGCTGCAGTATTTCTTCGCATTTTATAGAAAAAATATATACTGTAAATTATGCTGCTTTGGTTACGTAACACTTCCTGTTTATGTATTGGTTCACTTCTATTGCTTGCATCTTGTTCATTATGTGACATTTTGACTAATCCAGCAAAGAATATTAAATTAAACACCAATAAAATAACTTCACATAATCAGTATAATTGAATTATGGGAACTGAAATTACCACTGTTAACACGAAAGCAGAAATCTGAACTGAAGATATAATAGCTTGAGACTTTCAGTTCTTTATTCTAGCCATGCGGTTCTGTTATCTTTGTTGAGTCACAAGCTGACAGAAATAAAACAGTATATAATGAAAGGATTTGCACAGATGATGAAAGCATCTTAACAGGGCTCCTTTTAAAAGACAAATTCAATGCACATTCATATCTATGTAACCTGTTAACATAGGAAATTGGTTTTTTGACTGGCCGCTTCAAAATAAAATGCTCTTCTCTTTGCTGTTGCAAAAATAAATTTTGTGGGCGCAAATGATACTCAATCCCTGGCTGTACAGCGTGACTTCACAGCTTGTTTAACTATACAACACCCCAAGTCACGGTAAGCATCTGATTGGAAGTCTATTGACCTGCTACTTCTGACAACCGCCATTAAATTTTGCATCTGCTAGAGTATTGTCACGAACCCGATCGCGATAACGCGGCTTGCGCACACAAAGGAACTGATAGGCAGCACGGATATAAAGCGTATGCTGGAACAGACAAACATAGTGCGAGATAAAGGACTTGTTGGCACAGATAAGGTTTCCCGTATGGAACATTCTAGTGATAGGACATTCGATTTCTTGATTGTTACAGAATAGTATCGAATTATGAATGAAGTATATAAGAGATTGTGACCTACCAGCAGAGTGGTAACCAGATGATGTAAACAGGAGGAGTAAACAGATGTTGTAACGAGAGGTGATGTTGTAAACAGGTGTAATCAGAACACTGTGTGGTCATCGACCTTGGTAGACTGTGATTGTGTATGTGATGTAATGCTGCTACTGTGAGTGTAATTCTACGAAAATAAAGAACATTTTGAATTTCTGTAAGTTGGACTTCTAATTCTACGAGCCCACAGACACAGTATTGACGCTATCACTCAATAATTACACCTAATTTGTGGCACTGGGAAGAATTCTGAAGGAAATGTTGTTGCACCCTTTTCACCTTGAAAAGTCCATGCGATCAGGTCTCAAGACTATCCTCTGTGACAGCAATTTTTCATTGGTATCTGGACAAAATTGAAAATGATGTACTGTCTGCATCCCATGTCATGGTCACAGATGAAGCCATTTTCACACATGAGCAGTTATTTAACTGTCGGAATTCACAGGTTTGTGCCTTTGAAAATCCCCATGCTACATTTCAGAGGGCATATGAACTAAGATTTGCTGTTTATGTGTGGGCCGGTATTGTGGATATAGGACCATAGATTTTGCTGGCCGAACTCAGTGCTTATAATTATTATTTCTGCAACAAGTTTTGCCTGATCTAATGAAAACAGATGTCCTTCATATCAGACAGGATGTATGGTTTCAACATGGAGGGTCACCACTCACTTTGGTGCTGAAGTACATCATCTTATGGCTACATACAGCAATCACTGGATAAGAGGTGGACCTATTGCCTGGCTGGCATGCGGCCCTGACCTTACTCCACTTGGCATCTTTTTGTGGGGGCACATGAAGACTGTAGTGTGTGAAACACCGGCTGAATCTGAAGAGGACCTTGTGGCACAAATAACTGCACAGCTGGTGAAATCAGATAAATGTCCGGTGTCTTTGCAACAGTACAGCAGAATATGGTACACTGATACGCTCTGTGTTAATTACAATGGGCATGCATTCCAACAGTTGCTTTCAAATTAACTCGTTTAGTGCTTAAACGAAGCACTGCAGCAAAGAACTTTCCTTAACAAAAGATGTTTAAAATAGTTATTTATCAGCTCTCAAAGTTTGTCGGTCTAATTTTGGGACATTCTCTATAAAGAAAATATAAGAAAAATAAAGGTGTCAATGGTGGTAGGTGTATTACTAGTCATTATCCATTTACCGTAAATATATGTGTTCAATATCCCTGAGTTTGCTGACAGTAGAACCTAATGAACAAACATTTAACAAGTTATAAAGATAAATATATGAACTAATATTTTGGATGCGATTAACACAAAAAGTTTACCAAGAATTAAAAGTTTCAGCTATCTTTGTTAGATTTTCATATACTCATTTTTATACTATTAATGAACTAATTCTTCAATTGTTTAAGTGAAAGACAATTTATGTTAACATTATAGACAAGACCAGTTGGAAAATATCTTCTCCAGTTGTGCAGACAAACTTGGGGTCTTCAGCTATTAGTGTAATCTCCTATTTTCAAATGATTTCTTAGCGAAAGAACCAGAATATTTTGTAAAATAAGGCAACTTTGCTGAAAAATTCACCAAATGTTCATGCTTCTTCTGGATGCTATTGAAAGCTGACAAAACCTCCTGCATCTGATTTTTCCAGTATAAATCCTCCTACTTCAAAATATCTGTTTACTGCATCAATGACCTCATTGCTGTGAAATCTTAGTACTCCAAGAAATTTTCTGAGGTTCGGGAACAGGTGGTAGTCAACTGGGTGCTATATCTGGCAAATAGGGTGGATGTTCAAGCAATTCAAACTTTAATTTGCACATTTTTCCCATTGCAATGACTGAACGGTGGGCCGGAGCCTTGTCATGAATAAACAAGATTTTTGTTTTCTTTGCCAAATGAGGTCTTACTCTTTTCACCTCATTACTCAAGCGTTGCAGTAAGCTTGCATAGTAATCACAAGTGATAGTTTTACCCTTTTCCAAATAATAAAAATAATTCCCTATGCATCCCAGAAAACACTCGCCATTACCTTGTTGGCTGACAAAATTGGCTTTGCCTTTTTTGGAGTTGGTTCACTGGGCACAATCCACTGTTATGACTTATCTACTTTCTGGAGTGTAGTGATGTATCCAAGTTTCATCCATGGTAATAAGCTGTCTTAAAAATTCACTGGGATTTTTACAGTAGAGCTCCAAATTCTTAAGAAAAACAGTTTTTCTTTGCAACTTTTGATCACATGTCCACAAATGTGGCACCTATCTTGCACAGACCTTGGGAAAGCCCAAAACATTACTTTAAATATTACCTGTACTTCCTTTTGATATGTTTACAGCCTCTGCTATCTCAAACAACTTTAATCTGTGGTCTTCCAGTACCATATAAATATTTTCAATGATTTCTGAAGTTGTGACTTCCACAAGGTGTCCAGAGTTGTTTTCAAATGCTAGGCTTTGGCAATGAAGCCATTAGCTCAGGGTGTCCAGAGTTAGGCTCATCAATGGTGCTAGTACGCCCCATTTTAAACTCTGCAACCCACCTTTTAATCATTGTATATGAAGTGGCAGAGTCTTTTAATGTACTGTCCATTTCTTCCCTGATTTCTTTAGGCATTTCGCCTTTCAAATGCAAGTATTTAATCACTGCTCGTTTTTCCAAATCCTCCATTTTCATGAAACCTCTACACTTTTCTTGTTTAAAATGCGGGCATTCAAAAACTAAACAAGCTAGTCTAGAGTTAAACTATATGATGCTATCTGTCAAAATGATCCAGTTGCACCATCTCTATGTGAGGCCGGGACTTAACAGCTGACCCTCGTGTAGTGGTACCAGATCTTAATATCCATGAAAACACATTTGTAATGTGCAGAGTATAGTATTCGTCTATTGTTGCAAAGAGAGATGTGTTAAATAATGAATAAATGGGAAAAGGTAGAAGTGAATATTCCTACACAAGTAATGAAACTGGCGTTTTACTTTCATGCTGTATTAGTTGCCCTAATATTAGTTTTAAAGCTCCAAGCATTAGTTCAAATGGAGTTATGCCATATAGGTATAGCAGAGTATTTATTAACTTATGAGAGTCATCCAATAAATAAGTTTACCTATTTTACAAAAAATACAAGCAGATTATTTACACTTGTGAAATATTTTATTTTCATTCTACAACTTGTAAACTACTTCTCCACATAGTCACTCTTTCTCTCCTAACATTTTTGGTATCTTGGCAGCAGTTTTTTAATACCTTTGTCATACCAGGTCGGGTCTTGTCCCATAGCCAGCAGTTCACCTCAGCTTCCACCTCATCAGTCACACACTGTTTGCTTCCAAGGTGCGACTTGAGTTGTGGAAAGAGATAGAAATCACTTGGAGAAAGATCCGGAGAATGAGGTGAATGTGGAAAAAGGTCTCATTTGAAGTTCTGCCTCGATCCGTTGTGGCTTGTGAACATTAGTAAGCAAACATGGGACCCATCTTTAACAGACTTTTTATTACTGCAAGATATCTGACAGGTTCGTCACATCAGAGGAGCATCCAATTTCCATACCAGTAGGCAGTCAATTCATTGCCTCATGCATTGACCTTTGTCCACCACATTCCGAATCGCAACATGGCTGCATTGCCTGTAGTGGTAACAGGTCTGCCGCTGCGTTCATCATGCACATTTTGCCAGCTTTCCTGGATCCATGAATGCCAGAGTTGAACTATTTGGATGCTCATGCATCCTTCACCATAAACACACACTAAACGACAATGAATATTGATAGCCATTTCATTTTTTGCCATGAAAAAGCAAATAACACAATAGAGTTTAAATGTGGACACTCTTTCATGTGGTAGCACCATACTAGCTAACGCAGAGCAAGCTCATGCTGTTGAAGTTAAAGAGCGCAGCCACCATACCCCAATGAAAGTTTTTGCAATACAACTTAATTTTAAAACATGTGGTTTGCAGAGCAATTGTAGCAATTCTTTGCTACAAATTTTAAATGCTCTGTACACACAGGCGTTAACAAATAAAAATATAGGGCATATATAATAAACCAGTACAAGTGACATATTGTATTAGTATATCAAAAGAGATTAATCCATTGAGTGTTACAGATTTTCCGTGCAGTGCAAACGCTGGTCAGGTATTATGGAAGGGGATTCTCTAATAGAGAAACACATTTGCAATAATACTCATTGACAAAGATAAAGTTGCTACTTAAAATTTAAATTCATTTCCTAAAAGAATATAATGCAGGCTTATCTTTACATGTTTAGTTTCGTGTAGTATCCATTGAAACAGGGATCGAAACACAAGGGATCTTCTCTGCATTTTGTACAGCTTAATCTCACTTCTTTTCATACGCCACTATTTTTGTACAGTACACCACGCCGAGGAGCGTACATACTTTTTCCCTGCTGATGGTATGCATATATGACACTTCTTTCATTGTCACTAAAAATGAATTTGATACCACTATAATTATTTAGCTCATCCTCCATAAATTCTGGTGTCATTTTGGCTGCATGATGAACATGCTTATGAAATGGAAAGCAAAAAGATCGTGCACATGTACTTTTTGCGATAACTGAAGCCCCTATTAGAAATAATAACGTGTTGCAAGTGTTTAAATACATGCTGTAAATCTCTTCTGTTTACAGTGACCCATAACTAAAGGAATTTATAGTTCTGACACTGTTCTTTACCCCAAGTTTCAGAGAGTAAACCAGGCACAATGATTAGATAACCAAAGGCATTCTGGCAGTCAGGTCATTATGTATACTATTGAAAACAAAGGTCCCAGGAAGTTATGCTCGGAAATACATGTTCATGCATTGCAAATTAGAGAAAGAAAAATCTTACAATTTGAAAGTAACTAAGGTTGTAATATCATCATAGACATTCAAGTTACATTAATATATAGAGTGAACATTTGTAATTTGTATATATTTTAATTAATCAAAGTAGCGCCAACAACAAAGGCCCTCGTAAAAACTATTTTTAGTCTGTTTATTGACACTCGTCACTTACATTATATATATATATATAATTATTGAGGGACTATTTTCAAAGGCCATACATAGCATCTATTTTAAATCTCTCCAACTATCAGAAAGTGGTTGAAAATGGAGGCAATGGTCTTTGAAACTAGTCCCTCAATAATATAAAAAAAGAGTGATAAGTGTCATTAAACCGACTACAAATAGTTTTTACAATTAATTTTGACGTCACTGTTACTAAATTCCTCCAAACACACACAACAAAGGACCTATTAGCAATTTATGCATAGGGTGGAAATTAAAGGCCAAAATGACATTCAAATGTATTTGGCTTATGTACAGCTACCACCTATGATATAAATGGCTGCACCACAATGGGTTAGCTATAAGCAGAAAAAGATCTCATGGTTTGACATAAATCATTAAATGTTGTATGTGTATTTCCTTTTGATTTGCATGTGTTGTAAATATTTTAAGTTAATTATAATGTGACTTTGTGGGTTCGTAGAATTAAAAGTTCGATTTGCCAAAATTCTAATCGTTCTTTATTTGCATAGAAATACACTCACAGTAGCAGTATTACCACACATACATAATCTAACAAGGCCGATGACCATAACAAATAGCGTTCTGATTACACCTGTTTACAACATCAGCTCTCGTTACATCTGTTCACGACTCTACCACTCCTCTGGCGTGTCACAATCTCTTATATATACCTTCATTGATAATTTCTAGACTGTTCTAAAACAAACCAGAAACCGAATAATCTCAATCAAGAAGTCACTAGAAATTTCCATTTACCTCAATTATCTGTGTCGGTAAGTCTTTTATCTCCGCTATATTAATTTGCCGGCTCTTTGTGTACACAAGTCGTGCTACCTTAGATAACGGATTCGCGGCACTGCTCCCTCCTCAAGGCTGGTCGTCCCGAACAGCGCCATCGTAGCGGGCCAGACGATCCAGTGTACCATAAACATCTTCCCTCGGGACACCTAATGGATGCGGTAGACACATCGTTAATCCTCTCCACCACCCGGTACAGTCCTTGCCACGGCTGTTGAAGTTTGTCGATAGTTCGGTTTGCTCCCAGGTGTCCTTCTGAAGTACCGGCGTTCACTTCCTCCAAGACCTCCAGGACCTTACTTCGGGGAAGTACCAATTGTTCTCACAGCGTCTTTCCATCAAGCGATTCCCATATCCGGAACAGCACGCCCTCTCTTGTCTTCATTGAGTCCCATTGGGCCCAGTACGACTTATATGTGGCGCTCCTTGGTGCAATGTCCTCCCAGGTTGATCTTGTCCCTGCCTCCACTTCCCTCAAGAGTGGCCCCAAGTCGGCGTCGGCCAGCTGCTCCCCCCTCAGGCCTGCACTATCCCAGCCATCCGTAGGCATTGCCGTGACTACTCTGACAGCTGCAGCACGCTCCTTCTCTTCCACTCTTGTGCATTTGCCGCACTCTTCTGGGCAGGGTCTTCGGGACATGACGTCTGCGTTACCGTGGCTCTTCCCTCTACGATGTTCAGAGGTGAAGTCTTCCTCCTGCAGCCTCTGTACCAAACGGGCTGTCTGGCCTTCCAGGTGAGGGCGGAGTGTTCAGTCCTCAGGTGGAATGGCTGACTGTACAGGTATTTGTGGAAGTGCTCCAAGGTCTTCACTACCGCCAGTAGCTCTCGCTGGTGACGCAGTAGTTCTTCTCTGCCTTGGCTGAAGGTGCGCTGGTATCGTCTCAGCAGTTGTCAAACCTTCTCGAGCTGTTCTGCGGTCAGGTGGTCGGCCGCCCTCTCCAATAACCTTCCAGCCGGGGCCCCAGGTGTTGTGTCGGCGCCGGCCCCTGTGTCTTGTCGATTGCTGTTACGCTGACCATGGGCTCGCACGTCCCCAGGTCCGTTCCGGCCTGTACGCCGTGTTCGGTGTCCGCTAGGTTAAGCAGCCTCACTGGCACCTCCTCTCGGCACGGCAACAGTGTTCTGGCTGCACGTAGTCCGTGCACAGGCGTCTTCTGGTCCAGCATCATGTTCTTCTTTCGCTGCCCTTCCAGTCGCGCCGTCACCACCATCTCCTTTCTCACGGGGACAACCACGTCTTCCTTCAAGACGACCCTGCAGACTCCAAGGCGCTCTTCGGGTTGCAGGAGTATGACCTCTTCTCCGTTAAGTCGCAAGATCTTCCTGCCGTCGCCTCGTGGCTCCTGAGGCATCCAGTCCCAGTATCACCTCCTCAGCCACCTTCACGACGAGTACCCACTGACGCACGGCACTCCGTCCCAAGGTCAACTTCAGCAGAGCCTCCTTCTCCACGGCCAAGGTGTCGCCCGGTGCCGTCATTAGCTGGTATGATCGGCTCGGCTTTCTCGTCTGCAAACCCCTGGCTATATCAGGTCTGATGACGGTCACGTCCTCCATGCGCCGACTGACGGCGCGCAGTGTTACTGGAGGGTATGGTGATGACGGTGCCGACGTGTCCCTCGCCATGCCGGTCCTTACTCGTTCCTCCGGCTGCTCTTCCTGGTGTCGGTCATTGTCGCATCCAAGTTGCTATTTGCGGCTTCCGTCTTCGGTGTTAATTCGGCCTTCATTTCTTCCATCTTCTCGGTGATGTCGTTATCCCACTCCTGACAGCAATTGTGACTTTGTGGGTTCATAGAATTAAAAGTCTGATTTGCCGAAATTCTAATTGTTCTTTATTTGCGTAGAAATACACTCAGTATTATTACATCACATACAGAATCTACCAAGGCCGATGACTATAACAAACAGCATTCTGATTACACCTGTTTACAACATCAGCTCTCTTTACAACATCTGTTCACAACTCTACGACTCCTCTGGCATGTCACAATCTCTTATATATACCCCCATTGCTAATTTCTAGACAGTTCTAAGGCAAACCTGAAACCAAATAATCTATCAATCAAGAAGTCACTAGAAATTTCCATTTACCTCACTTATCTGTGTCGGTAAGTCTTTTATCTCCGCTATATTTATTTGCCGGCTCTTTGTGTACACAAGCCACGCTATCTTAGATAACGGGTTCACAACAATAAGTTTTATCTTGCCTGGATGCATGAAGAACAAACACAGGTTTCTGTAGTTTTTAATGTAGTTTTATTAAAATTTTCAAACATCTGTATGACAAAATTATGCAATGCAGAGAGAGAGAGATGGAAAGGGAACGGAAGAGAATAATCACACCTAATGTAATAATGCATACAAGGATACTATAAAATTGAATGATATGCTCTTCAAATTTGTGGTGTTGTATAGTAATGGGTATGATTCATTTATATTTTTCCTTATTTTTTTAATGATTTGCATGATTTTTAAAATGGTTTGTTGTAGGACACACAGCTCCCCAACCATTGCTGAAGGTAAAGTTTCAAATCAATACAAATAACATGATTCTGTTTTCTGTTGTATGTTACAGCAAAAGAAACTCCGTATGTCTTCAGGGTTGAAATCAGAAATTTTAACTGAAGAACAACGAGAAGTATTGAATGCAGCTTTAGCAGGAAAAAGCATATTTTTTACAGGTAAATTTAAACTTAGTAGATTCTTGAAAACCTTTAATTGCTATATACAAATATAAAAATTTGTAACTTTAAACTTCACTTAACTTATAAGAAATAATGATATTTTTCTTACAAATTGTCCAGGATCGCGATTTCATGTAAAACGTTTACACATCTTGAGCCGGAAACAACAAAGCTGTCGCCATCGTTACGAACATGAGATGTTAATATGTTTTTGTTACTACTACCAAAATCTGAAAATAAAACAAATTTAAAAACAGAATTGACTGCAGGTATTTCAAAATTCATTACACAATTTTTTTTTTTTTTTTTAATAAGTATCTTTTCCCAAACCATTAAATCTATCGGACCATTTAATTGTTTTAATAGTCTAACTTCTGGATTTATTTCATAGTGAAATGACCAAAAATGATCTGCTACGGCCAATATATCAGTCTGTTTATACTTAATGTTACGAAGATATTCTTTCGTTCTAGTTTCTAAATTACGTTTTGTGTTTCCAATGTAAACTTTATAACAATCGAAACAAACTGATAAATACCAGATTTTTTATTATTAGGAATTTTATCTGTTTTAGAGAAATGCAATAAACTTTTAATACTATTATTAAATTTTAGATGAGTCGTATTTTTTACACATCTGCTTCTCTTTCGTACCTATTTTGAGGACATGTTTCGCAAATCATCGTTTGCATCTACAGCTCTTATGCCGTAGATGCAAACGATGATTTGCGAAACATGTCCTCAAAATAGGTACGAAAGTGAAGCAGATGTGTAAAAAATACGACTCATCTAAAATTTAATAATTTTTCGCTTCACTGTGGTGTTCCAATACAGTTAAATCTCGATATTTTAATACTATATTTAGTTTTTTTGAAAATGTTGATTAACCCAAGGATAGTAAGTAATTTTTTTAAAATTATAGTCGTCTTTTATTTTTCTAAGGGTAGAAATATCTAACAGCTTTTTGATATTTGAATTTGTCATTTTTTTTTATTTATAAAGTCTTTATTAAAATCATTAATTAAAGCAGTATTAATAATATTTTTATATTCTTTATTAAATTCATCTTATTCAGGGGTATATTTATTAATCTATAAATCAAACTATTGAAAACAGCAAATTTATGTGAAAAAGGATTAAAACTTTTATTTTTTATGTAATTATATGAATAGACTTCCTTTAAATACCAAAGTTTAATTTGTTGTTATTTCTTCCCAAACACCACCAAATTGCGCTGCACCGATGCTTGGTCACGGTTGGTAGGGTGACGCCTGCAGCTGCGCCCAAGAGCATGCGGCAAACCTAGACACATCAATTCCCAAAAACCTAACTTCATCAGTCCTCTCGCTTCTGGTACCCCCCTCTGCTTGACGGATCGCCAGCGACCCTTCTAAGCGAGATTGATCGGACACTGTCCCCCTTCATCGGAGGTACACCCTGGCACCAGAAGCATCAGTAGAGACCAACCACGCCGTCAAATACAATGACATGCAAGCTAGCGCAAATGACATTAACTATTATACCACACGGGTAAATCCGCACAGCAGATAGGTACCGTGGCATGTTACCCTCTGCCCGGGAGAATCCGGGTGACCTGCTCACCATCAACAGTCTCATACACAGATTAGTAAACCTACCTCTCAGCCAGCAAGAATATGAAAAAGAATACCATCGAATCTTATATCAAATCTTAAAAATGGATATAGGTAAGGCCTTGTAGACAAAAAAAATAAAATCATTCAAACTTCAAAAAAATTAAAACAGATCATAGCTCTTTCACCAATGAAACAAGAAATTAGATTTGCTAAATTTACTTACCATCCCTGGGCCACAAAAAAGTTCCAAAAAATATTCAAGAAATACAATATAACATTGGCACCAAAAAAAAAAAAAAAGATACATTATAAACCTATTTAACAGTGTTAATACTGATAAGATAAAACCAGAAGAAAAGTCAGGCATTTACAAGATTCAGTGTAAAGACTGTGAAAAAAATTTACATAGGGAGAACAAAAAGAAACATAGGCACTAGAAAGAAAGAACATTTCAGGCACCTAAGATACAAAAATGCTGATAAGTCCGCAATAGCAGCTCATTTCTGGTCTGAGAATCATGACATTGAAGATACACCAAATTACTAAAATACGTACTAAAACATAGTGAACTCGTCATATGGGAGGAAATATACATAGAAAAACATAAAAACCAACCAATGAACTTCCTGCCAGAAGACAACCACCCCACATTTAAATTCATCACAAAATCAACAGATGGCAGCAGTAACTCCAGAACTACCCACACCACCGGATCAAGCGTTACTCACATTAGAGCTAATGATGCGAACAATAGTTCTCGAAACATGTCCTCAATATAGGTACGTAAGTGAAGCTGATGTGTAATAAATCCCACTCATCTATAATTTAATTAAAGTAGCATCTTTACTCCCATGACTAATGTTGAGCCTTTATGTAACTTTTAAGAAGAAATTATTAAACATTCCGGCTATTACCTTGGGTCGCTTAATTTACACTTTTAGAGTAATGTCGTCATGATACCAATCTTAGATTTAGAGGTAATTACTGTGCCTATGATGGATTTGTTCTCAAGTTTGTGTAAATTGTATGTGGTGTACTTTTTAGTGAGTTCAAGTAGTTACATGGGATGAAATTTATCACGTTTGAAGGATAAAATTGTTTTGTTTTGGTTATAAATTCATTAATGGTCTGAGGTTACCTTACAGTATCATGATATTCTGTATCATACCTCTCAACTTCTGTAATTGAGTTATTATGGATGCCCTTTAACTGCTGTAACTCTGAGTGCCCCATTCTATATTGAATGTGAAAGCCTGCTTAATTTTGCTTAGAGGTGATGTCTTTGTTCTTTCATGTACCATAATCTGTGATGCAGAAACACTGGCTTTACTTCTCTTCCAAAGGAGGCCATGCTAAGGATTTTTATGCCTAAAAAGTCCATTGTCCTTCACCAGCTTTGAACCACCATGACTTTGGGAACTAGAGACTAAATGTTACGCTTAGACCATGGAGGACGATAGTCAACTTCTGTGGTTTGTTCACAGAACATATGGTAGCAGAAGGCTGTTTAAAACTTTGTTGCAAAGAGGACACTTTTATAGCTGTGATTGCAAATCTAGCATTATAGGTTTTCACCATGGACATGGAAAAGCATTAAATGTTATTGCATTATATTATAACTTGAGATAACGGACTGAATGTACCATGCTACTTTTACCCTTATCTGTTTCTAAATAGAATAGAATTGATTTATACAACTTGGTATTTACAATATTTTATACATATTACATACATATTTGTCTTAATCTAGTTATATAAATTGCATGACGCCATCTTTTACACTAGCTATCTCAGCCTACTTGGCACCCAGGCCTTCTAGCATTGCTGAGTAGCATAGTCTCCATTCCGTCATCTATTCTAGTTTGCTCTCTGTCTCACCTTGTTGTCCCAGTATTTTTACCTTTCCAGTCATTACTTTTCTCATCCACTTCTCTTTAGCTTTCCAAAACAGGTTACCTGTATTTCTATTTCTACTTTCATTTTTCCCCACACCCATGAACTTGCTTCACATCTTTTCGCATTTCTTCTCCCACACTTTACACTCTGTCAGAATATGAACTGTACTTTCTGTTTCTCCGCGTAATTCACATATTCCTATCCTGCTACATCTAAGTCCCCTTAAAAACATTGATCCTGTTCTTATGCAAGCCATTCCTTCCCTCTCCTGTCTGTTACATTGGTCTGCATTTCTTTCTCTTCCCCATTCTCTCTTTATTATCCAATAAAAGTTTAATGTTCTATTTTCTAGTCCTCCCCATATTTTTTGTCTTTCTATCTTCTATTCTGGTTGTGACAATTTTACAGAAAGCTTCTACATTCCTATTTTCTAATCTCCATATGTCCCTTATTCATATTTCTTCCAGTATTTTCTGCCTCTCACCACAAACTCTTTCTGTTTCCCATTTTCCTTAGTTGATTCATGCATACCTTTAGAATTTCATCATATTTTGTCAAGCATTTATACCAATATTTCAAGATTCTTTCCATTATTATACCTTTTCTTCTGTTTTTTTTTCTAATTCTACTAAGGCTACTTTTCCTGGAGCTGATCTAGGTAATACCAACATCTCTTTAGCAAACTGTTTCAAAATAATGTGATAAGCAAGTGAATGTATGTAATGGAGAATGAATGCTACGTAAGGACTTAACCCATTCAAGAAACATGTGCCCTGCTGCCATGCAGAATGTTCAGTGGACAAACAAAATAATAGAAATACAGTATGGATAAGAATTACCTTACAAGGGCTGAGCCAGTTCAGAATCAGAAAAGCCTTCTTCAGGTTCACCGGTGAAAGAAATGTTACCATTTGGATTCTCAGTGATAATGGCATTGATCACATCTGACATGATCCCATCACTGTCCTACTACTACTGTTCAGTTTTCTCAATATGGCTGCAGAAGCCTTCTCAGTCTTCTGTTCCCACTGCTGCAATTCCCTGCATTATCAATTCTTTAAGCTGTGGCAATGATATGTGCCCATCACATTATGTTCTCGAACATAATACTTTACTTTGGACCAAGCATACCCAATAGTATGTATGCAACACATGTAATGCAACAATCTGACAATGGTTTGTACACAAATAGAATTTACAGAATATACTAAAACCAAGGAGGCATTCTTCACAAAAGTAGAAAGTGTCAGATGTAAGCCAGATGGTTTTGAATTGGCCATAACTGAACTGTCCTGGGTGTCGTAAACAACTGTTAGACAGGGTATTGGAACTGTGTCTAATCAGCAATTTCCCCTGCTATGCCTCATTTGCCTGGGACATGGGCATGAACATTTGGTAATGCAGGACTTTGTAAGGTCAACTAACTCTCATGTGAAAGGTTTATCTTATTTTCATTATAATGGTGCAGGATATTAGCTTCTCATGTTTTGTGATAGTTTTGTTTATAGTTAATGCTACAAAGGGTAAAATGTGGACTAGAAATCTGTATACCTGGAAAATATATTCTTTACTTTAATAGGTGTTCATCTGTGCTACCTGGAAAAGAATTTCAGCTTTTGTGACAGAGAAGCAGTACTACTAGGTTATCAAGGATCTTTGTAAAGCTTCCCATTTATCGGAAAAACTATTTGTAGTCAGTTTATTGACACTTCGTCACTTACATTTTTATATTATGGAGAGACTAGTTTCAGAAGCCATTGCTTCAATTTTCAACCTCTCTCCAAATAGAACATATTGGCTAGTTGGACAGAGGTTGAAAATGGAAGCAATGGCTTCCGAAACTAGTCCCTCGAAAATATAAAAATGTAAGTGACGAAGTGTCAATAAACCGACTACAAATAGCTTTTCCGGTTAATTTTGACGTCACTGTTACTAAATTTCTCCAATTGCGCATAGCTTTCCATTTATATTAATGTAATTTTTATACATTTATTACTTTGAAGATTTTAATGTTTTACACATTTTAAATTTCATGTCGTCACAAACTTATTACACTTTGCTGGATGAGGGAAGGTTTTACAGGCTTTCATTTCAGGAAGTTGCTAAGTATGCTGTATGATGCATATGGACCAGGAAGACTCAACCATAAGCCGTGCAAGTTAGTGAACTGTAAACTAATGAATTGACATGTGGAGAAAGGTCCAATGGACATGCCCTGTGCTAGCTTTCAATGCCATATTTATGATACCATTCACAAAGTTCAGTCACAGTGGTGGTGCCCTTTTGAGCTGATGTTTTGCATTAACTTTTGAAAATTCCCTGATATTTATTTCACCAGTCATGGGAAATGGAATATTTTTCAGCCCAAGAAAATGATGAAGTAAAGCTTAATATGATATGAATATGATTTCATAGTCCTTACTCATAGGGATGAAGTTGAAGTCTTAATACATTGTCAAACAACATTTCAAAATGTATCATAATTCTGACTAGAGATAATATTGTCGCGATCGCGCATCTTTTTTACACAAAGGAACTGATAGGCGGGCAGTATGGAAACAGAGCCGGCAGATAAAGATAGCATGCAGGTAAAGGTCTGCCGAAACAAACTGAAATAAATGAAAATTTCTGGTGACTTCTTGACTGATAGAGACTATTCGGGCTCTGGTTTATTTTAGAATTGTCTAGAAATTATCAGTGAGGTATTTAAAGAGGTGACGACTCGCCAAGTGTGTTGTAGTAGTAAACAGCTGTGAAGTGTTGTAACAAGAGCTTATGTAAACAAGTGTAATCAGAACACTGTGTTGTCATCGACCTTGGAAGATTGTGTTGTATATGTGATGTAATGTTGTTACGTGAGAATTGAACAGTGTATTTCTACGGAAATAAAGAACATTTAGAAGTTCGGCAAATTGGACTTTTAATTCCAGGAACCCACAAAGTCACATCTGGTGTCAGGAATGAGATATTACCACCATGGAGGCTGCATTATAAAAGATTCTACAGAAAATGGAAGAAATGAAGACGGCAAATGAAGCCCTCGCCGTGAAGACGGAGACAGCAAACAACCTGGCAGCGGAACTGAAAGCAATGATGACGGCGAATGACAACCTCGCTGCGAAAACAGAGGCGGCAAATAACAACCTAGCCGTAGAGCTGAAACAAATGAGGACGGCTAACATCACCGAGAAGATGGAAGAAATGAATGCCGAGTTAACAACGAAGACGGAAACGGCAAACAACAACCTGGCCGCGGAACTGAATGAAATGAGAACGGCGAACGATAGCCTGGCCGAGAAGATGACCGAATTGACCACGGAGATGAAAGTGACAAACGAGGCCCTCGCCGCAAAGTTTGAAGAGCAGTTGACCGGCGTGAGGAATGACGTCACGGAGCTGGGCAAGCGGATGGGTCAAGTGGACGAGTGCATCGAAGACCTAGTGAGCCGCGTAAACGAGCTGGAGGAAAAGGCCGACAGCAACACAAAGTCCCTGAACGCCATGGTGGAGGACGTCGTCGGCAGGAGGTTGAAGGATTTGAAGGTCGACGCGCCGGGACGCGACAGAACATCTGCGCGCGTCAAACCTCCTAAATACGACTGCGCGACAACTATCGAAGTCTTCCGCCGTCAATTCGACACGGTGGCCAAAAGCAAGTGGTCACCAGAGGGAGAGGCCGCACAGGGACGGGCCGCAGAAGTCCTGAATGCGGTTCAGACATCTGGGAAGCCCTGGAGAACCGCTTTGGAAACCACCGCTTAGCCGCAGCGTAGCGAGGCCAACTGAAATCAAGGTCGCAGCAGCCAGGGGAGACATTACAGGAGTTCGCCCTGGCAATTGAGCAGCTGGCCAGCAAAGCCCTAGTCGACCTCCCACCAGAGTTCGTATCCCGAGAGGCTGCCTACACTTTCGTCGGTGGGGTACGAGACTTGGAGATTCGTTAGCGCCTAATGCTCGGCGATTACAAAACTATCCACGAGGCTCTAACGGCAGCATTGAGGATGGAGGCGGCCAAGGTATAGCTACCCCGACTTCCAGAACAAGGAGTATCCGCTATAATGGAGACCGAAGACCATCGAGGGACGCCGGCGAAGACCTAGTGGCCTGTGTTGGGGGTGTGGACAGCCGGGACACCTGGAGAGAGACTGCCCACACCAGGAAGAGCAGCCGGAAAACGAGTAAGGGCACATCCATTCAAGTGACACTGTGCTCCGTGAGCCGATGGTTGGGTGAGAGGGAAGCCTTGCCGCGTACTCGTAGACACCGGTGCAGCTGTGACCATCATCAGACTTGACGTGGCCAAGGGTTTGCCGTCGAGAAATCCGAGCCGACCATACCAGCTGGTGACGGCATCGGGTGACACCTTGCCTGTGGAGGAGGCCCTACTGAAGTTGACCTTGGGACGGAGTGCCGTGCGTCAGTGGATGTTCGTCGAGGTGGCTGAGAAGGTTATACTGCGCTTGGATGCCCTCAGGAGCCATGAGGCGACGGTCGACGTCGGCAGGTAGGTCCTGCGGCTTAACGGAGAAGAGGTCATACTCCGGCAACCGGAAGAGCGCCTTGGAATCTGCAGGGTCATCTTGAAGGAAGACGTGGTGGTTCCCGTGAGAAGTGAGATGGCGGTGACGGTGCGACTGGAAGGTCAGCGAACCAGGAACATGATGCTGGACCAGAAGACGCCTGTGCACGGACTATGTGTATCCAGAACATTGTTGCCGTGCAGAGAGGAGGTCCCACCGAGGCTGCTTAACCTGACAGACACTGATAAGGACATCCAGGCCGGGACGCAACATCTGCATCCCTGTCTGGAAGGCTTATTGGAGAGGGTGGCCGACCACCTGACCGCAGAACAGCTGGAGAAAGTTCGACAACTGCTGAGGCGATACCAGCGCGTCTTCAGCTAAGGCAACAGTTACTACGGCCGCACGGATAAAGTGCTTCACCGCATCGACACCGGAGACGCCCGGCCTATTCGGCAACTACCTAGACGCGTTCCGCTGGCAAAACAAGCGGCAGTACGGACAAAGAACGGCGAGCTACGCTTCTGCGTGGACTACAGGAAGCTGACCACATTTCAACGCCTCATGGAATCAGTAATGAGAGGATTGACATATGACTCATGCCTGTTATACTTGGACATCATCGTTGGCAAGACGTTCGAAAACCATCTCGACAACCTGAGCAAGGTGTTACAGAGACTGCAGGCAACCTACTTGAAGCTGAACGCGAAGAAGTGCCAGCTCTTCCGCAAGGATGTTAACTACTTGGCCAGATAGTCTCAGCAACCGGAGTGGCCACAGACCCGGAGAAGACACAGGCCGTGAGGCATTGGCCTCGGCCAACGGATAAGAGAGAATTGCGCAGTTTCCTAGGGCTGTGCAGTTATTACCATCGCTTCGTAAGGGTGTTCTCCAACATCGCCAAGCCCCTGACAAGAGGGACACCGACCTTCTGTGTGGACAGATGACGCCAAGACGCTTTCCAGCGGCTGAAGAAGACACTGTTTAGTGCTCCTAATTTGGGATTTCCAAAACCAGGTGGCACCTTCATCTTGGACACCGACACCAGCGACCATTGAATTGGAGGCGTCCTATTGCAAATCCAGAACGGCCAGGAGCGGATGATAACCTACTACAGCAAAATGCTATCCAAGGCAGAGAAGAACTACTGCGCCTTCCGGCGAGAGTTACTGGCGGTAGTAAAGACATTGGAGCACTTCCACAAGTACCTGTATGGTCAGTCATTCTACCTGAGGACTGACCACTGCGCCCTAACCTGGCTACTGAGCTTTAGAAACCTGGAAGGACAGACAGCCCGTTGGGTACAGAGGCTCCAGGAGTGCGACTTCACCTCTGAACATCGTAGAGGGAAGAGCCACAGTAACATAGACGCCATGTCCCGAAGACCCTGCCCAGGGAGTGCGGCCAATACACAAGAGTGGAAGAGAAGGAGCATGCCGTAGCAGTCCGAGTAGTCACGGCAGTGCCTGCGGATGGTTGGGATAGACCAGGCCTGAGGAGGGAGCAGCTAGCGGACGCCGACTTCGGGCCACTACTGAGAGAAGTGGAGGCAGGTACAAGACCAACCTGGGAGGACATCGCACCAAGGAGCGCTACCTACAAGGCGTACTGGGCCCAATGGGACAAACTGAAGA
Source organism: Mantis religiosa (assembly GCA_030765055.1). NCBI lineage: Eukaryota > Metazoa > Arthropoda > Insecta > Mantodea > Mantidae > Mantis > Mantis religiosa. Next base: position 107,907,034 of record CM060950.1, read on the forward strand.
CAAGAGAGGGCGTGCTGTTCCGGGTATGGCAATTGCCCGATGGGAAGATGCAGGGGGAGCAGTTGGTACTTCTCCGAAGTAAGATCCCGGGAGTCCTGCAGGAAGTGTACGCCGGTGCTTCAGGAGGACACTTGGGAGCAAACTGGACGATCGACAAACTTCGGCAGCGCTACTACTGGCTGAGGCTCCGAGCAGATGCTGAGAGATGGTGCCGTCAATGTCATGTGTGCGCGGCGAGTCGCAGCCCCCAGACTAGGAGCCGGGGTCGCATGTAGCAGTACAACATCGGAGCGCCATTCGAAAGGATCGTCGTCGACATAGCTGGAACATTCCCAGTATCCGACTGAGGCAACAGTACCTGATGGTACTTCACCAAGTGGCCGGAGGTGTATGCCATCCCGAACCAGGAGGCAAAGACAATCCCAGACTGCCTCGTGGAGCAAATGTTCTGCCGATTTGGGGTGCCGTTAGAGCTCCACATTGACCAGGGCACCATCCTGATGAGGGAGGCAGTAGAAAGCATTGGGGTTAACTAGACCCGCACAACACCTCTACATCCCCAGTCGGATGGCATGGTCGAAAGGTACATCAAGACCTTAGAAGAAAACCTGAGGAAGGTCGTGGACAGCCATCAGTGAGACTGGAATGTCAAGGTGCCACTGCTCTTGGTGGCCTATCGCTCGTCAACACACGACACCACCGAGCTTAATGTTCGGCCAAGAGTTACGCCTCCCCTGTGATCTGGCTTATGAAAGCCCATCGGACGCAAAACAGCCAGCAACCAATTATGTGGAGAACCTGGTGGACCGTCTCCACGAGATGCATGAGATGGCTCGTCAGAACATTCAGAAGGCGAGCGACTGCATGAAGACCCGATACGACAGGCAAGCCAATAGCCAAGGGTTCCAGCAAGGTGACCTGGTCTGGTTGTACCGCCCTACCCGGACTAAGGGACGATGCCCGAAGCTCCAGCAACCATGGCAAGGTCCGTACCGGGTGCTGAAGAGAATTAACGATATGGTCTACTGTATCCAGAAGGTGCCCCGAGGGAAGATGTTGGTGGTACACCTGGATTGTCTGGCCTGCTATGATGGTGCTGTTTGGGACGACCAGCCTTGAGGAGGGAGCATTGTCGCGAACCCGCTATCTACGATTGCGCATCTTGTTTAAACAAAGGAACTGATAGGCGGGCAGTGTGGAAACAAAGAGCTGGCAGATAAAGATAGCACACAGATAAAGGTCTGCCGAAACAAGCTGAGATAAATGGAAATTTCTGGTGACTTCTTGACCGTTCGAGACTATTCGGGTTCTGGTTTGTTTTAGAATAGTCTAGAAATTATCAGTGAGGTATTTAAAGAGGCTACGACTCACCAAGGGTGTTGTAGTAGTAAACAGCTGTGAAGTGTTGTAACGAGAGCTGATGTAGACAAGTGTAATCAGAACACTGTGTTGTCATCGACCTTGGAAGATTGTGTTGTATATGTGATGTAATGTTGTTACGTGAGAATTGAACAGTGTATTTCTATGGAAATAGAGAACATTTAGAAGTTCAGCAAATTGGACTTTTCATTCTACGAACCCAGAAAGTTACAATGTGCTCTTATGACATTTGACAAGGTTGAGATAGCATTGGAAACACTTTCTTTTTTAATCAAATAGGAGGAAATATGAAACATTAAGGAAGGTTTGTTCATAAAGAAAGTTTGTTTTTGGCACCTGAAGAAATTGTCCTACTTTCATAAACACTTTTCGGTCATTAGTGGTTCTTAAATGGAGCATCAAGTACCTGGGATGAGATATAGAAAACAACTATAGGAGAAAGTAAAAGCACTAATTTGCTTTTCGTTAACATTACATGACATCACAGACAGATTCAATGAAGCTCAAGTTGCAATCTTTTCAAGAGGGTTTGAGAAGTTGAATTAGATATTTTGAAAGAGCTTTTAGATGTGGCTTCTCTTCAAAATAAAATATGTTGCAAAGGTATATTCACTGTTGCAACCATTAGAGCAACTATGAAAGGTCAAGGAAATGGCTTTATTGGTAGGCTGAATCAATCTTTACAGGGCATTGGTGTAACTTCAGAGCTGTTATGTATTCATTGCATAATTCATAGGGGCGGTTTATGTACTAAGTCAATTAGTTTGAATAATGTTATGTCCATTGTACTGAAGTGTTTGAATTACATTAACTCAAGCCCATTCTAACATAGACAGTTTGAGGAATTATTAAAAGAAATTGGAATCTGAATGCTCACAAGTACCACATTATTGTCTTATGAGCAGGGTGAGACATACCCTCTGAAGATGGACTCAGGTTATAGGGAATGTGCCTAGTCTGCTTGAAGTCATCACTGCATAAAGTTTGAGTGAACACATTACTAGTGCCACTGGTTCAGCAAAATAGCTGTGCTGTACGGATAAGGTTGTGTTCGCTCTGTGCTTTGCATAACAGTTCAACTATTCTTCAAACACTGTTGAAGGTAAATTAAATGAGTTATTGGAAGAACCTGGTAGAGTTTTTTTATGTTTAATGGTGAAAACATACGATGTAAATTGTTATTCGCAGGTCCGAGATTTTAAGCAGAAGTTGAAATTGTTGAAACAATACTGCATAAAGTACTTGTTGCGACATTAAATGAAAAATAAGAAGAAAATTTACCACCTCGATCAGAGTTTAAAATTTAAAATAAAACAATTTAAAAAGTTCATTAAAAACACACACCAAGCGCGAGTACAACAACTTTACGAAAATACTATCTATCTAAATGTACAATAGTCTTATCTCAGAAATACGTAAATCTGTGGGTGAAAATAAAATATGGATTTCTATTGATTGTGGGAGTACTTTTGTCAGACAGACCTAATAAATCTTTTTATTAACATCTGATGTCATTGAAAAAGTTAATACAAAAGTGTGGTTGATTTTTTCAAAATAGTCTCTATTTTGGCCAGGGGTGATCAGATCTTATAGTGTTACTTTTTGTGGCAGATGGTGCAAGTTATATGTTGAAAGCAGCTAAAGAACTTAAAATGACGTATTACCCCAATATGAACTTTTTTGGCTTACGCCCTTCATTTTGTTTTGGAAAGATACCAATTCATTGCAAATGTCAAAAAAATATTTGTGAGTGCTCCAAGCGGGACAATGATTTTCAAATAACTGGCTCCTAGTTTTCCATTAACTTCCCTGCCCATTGTAACTCAATGGTGGAGTTGGTTGAATGTTGCAAAATATGTAAATCTGATAGTCAACATGAAAAATTCAATGCCATGGTCGGGATTTGAACCACAGATCTCCTGGTTTCCGTCGAGTCTATATATGGCTAGTGTGAAGAATTGATTAATTTCCATCAATTAACTAAAATTATGCAGATTATTATGACAAAGTAGTAGAAATAATCAACATTTTTGACAATGAAGACAGCTCTGCAATACAATATGCACAATCACTAATTTCAAGCAACTTACGTGCAAATATGTTATTCTTTAAAACAAATTTCACCAAAATCATTGTGAAGTTAGAATCAACAAATATCAAGTTGAGAGAACTACAAATTGTAGAACTTCCCATCAAAATTGAAAATGCAGCCCCAGCGTCAGCTACCAAAGCAATGCAACATAAAATGAAAGCCATGTTTGGAAAAAATTGTGGCAATGCTACAATGGTGAAAATAAAAATAGTTTGTTACAGCACATTAAAACACCCATTATTTATGACGAACATTATATACAACATTTTATGTATGCTCCCATCATATCATGTGACGTTGAGAGAAGTGTTACCATGTATAAATACTGTTTGGATGACAGGAGAAGTTTCTTCAAATGTTTAAAAAATTCATTGTTCATTCCAATGTATTTGAGGAACAAACAGAAGAGCTTAATATAAGCTGATATTTAATACTTGTGTTGCATGGATATGTAAATAGCAACAAATTTATAGTCATTTAGTGTTTTATTGAAACTCTTAGAAACATATGCCTCATAAAGTTGTTTAAATCGACAGTTTCCACTTGTATTCTCTTTTTATACTTGTATTCTCTTTTGTCTCTTTTGTTTACATTTTTGGATACCTAGTTACATGACCAACAACCTATGCCGGGAAGTCCATGCTGCGCTCACATTAGCAGCCAGCAGATATTTGTCCTTGCACAACTTATAATATAGTCGAGTAGAGATGTCATAGTAACACATTCTGTTTCAAACTGTTATGAGATCACTGCATGAAAGAACACTTAAGAAATAATGATTATTAATATTCATGGAAACTATCCATTTTATATATATATTGTCGCGAACGCATTTTTGAGGTGAGGTGGTGCGGCCGACGAGTTCAAAGAGATGGGCAGTGTGGAGATAAATGCTTGCCGAAATGTTGGGGAGAATGAGATGGATTTCTGGAGAGTTTGTCTTTGTTCTAGCGCCGTCTTGATTGAGAACATTCCAGAATAGTGAGTAAGCTATAAAAGGAGCCGCCGCCCGCCACTGGGGGTTTGTTAATTGATCTCGTGTGCGCGAATAGCTGTGTTAACTTTGTGGTCGATGACATAGCAAGTTGTATTGTGTATGTGATGTAATTCTGGACTGTCAGGTTGACACAAAGTGCATTTCTATAGAAATAAAGAGTAATTTTTAGTGTTTGTAACCTGGACTTTTGATTTCATGAGCCCACAAAGTCACTATATATATGGTTATTTTAATGAAGTCATTATTTCATTTATTTTTTGCAAGGGAACTGGTACTGTCTCAATCAGAATAGCTATGTCGCCTTGCATTTCTAACAGCTTTATTCCAAAATTTGAATAATTTGAATACAACTTTGTAGGATAAAGATAAAACAGTGGTATATTTAGTTCATGCTGTTAACAGGTTAATGATGACACATTCTCTTTGACAGGATCAGTTGGAAGATTGAGATATGTCACTTTCCATATTTGAATTCAGTCTTCATTATGCAAGTGAATATATATATATATGTCAATTTTAATCAGAATTTGCCGACCTGAAAATGCTGAGCTGGAAAATTTATCTGTTTAACAGCCCTTTGAATTTCCCTTGTAGTGAGACTACACTTATTCTGCAAATGAAACCACTTGAATTACCGAATTCTACTATAGTTAAATATTTTAATAAAGGAGGGGAATAGCTGTTTAAACGTCTGCACTGTGATAAATTTCTATAATTACTTATGTTTATATAAATATAATGGCAGTCTTCAGATCCACATACAACTGCAAATGTTTTCCAAAATGAATTGTGATAAAAGCCAATATATATAAGCTCAAGGGCATCTACCAGGGCAATCCACACAGAGTGAAGACTGACCCACCCTCTAATGACCAGGGAGTTACCGAGCTGTCCCAAAAGGGTGCCCGGCGCCTCTGTGGGGCTTTCCATAGGGCAAGACTAAGAGACTAACAAGCCAATATCAAAAGGTAAGTAACAATCACTTGAGGCTTTGTACATCATCATTGACAAATATTAATAACTTTGTTAAAAATAAGAAGTGCCAGAAAAATCATTAAGAGAAATGTGACATAAAACAGCAGAATATCCGGTATGTTTTGTATTAAATATATTAAAGAATATCACAGTGGATTCAAGCTACCATGAAATGCAGCAAACACAGCCCATCGTTTGCAACTTAAAGTAGGCTTATATGCTCACAATAAAAATGTCAATTAGGTGTATAGTGGATAGATAGTCACCTTGAAAACTTTAATGCCATGGCTGGGATTTGAACGACGGATCTCCTGGTTTCCGTCCAGTCGCTCTTACCCATTGAGCTACCATGGCCAACTTGCCGTCATTGACATTAAATTCTCTATTTGACTCATGTCATGATGGCAAGTTGGCCATAGTAGCTCAATGGGTAAGAGCGACTGGATGGAACTCAGGAGATCCGTGGTTCAAATCCCGGCCATGGCATTGTATTTTTCAAGTTGACTATCTATCCAAAACCTTAGCCTATATATGACTAGTGTGAAGAAATGATTAATTTCCATCAATTAACTTCAATAGGTAGATAGTGGTTCACCCATCCTCTCCTGTCCCTTCTGCAGTTGGCACCCCTGATATGACTATGCCATCTCAGATCATTTAAAATAGAAATAAGTTAAATCAATGTATATTTTAAATAAACTTCTTTCTTTTTTTAAGTAAAATTTATCTCTGGGCTTGTAGGCTGAGGGCGAAAAATAGGAATTACTCCTGACATTTCACTCAAATCTATGTTGAGCATCGTCAAGAGGACCCAACCAAGACTGAAAGGCAGTCATTCAGTATGTTTATACAGGTTTTTTTCAAAATTCTGGTGACACTTTCAATTATGCATGATTGAAGGAATTAACATTGACGGCAAAATTGAAAAAAACTATTTGTAGTCAGTTTTTTGACACTTCATCACTTGCCTTTTTATATTGAGAGACTTGCATTACTTGATGCTTATTCAACCGAGATATGAACTTTGAAATCCCACCAGTAGATACTTGGACAAAGAAGTTCATAGTTGCACCGCTAGAGAGAAGAAAGCAGCTGACAACAGATGATAGTAGTTGGCTAGAAATGGATGGCTTCCCAAAATAGTCCCTTAATAATACAAAAATGTAAATGGTGAACTGTCAAAAATCTGACTACAAGTAGTTTTTTTTTTTTTTTTTGAACACTTTCGATGTTTTATTATACAAAAACTAAATGATAGCACTTTCAAACATGCATCAGTTTAAAGTCAAACTCTCAGAGTTATGAATACTACCGCATAGTTGCATAATTTACCGACAGTTGGCATTAGCTACCAGAATGGTGATTACTCCCATTGAGTAAGCTTTCTGCATGTTACAGTTTCATATAAACAAGAGTGCAGCTGATGTGCAACAAAAATTCCGGGCCAAATATGGGAAAGAGGCACCAAGTAAAAAGGTAATTTACCATTGGTATCAAATTTGAAACCATAGGTTGATTGTGTCCGCAAAAGAGGAGTGGCCATCCCAGGGTGAGTGAAGTGAATGTTAAGTGAGTCAGAGAAGCATTCTTAAGGAGCCCAAGGAAATCCGTAAATAGGGCATCCCGTGAGCTTCAACTTTCTGGCTGGCTATGAAGCTATACACTGCAGTTTTTGCATAAGGTGAGGATGACAAATGCAAGCACTATGAGGTTTGCTTGCCAGCTACAACAAATTACAGAAAACAATGACTTATACAGCAGCAGCTTAATTTTCAGTGATGAAGCAATGTTCCATATGAGTGGGAAAATTAACAAGCACAACCTCATGTTTGGGGTACACAGAAACCTCTCAGGATCATTGAACAAAAGCATGATTTGCCAAAGGTGAATGTTTTCTGGACATTGTCACAATGATAACTCTACAGTCCTTTCGTCTTCATTGACACTGTGACTGGACATTCATATCTGAACATGTTGGAGCAATGGTTGGTGCCTCAACTTAGACAAGTTCTCGATGCTGTCAGCAAAATGGGGCTCTGCCACATTTTCACAATGCAGCTTATGCTTACTTGAATACAGAGGTGTATGATCATTGAATAGGATGTGCTGGAGTCGGACAGATGTTTCATGAACTGGCCACCAAGGTCACCTGATATGACTGCATGTTACTTTTTTTCTATGGAGGTACCTGAAGAACTGTGTTTGTACCACCTTTGCCACATGATTTAGAGGAACTAGAAACCAGAATTCGAGAAGCTACCGCCATGGTCACAGAGGCTATGTTGAAAAGAGTATAAGAGAGTTTATGATTTGGACATTTGCCGATTCACTCGCATTTCACATATCCAGTTTCAGTAAGGTGTAAAAAGAACTTTGAAACTTTGACTTTAAACTGACAAGTTCTTCATTTGTAGTTTTTGTGTAATAAAGCATTGAAAGTGTTACTGGAATTTTGATAAATCCTGTATATTCAAGACTTACTGCTTCCTTGTTACGGATAGACTGGTAGACATCCAATGGCAATACTCGCAGCTGTGCAGTCCTTTCCTTTGTCACTCATTGGTGCAGTTTTTGGGAAATTTGCAGATGCTTCAGTGCTGGTATCCATGTCCTATTTAGTCTGCTCATCTCTTCTTTATGGTTGAAATTCACCTTATGCTTATATATCTTTATTGCCTCACAATACAATCTACTATGAAATTTCTCCGAGGAACTGATAAGTTGTATGTCTCTAAAGTTAGTGTCATGGCCCCTTTGAAGAGAATGTTCCGTGACTGATGATTTTTTGTATGCCCCAAGCTGCAGTGGCGTTCATGTCCTTTCATTCTCTTTATACTATGATTATGCCTATGTAAACTTGACTGCAGCTACACAATATCCTGTAAACACCTGCCGAACTGAGGGGTGGTCACTCATCCTTTGCAGATCTTAAATACTCTTAATTTTTTGGGTGGGGTTATGGACACTGTTGATGTTGAATTTGAATAGGCTGAAAAGAGAAACCACATGGATGTCTTCTGAATTATTGCAGTGTGCAACATATGACAAAACAAAATCAGTGAGCTGGCTTTTGATTTCTAGACTTTGCTCTGGAAGCTTTATTCCTACAAAAATTAACTTCATCTTGAGGGGAGCAAAGGAAATACCATTTATGCATACTACTCAGTATGCACACATTGCAAATTGCTTTTGTAATCTCAATTTTGTAGTACATTTGCTTGTATAACTTCTGTAATTTCTGGAGATACTTGCTTAACTTAGTCAACTTATGCTACTTGCAGACAGGTAAACTAATTATATAGTAGCTTAAAATATTGTGCTAAAATTCCAATATAACATCTTGCTGTATAACCATCTCAGAACTAATGTGATTATCTTCCTTCCCTGATAGTATTAATAATACTGTTGATAAAACTACAAAATGGTTCTGCAACCAAAATTTACTGAAGTTTGCTCTGACTTTGTCACTGCTTGGACTGGCCTCTGTTGTTTTCCTTCTCAATTTCACTTAAATGACCTAAACTGTCCCACTCTGTACAGAACTGGGAAAGAGGGTAAACTATAGTTCTCCTCCATCGTTGAGTTGTGTAAGATGACATTATTTGTACATTAGCAGGTGTAGAATTACACACCTTGCAGATGACACCTTTTAGTGTGGATTTAGGAAATGATGTATTCTGGCTTCTGGTGTTGGACACAGTTATGTTATATTTCTGCATGACTAATTTATGTAGCAGGAGAAAAGTAGCTAGCAGTGCTGTTAAAAAGGTTACAATAAATGTTTGCATGTGATTATTCCCCCTCAGATTTTTATATGTAGATACCTTGGCCACCTGAAAAGTATGCTTTGTTTTGAGGTGAATTAACACCCTATCAACATGCTGTGTATTTTAAAAGTTGACGTCACACATCACATTGTAATTGAACTAAATATAAAGGAAGAATAAAATATCTGTTGGGGTCACAAACTTACTGTTCTTCGTAGATATAGTGGTGATGAGTTTGTAGTAGGGATGGGTCAATACCAATTTTTCTCAATACACATTACTTCCACGATACTCAATACCATCATTTCTATTTCCAGTTTCAATACAAAATAAAATGTTGGAAGAACTGTGTAATGCCAATGAAATTATTTCCACATGTTTAATGAGACAGAATTTAAAACCATCAGTGTACTAATTTTTAAACTCTGCTTTAGACATTGAAAAGCAAAATATGTTTTTGAATCAGTCCAGTCTTTATTAAATATTACTAGTATTCTCACTTTTTGTGGTTAAGTCTACTTCTTTTTCTGTCATATGAGTCCTGCTGTGCTAAATAGTTTTGTCAGAGTTGTGTTGAGGGCGCTCAACTGCAAGGTCATTAGTGCCTCAACAGGAACTATGGTGCGAAAGGCAAGTTTTGTGAGAAAAATTGTTGCAGGTGGAATATACAAATATTTAGCTGCCTTTTTAAGTTTTGGAAATTTTTAATTTGTTTTCCAGTAATGCAGAACACTAAAAAGAGGAGGTGACATCATTGCTGAGATATGTAGTGATTTCTTCTTGGGAACTCAACTGGCAGTGAATCTGACACACGATTATTTTCTTGCATAATGTTACAATACAAGTATCAGATTATACAAATATAAATATTTATAACAAAAAACTTCACTTACCTTCAGAAAATTATGTCAATTTTTCTTATTAGTTGAATTAGTTGGAATCGATTTCATGAACCCTTGCTCCTGTCCTCAGTAAACACTTCGTCAATGAAGTTACTATGTTTTTTCAATATTTCCAAAATCTGAAAACGAAACAAACTTAAGAACAGAATCAACTGTATTTCAAAATCCATTACATGATGTTTATTTTTTAAAATAAATATCTTTTTCCAAACCATTGAATCTATCGGAACATTTGTTTTAATAATTTAACTTCTGGATTTATTTCATGGTTAAATGACCAGAAATGATCTGCTACGGCCAATTTATCAGTTTATTAATGTTAACGAAGATGTAAGTGAAAGTTTTTGTTACAAATATTTATATTTGTATAATACTTATGTTCTGTAGTCGAGGCCAGAATGCTATATGGCATTGAAATATGGGGGCTTGAGAATTGGTGGGAAGTTGTGGATCAGATACACAGGATGTTCTGTAAGGAAGTTTTGGGGCTGCCAATGGCAACAGCAAATGAAGGTGCTCAAATTGAAATGGGGAGAGTAACAAGGAAAGGGTTAATAACGGAAAGAGCCTTGAAATACTGGCATAGGATCTTGAATTTAGATGAAGGCAGCTTATTGCAACAATGTTTAAAATATCAAGAAGCAAGTCTGCAAAGCTCGGGCTGGGCAAGCACTCTACGAAACAATTTAGAAAATAATGGCTTAGGGGATATTTGGAGAAAAAGAGATAGAAATTATAAAGGTTTCTGGAGGGGTGTTAGAAAAAGATTTGAAGATATAGAGATTCAAAAACTGTTCAGCCAGTTAGGTGAAAAGAGGTCATTGGTATATTATGTTAAGTTAAAAAGTGGCTGGGGAAGGGAGCAGTATATAGATAAAACCATTAATGAAGAAAGGAAGGGGATAGCATGGCTGAGAGCAGGAGTGTAGAGGCTAAAAGGGCAGCGGAATGGGTTTGTGCAAGACAAGTGTCCATTGTGTGGGGGTAAGGAAGATGTGGAACATATCCTTTTTGAATGCAGGGAAACAGAGATTTGGCGAAAAGAATACATCTGGAGAAAAATTAAGCGAAGTCCTGATATATGTAAAATTATAGATAAAAATCTCAAGAATGTAGGACAGTTCTTAGATAAAGTGAAAAATAAATGGAAGTGGACTGTGAAAAAAGGAAATGAACAATAGTGTGTAAGCAATAGTAGTAATGGTAGTAATGTTAGTAGTAATAGAAATGTAAGTAGTGTACTACACATTTTGTAATTCAACAGGCTGCCCACCAATTAATGACCTGGGCCAAATACTGGTGATCAGCTCAACAATTGTAATAGCTTAGTACACAAATAAATAATACTTATGGCTTCACTGTAACTAGCTTCACTTTCTACGTAATTACAAGTATGAGATTCCAGCAATTTCTCAGGTGCAGTAATTATTTTAAAATAAAATAAAAATTGCAGAATCACCATTGAAGTATAAGGGCCTGTATTACGATCTCCGGTTACTAGCGGAAGTTTGTTACCTTTCAGTTATCAATAACTATTGGTTAGGTTCAGTGCCTCGTATTACGAATTCAATTTACCTGTCGGTTTATTACCCTATGCATTATGGTGGAATGTGAACGGTTGGCAATATTTTCCACTAGGATTTTACCTTGTTTGCAACGCTCTCTTGTGTTTAGTATGTGAATTAGCGCGAATACAAAACATATGTAGTAGCATCAGGCGTCTTGTTTTAACTTTTTATTAGCTGTTCTCTATATATTTTCGTGATATTTGCATTAATAGTTTATTCGTAATAAGATATAGGATAGTTCGTTTACAGTTTAGATTTTTCCATAGCGTTATATTATTTTTCATAGCGTTAGGTCAGTGTTATAGGTTATATAGGTTGCGTTTGGTTAGTGTTATTATAGATTAGGTGAGATATATGGAGAATATATTAAATGCCTTGTTAATTTATAAACACCAAGAGATTTGTAGTCAAAATATTTTTAAAATAAGGCCACATAACTTATTAATTCTAATAATAGTATTGCACAAATATAATTTGGCTAAAAGAATTTGGTTAGTAGTTTATCCTCATGAATAAATCACCTCTTCTTATATAAATTATCATTTCACAGAGGTATATGCAAAGAGGGAAGGTCCACAAATTACGAGTCATCCATGAATAAAAGCAAGGTTATAAAATATGCATTCTGGGACCAGTAACTAAGTACCTGATTTTTTTTAAACATAGTATATTTGGCTAGTTATGAAGCAATATGTATGCTTTTTCCTATAAGGAAACAGGTTACAGCACACTTATATTTCTCCTTGGCACTTCATAAACGCCACATTTCAGTCACAACATTGTGTCCTTGATTGAAAAACGCAATTGAACAAATAAATGGCTTCATTTAAATACCACGGGATACAAGATGGGAAGGTTTTAACATTACTTTACGTAGTACGTACGGCAAGAATCATAAGTAATACTTTAACTTGTATTGAGACAGCGCACACAGTGCATAAATCGCAATATAGTTAGCAAATTTTATTCTTTAAGGCACATTGTAGGACAAAACCATTATGATATTGTACATGTAATTAGCTACATTACATGTGTGAACAGCGTTTGCAATAACGGTTTGGATATCGATACAAATTGCATAACCTAAAAAATTTGTTTTATTCAACATGTCACTGACACCATGGGACACTAGAAATTATCATTCCATAACCTATTACGTCAAGACACCTAATTATATGTATATATGAAATTATCGTTCCACATTCTAAATCTTTTAGCTCTTCTTTTATTAAATAAATACTGTGCCAACATTTTATCCTCAGAATCGCTGTCAACATTCAATCTGGCCTGGAGGTACGCCATTTTCTTTTTTGTGTATGAAGGTAAACTCCGAGTTATGTCACTAACCGCTACTCGAGGTGAGGGTTAGTTAACTCCAGAAATAACTCTCAGTTAGCCCTTAACCGAAGGTCGTAATACGGACCACTGCGTGTAACTCCAAGTTAACTGTTAACCAACACCTTAACCGGAGATCGTAATACAGGCCCTAAAAAAGGTACCAAGAGTATTTTCTGAAGTATTGTTAAATGTCGATACCGTGCAAGTATTTTATCGAGGACCCATCATTAGTTTATAGCTACTACTGAACTTTCAGTTTTAAACCAGCATTGACATAAGCTGTGTTAATTGATAGTTAACATGAAAAATTTAATGCCACAGCCGGGATTTGAACCACACATCTCCTGGTTTCCATCCAGTCGCTCTAACCCATTGAGCTACCATGGCCAACTTGCCATCATGACATTAGTGTGAAGAAATGATTAATTTCCATCAATTAACCTGTGTTAATTGTTTCTAGGTAGTGCTGGGACAGGCAAATCAATGTTATTGCGACGCATCATTGGGTCGCTTCCACCTGATGCTACTATGGCAACTGCAAGTACAGGAGTAGCAGCCTGTCAAATTGGTGGTGTTACCTTGCATTCTTTTGCAGGTAAGAGTCATAAAGTATTGTGATTATCCTTTTAAAGAATATTGGCAAGTTTGTAACATTTTAACATTTTGCTTTCTGAATGTAGGACAGGAAAACTTCAATGATCCGTACCTCAACAGTTTAATTTTGTAGGATTTCAGTTTTTTGTTCTATGAAGGACAATGTTTTGTGAGAGAGAACAAATAAAATATGCATACATGGGCAGACTCTTTCGCCCCATACAAACCAAAACGCCATAAATTTTCCTAGAAACCAGGGAATTTTGTTCACATGAACAGTCAAAATGCAGTGCAGATAAAAATGATCATTTTTTCAACTGAAAGTACCATTCTACAAAGTTTCTACTAATATTTCTGTGTTAGAGAAAGGTCCTATGCTTAACTGAAGAGTTGAGAAATATAACATCTAAATCCATTTCCAGAGTTTTTCAGTTACCATCACTTGCTGGATCTTCTGGTGGTACAATAAAAAGCAATTCCTTTTTAATGACAGAAGTTGTTAGCAGTGCAAAAAGGGAATTTCTGGCACTGTTTAGTTCTCAGATCAGTATCACTTTTGTAGTAATAACAGTCTCGCTTTGAAAATCTGTATGGAGTCAGGTAATGAAATGCCCCAATGGTATGTACACATTTTGTAGCATTTTAGAATACATTTTTCTTCACACATTTACCTAATGACACTATTTGCAGATACTGAGTTGCATTAGCAAATTTGCACTTTCTATAAGATTTTTCTCATTTACATTGAACTTAAATATCTGTAATGTTCAGAATGTTACTTTATACTTCATTTTGTATCATAATTTCATCTTGATACTAATAACATATTTTGTTAGAAAACATATTTATATACAAATACTGATATCTTTATTACTCTAGCTTATTTTCTACATCATGAAGTGGTACATGCCCGTTAAGTACCTCTTTGAGCCCTCCCAGCACTCAATAACTCATATGATAGAATGTGTGACAGGTGAGGGCTACGGATGGGAGGTTTACAACAGGTCGGGGTTTTCCTCAGGGTAGTTCTGTATGGATTCTCTCTCTTGGGTTCCAGGGAGTGGGTGCATCCTGACAGTGTAGGGGTATTATCACACAGAAGACACGAGCATTGAATGGCAAGTTTGTTTATACAAGTCGCCCTCTCCACTCCTCACTGTTGTGTTGGTGTAACTCGCACATTAGGCGCGAGACTTAGGATTTGCCCATTTGCGTGACATGACAGCAAGTTTGAATCACAGTCGCGAGTGAACTTGTAAATTTCTACGTTGTGCCGAGTGATGTATGAAGCCATGTATGCATTGTCATTTCTGAACGTCGTAAGAGCATTATTTTGCGCACTAGAGTATTTCCGGAGGATTATAAAAAAAGAGTTTCGTAGAATCCTGATGTTGTAACGTGTGCTGTTTCTCTCACTCGCTAACCCAGAGTGTTTGATAACCAACTAATACTAATATGTGTTGCTCTGTCCATTCGCATATACGAACATTGATGAACTTTTAGTCTGTGTTGCTCCTTTCACTCACCAAAACAGAGTGTTTTTCCTAGCAAATATCAAACGTCGCCATTGCACAAATTTCCCCTTCCTTTCGTCGAATTTTGGACACTTTAGGGGTCATGTGATCCATTACTCGTTCCTTATAGGTTGTGTTTCATCCTACTCTTAAATTTCATCGTAATTTTGAGTTTCGAGGCATGTATTCCATGCAACTTTCTCTTCCCCATAGTCTAGGTAATTATTGCGGAATCACACATTCAAAAGTGTAGCTTAAATGTCGGTGTCTATTCTCTATATCACGTATCATGTGCAAATCAAAGCTAAGACGGGCGACCAGTTGTCGCTTGGGTCTAGCCTCGGGCGATACTCGAACAATGCCCCTTTGTTGGCTCAACATAAGGAACATTCCTATGAGGGTAAGTGTTCATTTTCCTGGCTCTCTTTACACGTTGGGTTCACGTGCTTGCAATAAAATGTATTGGGATTGCCTGTTCGGTTTCTGCACTTGTATATTAGATCATTATCCCCTATATTTGCTAGTGTGATATCTATCCGCCCTTAATTATGCATTTAATATGACTTTTGTGATTATTATGCTAATGTTACACCTAACAGGGATTGGTATCAATCAAAGTTACCAGGACATTTGTGAGGCTAATTTCACTTACTCAAATTCAAACTTAAGAGGCTGAAGATGGAAGCAACAGTTTCAGAAACATGTTCCAAAGTTGAATTTGACTAAGTGAAGTTACTGTCACAAACTGACTCAGTGATCTTTCTGGAAATTACTAGTTATCTACATTATCTGCCTAGACTGACATTCTTCCTGTGACTTGCAGAAATGTTTTGGCATGACATTGAAAGCCTTTTCATATAGGACATCATAGTTTAATAAATTATGTTTATTTTCGTTCTGAATAATTTTTCCCAAATTGATGAGTTCTGCTGGCTATGTAAGGGCCTTTAAAAGCTTTTGTTTCAGCTGATGATCCTTGGACCATAAATGCTCTATAACTGCTAAATTTATCCATTTGTCTATATTTTACATTTCTTTAAACCTTGCATCTATGTTCCATTTTGTGTCCCCTATGTATACTTTCTTTCAATCTTTACATCCAATTTCATAAGTACAAAAAGTACTTTTTGGAATTTTGAACTTTGTATTGGTTCTGGGTGAGGTTTTTTAAAGAATTCTTAACTGGAGCTAGGATTATAGCACATTCTTTGAATAGTTTAGTGAATTCCTGGAAGGCCCATAGCTGGAATATGAATTTAAAACTTTCTGGTTTCTTTTATTTTCTCTTAGTGTGGCGATTTGTTCTTCTTTTGAATTTCTTTATCTTCTTATCTACAATATTGTCGCTAGGCATTGTTTCCTGCCGCCCTGTGACTATGCGAATGCATAGAGAGAACGCGGGGAGAGAAAGAGATAGCTTCCAAGCCACGCCCACACATGGGTGAATGCTTGGCGCTTGCCGAAGGAGAGACGGTGAGTGGAGAGGGGGAGACAGAGCGATGTCTGGATAATTCTTTTCCTTCCCTCGCCACCGTGAAAGATGTTAGTTCGGTAACTTTCGAGAAACGATGGTTCGGTTAAATGGTTACGTAGACTTCCGAATCCGTTATCCATTACATTTTTACCTGACTTCCGGTGTGGTCTGCATTCTATCATCTTATAATTTCTTAAAAATCTTGCCGACATTTCCCCGTAAACTGTCAGGTTTCTTCATTGGGCGACTGCAAATGTTTAAGATGGTCACTGCTTTTATACTCTCTCTCTGTCCCCGACCACCTGCAATCATATTGGTTCCCTCTCCTCCAATGGGAGGTTATGCTAATAGGATCTTCTATATCGTGCTGAGTGGCTTGCCGGTGTCACCGTTCAGATTGCTCCATGCTTTAAATATTTCAATGGTTTCTCTCACTATCCTTTGAGAGAAATTGTCACAAATAGCTAAAATCTCCAAATTATCAAAATCAATGTGGTGGCCGGTGCGCTCTGCATGTTCTGCGATGGCAGATTTTTCTGGTTGCGAAAGTTTCATGTATCTTATAAGTTCATTCTTCCTAGTGTTCATGGATCCGTTATAAATAAGAGAGCTGAGCTGCAAGTCAGTTTTGTCTATGGACTTGTAAATCATGTGTGTGTGTGTGTGTGTGTGTGCGCGTGCGCGTGGGCGTGGGCGTGTGATTTGAAATCACATAACACTGGCTATCACTAGATAAATCTATGGACAGTATGGGCTGCTTTTAATTGTTGGGAAATTGAATCCTAACACTCCCACAGTAGCACATTTGATAAGTTGCAGACAACTGGCCAGAACCAACTTTCAGGCAATAGCGAAATTGGTTGATGATGGTGTCAAGCTATGTGCCCAAACAGTCTTGATGAGAATAAAACACTTCTAATATACACTCCCGCAGCAGAATGCATGATTACTGCAGGGCAGTTGCTTAAGTTTTTTACCCTTCTGCCACGCACATTACTTGCCTTGCATATGGAGTTAGGTGTCACAGAGCATATCAGACAGCAGTACCCAAATGTCAACAAATTAATTTAAAAAAGCTGTTCATCAAGGTGCCAACAAGGGTACAAATTTTCCGTGAGGAAGTGCCCAAAATTTCTGTGCCTCTCGAAGCTGTACTTGCCCACTGGGGAACATGGCTCAAAGCTGCAGAATACTAAACGACCACTTAAGTGAAGTGAAAAATGTTGTTTCAAGTCTAGAAGATGAGTCTGCATGCATTGTGTCTGCAAAGCAAGTGATGGAAGATTGTGGTATTCAGAGGGATCTGGTATTTTTAAAGTCGCACAACACCTTCCTTCGCAGATTGTTGCATTACTTGAAAAAGCAGGCAAACCTCTGTACGAACAAATGCAAATATTTAATGCTATGCAAGAAAGGATCAAACTGTTCCTGGTTCTGTTGGAGATAACATACGGGATAAAATCGAGAAAGTACTGCAGAGGAATGTAGGATTGAAGGACCTATGTAGTGCTTCAGTAATCCTAGAAGGAAAAAGCATGGATGTACAATGTTATATTCCTGTCCATCTAGTATCAAAGTTGAAATACGCACCTGTTATTCCAGGGGATGTGGAGTGTTCATTTTCAGCTTACACATTAGTGTTGAGTGGCAGATGGCATTGCTTGTTGGTTGAAAATCTAGAAAAATTATTAGTAATTCATTTTGAACCTAATAATTACCGGCATTAATGAACAAAGATCTGTAAAAATTGTTAGTTTTAACTTGTATTTGTACTTAATTTTTATGTTGAAAACTTTTTTTTTTCCCTTTTTTTTCAGATTTTGTTGCTTAAAATTTATGTATAACTACCTATAGTTAGATATTTGTCTTTCTCGTAATTCTAGTAGTAGTGGATGTATTGGAGAGGGAGTATTTTAAATGATTAAATTCTAAAAGCAGAATTCCCGATTTCAAACATGTTTTTTTAAAAATATAATTTTTAAATAAGCTTTTTTTGGTTTTTAGAGATTTTTTCTTACTTAATAAAACCTATTTTAGGCACCTAAAGTTACATTTTAACGACCTAAAAATCTGAAGTCTAGTGATCAGCATTAATATCACAGCTAGTAGGCAATAGTCTGGGTATCAAACTCTGTCTTTATCACATAATGACATTCGTAACTGAATTATTAAGGCATGGGATTGTAAATGAGACTTCTGTTGCTATTCAAATTTCTCCAGCACTTTCCTCCTTGATTTGAGATTTTTTTCCAGGTTTTCCTCAGTCTGCATTACTAGCATATGCCTGGGAGGTATCCAAAACTTGGGTCTGGAATATTTCCTTCCCAAATCCCTTTTCCAGTTGTATTTCATGCATCAACAGTGTCTGGCTGTGGTGCCCTATGTAGTTGAAGTGGGTGTTGAGTACTATTAAAAAAGCACTTAGAATAAACTACTCTAATTGGTTGCTTCACTGTACAGTGAATGAAAATAAAAGACAAAAGCTCTTCAAAAGTGAAGTATTTCGGTTATATTTTAATAGTTTTGCAATAATAATTCTGGCTGGTTTTGATATTTTTTTAATGTCCTCCAACATAGATCATATCGAATGATGAATGAAAAGGGTAAAATGATGCTCAAATGAGTCATTGAGCTTAGAGTTATACGATATACATCTTACAGGTGAAGGTGAAAACCTTAGAAAGAACCTTATCTAGATAACTTGCCTTGACCAAGATTTGAACTCAGGACCTCTTGAAAATGTGAGGCAAACATGCTTCACCTGTACCACAGAGGCGGATTCTGGTTATGATGTATGCTGTGGTTAAGTGAAGTCAATATGTATGTTTTAGCAGTGCAGAATATTCATAACTTCAATATCATTGATGTCCAGTAGTTTTTAATGTTAATGTAGGTTTGGAATTTTCTGAACTCTGCTTTGCAATTTTATATGTACAATGTACACATTTAGCAGTTAAAAGCCCTAAAAGTTAAATTTTGTTGAACTAGCTTGTTATGTTCTTAAATAATACTTGTTAGTCTACAAGGGTTATTAAATGATGCGCCATATTATTTTTCTCCAAAAGTGTTTATTGCACAAAATTGAAATGTACATATATGAAAGAATAATGTTCTGTCTGGTCACTATATTTTTCTACATAATTTTTCTACACTATTTTTGGCCTTCAAGTTCCACGGCCTTTCTCCAGTGGGACATGAGGACATGTATTCCCTGTCAGTAAAAATCTTTAATCTGCCTGTGGTGACTTTTCGCTGTATGAAGCACTCCTTCGTTGTCTTTGAAATGTCTTCCATGAATGGCATTCTTCAGTGGCGCAAACAAGTAGAAATCTGAGGGAGCCAAATTGGGATTATCGTCCCTTTTGGCGATGTGCGCAGAAGTTCTCAAACTTGTGTGGGACGAGTGTTATCGTAGTGAATGAAGACCTCCCTTGGGTTGACAAGGTGCTGGAGTCGCTGGAAGTGTTGCTTAAGTTTGACTAAAGTTTTGCCATAATTTTCTGAATTAATCCACTTTTAGTATCGCATCAATGAGAATTACACTCTCACCATCCCAAAACACTGTGATAATGACTTTTCTGGCTGAAGGAACTGTTATGAATTTTTTCTTCTGTGGAGAGTGAACATGACATCATTCTGTCGATTGCCTTTTTGTTTTGGGCTCAAAGTGACCATTGCAACAAATCAGAACCAATGTCTTTTCTTTGGAATTTGTGTTCGAGAGTAAGATGAGGAACCCATCTTGTGCACACTTTTGTGTAGCCGAACTCAATGATAATCGCATTCACACTTCCTTTGCTTACTAACAGCTTCAGTGCCAATTGCTGAGATGTAATGCGTAGATCTTCTCGAATAACGTTATCTCGCTGGAACATGTCGGGCATGACAGCTGCCGGAAGCCCATGGCAAATCTTGGAGCTCTGCAGCACCACCCTCTGTGCCCAGCAACCAATGGTACTCATTTCGGCTGCATTTCCATAGACTGTTCCATAGACTTTGCACAAACGTTTATGAACATTCCCCGGGTTTCTTTCTTTGCCACAAGAAATTCAATCACAGCACAATGTTTATGATCGATGTCAGATGCCATTTTAAACATTCCTACACCTACGCTTTCTGTCAGAAGAAACTGAAACTTTGCAAACACACATGGTTAACTTAGTCTCACCCAAGTATTTATGTTTCTCAAAAATGTTTTATACTACAAAATAAATTATGGTGTATTATTTATTGGGCAACCGTCATAGTTTTCAAAATTGCCTTTATGACAAATTAACTGTAGTGAAAGTGACACACATGTGTACCTCACATTTAAGAGGTTTTCTGTTCAAATCTTGGTCAGGGTGAGTTGTTTGAATAAGGTTTTTCTGGGGTTTTCTTTTATCCTGAAAGATGAATGTCAGATAAATTAAGCTCCGTGGATCCTGGGCTCATTTGAGCATCATTTTACCACTTTCATTTATTGTATGACATGACTTACCTTGGAGAACATTAATTTTAAAATAGAATGTTGTCCCTGGAAATGCAGCTGCTCTAACTGTATGTTATCGCAGTAACAACAGTAGGAATTTCCCCTATTAAAGAGCTTAAATCTGAAAGGCTATATACAATCATATACAGAGTGAGCAATCCATCATGCAACTAGTTTTACGGTGTGCAGCCAATCAGCAGATAATGTAAACACTTAAAAAGAAAAGTAAATTATTTGATATTTATTTGTATATAAGAAAATAATTTACAATTATATTACAGAGAACCTTTTTAAGTAAATTATGTATATTAAGCAAATAGATGTTGGAATGCCTTCCTTTGTTGTTCAAGCATTTCTAACACCTGCTCAGAAAATTGTTCATTGCGCTATGATGAATGTTATTTTTATGTTCATCCACAGTGTGTGGATTGGTATTGAACACTTTCTGTTTTGATGTCCACCAGAGGTAAAAATTGATGGGTTTAAACTGGGGGAAACAGGGGCCCATATATTGATAGTGATAGCTCTGAACTCAAAATATGTAATTAAATTGCTGTAATGAGAAATTGGCTGTATGTGCCATCACCAAGTCTCGCTGAAAGGTGAAAGCACATTCTTTTTCAGTTAATTGGCCATAAAAAGACTGCAAAATGTTTTGCACGTATCTTTCAGGTTAGTTGTTTCCTGGAAAAAAGTAGAAGCTATTATTCTTTCACTGTTAAGAGCACACCACACTTCCTAATTCCTTTTTTTATCTACAGGGGTTCCTCAAGTAATAGGTTAGGCTTAATAGATCTCCAGTAATGGCAATTTTGTGAATTAACATACCCGCTTATGTGTGTCTATGATTTGTCTGAAATTATATTAGGGTCATCTTCTCCATGAGCACCTATTCAAAATCCATTCACAAAAGTGCAACATTTTTGCAGGATTACTGGTTTAAGTTCTTGCACCACATAATTTTATAGGGTTGGAAATTCTCATTTGCCGAGAAAGACAGGCACTGATTTTTAGACCTTTCCTGAGCATGCCCAGAGTTTTATTGGTTAAAGCATTGCAGGTGATCAGCCATGTCAAAGTTACTATTTTTGAGCTTTTGGCCGTTCTAAACTCCATTTTTACCTTAGAAATAATACCTTTGTGCTACTCAGGACAATAGCATTGTGTTTGTGACCCATGTAGGAACTGTGTGTACAGGATATGTATGTAAACATAACAGCACCACCAAAATATGCATTGCTAAATGTTCCAAGTAATACATCTACTACTCATTTTTAGGGGATAAAATCTCATTTCTATTTAAAGGAAAAGCATGGTTATAGTTGGAGGATTGGCTGTTGTTTATTATTATTATTATTATTATTATTATTATTATTATTATTATTATTATTATTATTATTATTATTATTATTATTATTATTATTATCATTATCATTATCATTATCATTATCATTATCATTATCATTATCATTATCATTATCATTATCATTATTATCATTATCATTATTATTATTATTATTATTATTATTATTATTATTATTATTATTATTATTAAATAGATGCTCTTTGAACAACTGTGATTCTTAGCATCTTATTCTATATTGTGCAGTTGTTAGGAAAGCAGGTATCATTACAGTTATGAATTCATGTCCCAAACTAATTATGAAGTAAGTTGGATTTATTTTTCTCTTGTTATTAAGTACATACAGTCAGGTTGCTGTTGTCATAGGCTGTTAAGTTCTCTTTATTATCAGTAAATTTTGTATAATCTGAGAACTCCGAAGAGTTAATGCTAAAGTTTTGTAAGACCTGGATCAAAAACAAATTAATTTTATTTTGTCTTAAGATTCTTAAAGAAAGGAATATATAACAAGTATAACTTCATAATTACTTCTAAGTTATCTTACTGATATACTTATATTTTCTGCTTATGTAGTAGTTAGATCAATGCATAAAACAATTTTTAACCTTATTAATTTTAATGAATTAAATAAATCTCACTTTTTAGGCTTTTTTTTGTAGTTACTATATCCAGTTTTTTAAATTTTGGATAATTTTTATCAGACATAATTCGTATATTTTTAAGTCCTCAAAATATTGTCCCTTCTGATAACTTTCCACAAAAATAGGGGCTAATTTGGGAGCTAATTTTGAAAATTTCCCAATTTTCATTTAAAAAAATCTAAATTTTCTGTTCCCTATTACTGTTCATAGATTAATATAG
Source organism: Mantis religiosa (assembly GCA_030765055.1). Taxonomy (NCBI): domain Eukaryota; kingdom Metazoa; phylum Arthropoda; class Insecta; order Mantodea; family Mantidae; genus Mantis; species Mantis religiosa. The sequence continues at coordinate 107,930,330 of CM060950.1, forward strand.
TATTATGTTTATATATGTAAGAAGATAGAAACAGTGATATGTTAAGATGTAATTTAAGATTAGTCGGTACTAGTAACTCTAATCTTAAGTAAATTACAGCACTATGTTTTTATTAAGTTTGTTAATGCTTCTAAACTAATATCTTAAATTGTTCTAGGTATTGGGAGTGGTAAGGCACCACTACAACGTTGCATAGAGTTGGCCTCACGACCTCATGTGCAGCAAGCTTGGCGTAAATGTCGTCATCTCATCATAGATGAAATTTCCATGGTGGATTGTGCATATTTCGAGGTTTGAAGAACTTTATTCGTGTAGGCCTGGTATTATAGAAAAGGTTTAAACTATTGTTTAAGCTTCAATTTATATTTTAAATGTTAATCTTCAGTTAAACTTTACTGCTACTCATCTTCTGTTTAACTATAGTTTAATGCATTGTTATAAAACAATACATTAGGATACATATGTATTGTACATATGGATACATTGGCTCAGTGGTTAGACCGCTTGGCTCTCACCAAGGCGGCCCGGGTTCGATCCCAGGCGACCGCAAAGTGAGATTTGTGGTGGACAACACGACGCTGGGGCGGGTTTTCTCCGGGATCTCCGGTTTCCCCCGCCATCTCATTCCACTCGTGCTCCATCTTCATCTCATGTATCATCAGTGTCATCGCCTGCGGTGCCGTATGTAGTAAAAGCGGGCGTTAAACACTACACATTCACATTCATATGGATACATATGTATTGTACATATGGATACATATGTATTGTACATATGGATATCTGGGAAATATTTGAGGCATTACTAAATGATGAAGTCACTCAAATAATTGAACGACTAGAAGGGAACCCGAAAGTATAACTTAACAGGTACTGGAATGCATTTCATTGGGAGAAAGGAGAATCAGAAGACCAAAAATAACTTGGAGGAGGACAGTCAAAGCAGAATTAAGACCAATAAATAAATTCTGGAAGGAGATACAGTATCTTTCAAGAAATATTTTGATAGCAAAAATTTATTATGGTCCTAAAGAAATTGGTTGGTTTGTCAGTCGGGCGGGCAGCCGGGCATTTGGCCAAATTGTATGTGGAGGTTTTATGCTTTTGCTGTTTTGTGCATTTTTGGTAATCTAGGGGTTCTTAGAAATGTTGGATTATCTACTTCAATTTTGTGTAATTCTTTCTTATTTATTAATTTATTTCCTTTTAAAGTTTTATTTGTAGATTCAATGCTGTAATTTAATGGGAAGTGATCTTATGATGTGGTTATTAAAGTTGATATTCTTTTTATTCTTGATTTGGTCTACTATTTGGAGCATTTATTTTTAACTATTTATTTTCTTCATTTAATGTTTGTGTAGCATTTTGGATATCTGCCATGTAGTCTTCTACTTGGTGTAACCCACTCATGTTTTTAAGCCAGAGGGAAGATTCCAGGCAACAACTCCCAAAATTACTCCCTAAAAAATTAACCTGTAAGTGACGTGTGATAAAAGCTGACTTAAGTTTAATGAATCATATGTTTGTTTCAACTCAAATATTAATAAGCCGTCATCAAGAAATGTATTACTATAATTGTCGCATCGTAAGTTGGTGATTGGCGTTTTGCCTCCAGGTGGTATTCAGCTGCGAAAACAAGGAGAGGGAATAAACACGTCACTGACACGTCATTGCGGTCGCCTAGCAACCAACAATCTACCAATCAAAAGTAAACTGTTGCCATAGCAACCCGGCACGCTTATCCTATGTTGCCAACTCTATCGTACTACACCACGTACTTTATGCATGACGCTATCTATCGGCATGTTGAGGTTTGCAATAAGCAGATACTGCTACTATTGCTGCTTCGCGTTTGAATCAGCGGTATCACAATCACGTCGTCGTTCGTTGCCCTTTAGTATGAGACGGTATGCATTGTTGGAAGGGAACAGGTGTGGATTTAGTTTCAAGGAATATCTTATGAGGTTTTCTGGGTGAATGACCAACCTTTTCAGTTTAATGACCAACCCTTCTTACCTGCCTTTGTCCGGTCCAGTTCTAACATGAATAACCCTTACGGTACTTAGGGTATTTCTTCCGGTCATCACTGCCAAACTAAGAGTGTACTGCTTCAAGTAGTGAATGTTTCACAGGGTGTAAACACCTTTACATTTTCGCAACATAATTCGTGTGTTTCGGTGATCAACTTTAGTGTTTCAGTGTAACTTTAATATTTAGCTAATTATCGTTACTAATGGCTGTCACAAACACTTGTGCTACAGAAACAGACAGAAAGAAATTATCTGTGAAGACCACCAAAAATGTTTTTGGGTACGGAATCCCAATTAACGGACAAGTAAGGGAAATTATATGTGCGTGTTCAAGACCATTTTTAAAAAAAGTATGAATTGCTAGAACCGGTAAAATCAAACCACATTTCCCAAAATATATACTTAATGAAATTGCTGCAGAAAAAGGCCACAAAATTATTAGACTTCCTCCCTACCATTGCCATTTTAATGCAATAGAGTTGATTTGGGCCCAAATAAAGGGATATGTAGCGCGCAACAATACAGATTTCACTATAACATCTGTTTTAAAACTAACAGAAGCAGTAGCAAAAATAAGTGCTAAAAATTGGGAAGATGCTGTTTGTCACACAAAAAAGTTATAGTAGCAGCATGGGAAAACGACGGCGTTTTGGAAGAAAGTGAAAGAACTCATGATTTCCGTGGGAGATTGCAGTAACTCTGACGGCGACAACGATCAGAAAAGCAGTACCAATGACAGCTGCGACTCTGAGATAAGCGGCATGTTCCCGTTGGAATAGAATGCATAATTCTCTGCAGGTATGGCACTTTTGTTTCTCTAAATCTTAACTGTAGCTAACCATTTATTTTTTGTTCATTTCGAAGATTTCGTATGCTTTAATTAGGTAACTGCTCACTTAAAAGTGTAGACAGTCTTACGGCAGTCTTATGATTAATACTGCAATACACAAATTTCTAGGAATATGTGCGTGTACATTACCGCAGTCGAACTTCCTCCTCCCCTCTACCCGCCATCTTCGTTGCCTATCACGTGGAGAGGAACGGTAAAGTGGCAACGGCGCTATCCCCTCTCCTTCCCCACTCCTTCAACTGTCAATCACCAACTTATAATGCTCCCAAAATAATATGCAAAAGATAGGATACTTTGTCAGATTTTTTAAACCTTTCTAAAGCCCAGAAAAGAAATACACCTTTCTTCAGCTCTACGGTAATGTTTGTCCACTCCTTTGAAGTAATATATCCCTTATTTATCCAGCTTTCATATAAGTAATAAATTGTGCATCCATCTACACAATACTGCCTCAGAAATCTAAGATAAGGTCTCCACTTGGAGACTTGGTGAACTGATTTTAGTAATTGGGAGAACCATGATAACCCAAATATTAAAATCAGTTCTCTTGAATCAAGAATTACACATCTGGGAAAATATTTATATACAGAAGTGCAAAACACATTTTATGATTAAATAGTCAAACTGAAAAATCCAATGCCACGGCTGGGATTTGAACCATGGATCTCCTGGTTTCTATACAATTGCTCTTACCAATTGAGCAGTGGCCAACGTGCTGCCATGACATTAAATTCTCTAATTGACTCGTATCAAATCTAGGCCATGGCATTGAATTTTTCAGTTTGACTGTTCAAAACCTTAGCGTATACATGGCTAGTGTGAAGGAACGATTAATTTCCATCTGTTAACTTAAGAGTTTAACAGTGTAGCCTGGGACTCAAGTACTTACAATTGTAAGTCACCACAAATGGCGTATCTCGAATTCGAGAGCCCCTAGTGGTTTACCAGGAAAATGTAAGTCAGTTGGAGAATTTGTCGTGACGGCACGTCGGCCATGGTAGCTCAAATGGGTAAGAGTGACTGACGAGGAGATCCGTGGTTCAAATCCTGGCCTTGGCATTGAAATTTTCAGTTTGACTCTATTCAAAACCTTAGCATATACATGGCTAGTGTGAAGGAACAATTAATTTCATCAATTAACTTAAAACATTTAATGAATTTTGACATTCCATCAGAAGAAAATATTTTACTTGGCCTCATTGTACTGCCACTAGATGTCTTCAGAGAACCATGATCCACTGGAACACATAAGTTCAAGCCAGTCGACAATTTCTTGATAATGCCTTCAAGTGGAAGTAAAACACTTTGAAAGAAATTTTGTGATATGTGAAGTACAGAGTGTGTCTATCAACTCATAGTATAATTTTAATTATTACATTACTTCAGTGATAAATCCAATTTACCTTTTCAAATGACTGATTAGTTTCCATAACCTATACTCACCAAATGTCTGAATGATAGTGACCCTCATAATGATATGAGATATGACAAAGGTTCAAAGAGCTCAATGGTGTGTTTTGGATTTTGCAAAATTCACAGATTGATCCCCTAAATTAACTAAAGCTTTAGTTACTATTTTTTGGAAACTATTTACATGTAACTTCGTTTGTCTTCCTGTTTTTCCTTTTCCCATACACTCATTTTTCTTTTTATGTACTATTGCAGCTTTCTATTTCCTCATATCCAGTTGCCTAATTTCATCACCAAAGTGTACTGTTTGATCAATCCTGTTCAACTCCCCAGTAATGGACCCATCACCTTTTACTTTTCATTGTTATCTTTTCTTTGTTTTTCTTGACTACTGAATTCATTTCTCACTTACTCTTCCTAAATGCTCGCCAATCCTTTTATCCCTGTGGTTGTCAACATTTTAATTCCAATAATTTCTTTATGTAATTTGTCCCATATACTCTCCCTTTAGGCCTTTACTCCATCATATTGTCGCAAATCCCTTTCTACGACTAGCAGCATACGCGCTAAAATGGTTTGCGCTGCTTGTTTACACAAAGGAACTGATAGGCAGACAGTGTGGAAATAAAGAGCCTGCGAGATAAAAGACTTACCGACACAGATAAGTGAGGTAATTGGAACATTCTGGTGACATCTTGATTGTTTTATAGAACTTTCGATGTCTTGTTTATTCCAGAAATATCTAGTGATTGTTACAGAAATCTCTTGAATTTATCAGTGAGGTATGTAAGGAGGCAACGACTCGCCAAGAGTCAGTCGTAAGCAGTAAGCAGCTGTAAACTGTTGTAATGAGAGCTGATGTTGTAAACAGGTGTAATCAGAATGCTGGTGTTGTGCTCATTGACCTTGGTGCATTATGATGTGTGTGTGTGATGTAATGCTCTTATGTAAGGATTGAAGAGTGTATTTCTATGGAAATAAAGAACATTTTAAATTTCTGCAAATTGAACTTTTAATTCTATGAACCCACAAAGTCACAATTGGTGTCAGGAGTGAGACACACGGCCATGGACGCGGCATTGGAAAATATTTTATAGAGAATGGAAGAAATGAAGATGGCCAACGACATCCTCACTGCCGAATTGAAAGAAATGAAGACAGCGAATGATACCTTCGCTGCGAAGACGGAAACAGCAAACAACCTGACCGCGGAACTAAAGGAAATGAGAACGACGAACGATAGCTTGGTCGTGAAGATGACCGAATTGACCACGGAGATGAAAGCTGCAAACGAAACCCTCACCGCAAAGTTTGAAGAGCAGTTGACCGGCGTGAGGGATGACGTCACGGAGCTGGGCAAGCGGATGGGTCAAGTGGATGAGCGCATCAACGACCGACAAAAGGCCGACATTAACACCAAATCCCTTGAAGACCTTTCGAGCCGCATTAACGACCTGGAAGGAAAGGCCGACAGCAATACAAAGTCTCTGAATGCCGTGGTAGAGGACATCGTCGGCAGGAGGTTGAACGATTTAAAGGTCGACGCGCCGGGATGCGACACATCTGCACGCGTCAAACCGCCTAAATATGACGGCGCGACAACTTTCGAAGTCCTCCGTCGCCAGTTCGACACAGTGGCCAAGCACAACAAGTGGTCACCGCTGGAAGAGGCCGTACAGCTAATAGCCAGCTTCCAGGGAAGGGCCGCAGAAGTCCTGAATGTGGTCCAAACAGCGGCGGCGCCCAGGGACATCTGGGAGGCTCTGGAGATTCGCTTTGGAAACCAACGCTTAGCCGCAGCCATCTGAAATCTAGGTCACAGCAGCCATGGGAGACGCTGCAGGAGTTCACCCTGGCAATTAAGCAGCTGGTTAGCAAAGCCTTACTCGACCTCCCACCGGAGTTCGTATCCCGGGAAGCTGACTACACATTGGTTGACGGTGTACGAGACACGGAGATTCGTCAGCGCCTAATGCTCGACGACTACAAAACCATCCAGGAGCCGCTAACGGCAGCATTAAGGATGGAGGCGGCCAAGATGATGGCTACCCCGACGTCGCGAACCAGGAGTATCCGCTATAATGGAGACGGAAGACCAAGTGGCGTATGTTGGGGGTGTGGACAGCCGGGACACCTGGAGAGAGACTGCCCACACCAAGAATAGCAGCCGGAAAACGAGTAAGGGCCGTCGTGACGAGGGCACGTCGGCACTATCACCACCATCCCCTCGAGTGGCACTGCGCGCCATCAGTCGGCGTTTGGATGACAGCCTAATCGCGGGCGGTTGGGTGGAGGGGAAACCGTGCCGCGTGCTGCTGGACACCAGGGCAGCCGTGCCCGTGATCAGACCCGACGTAGCCAGGGGTTTGCCGACAAGGAAGCCGAGCCGACCATAACAGCTTATGACGGCATCGGGTGACACCTCGCCTGAGGAGGAGGCGGCTCTACTGAAGTTGACCTAGGGGCGGAGTGCCCTGCATCAGTGGGTGTTCGTCGCGAAGATGGCTGAGGAGGTGATACTGGAACTGAATGCCATCAGGAGCCACGAGGCGACGGTCGACGTCGGCAGGAAGGTCCTGCGGCTCAATGGAAAAGAGGTTATTCTCCGCCAACCCGAAGACCGCCATAGTATCTGCAGGGGCGTCCTGAAGAAAGACGTGGTTGGCCCCGCGAGAAGCACGGTGGCGGTGACGGTGACGGCGCGACTGGAAGGCCAGCGGACGAAGAACATGATGCTGGACCAGAAGACGCCCGTGCATGGACTAAGTGTAGCCAGGACGTTGTTGCCCTGTCGAGAGGAGGTATCAGTGAGGCTGCTCAACCTGGCAGATACCGATCACGACGTCCAGGCCGGGACGGAGTTGGGGACGTGCGAGCCCGTGGTTATCGTGGCAGCAATCGACAAGACACAGGAGCCGGTGCCGACGCAACACCTGGGGCCCCGTCTGGAAGGCTTATTGGAGAGGGCGGTCGACCACCTGACCATAGAACAGCTGGAGAAAGTTCGACAACTGCTGAGACGATCCCAGTGCATCTTCAGCCAAGGTAACAGTGACTACGGTCGCACGGACAAAGTACTTCACCGCATCGACACTGGAGACACCCGGCCTATTCGGCAACCACCTAGACGAGTTCTGCTGGCAAAACAAGCGGCGGTACAGGATATGTTAGATGATATGAAATCCAGGGGAGTGATTGAAGAGTTTGACAGCCCATGGTGTTCCCCTGTAGTTCTGGTGACAAAGAGGAATGGCGAGCTATGCTTCTGTATGGACTACAGGAAGCTGAACGGTGTCACCCGGAAGGACTGTTTCCCCTTACACAGGATTGACGACACCCTGTACATGTTAGCTGGTGCACAGTGGTTCTTGACCCTGGATCTGAAGTCGGGTTACTGGCAGGTGGCTCTAGACCCGAGAGACAAGGAAAAGACTGCATTCTTGACAGGTCAAGGGCTTTGGCAGCTCACATTTACGCCCTTTGGCCTCTGCAACGCGCCAGCTACCTTCCAATGCCTCATGGAGTCTGTAATGAGAGGGTTGACATATGACGCCTGCCTGCTATACATGGACATCATCATTGTCGGCAAGACCTTCGAAGACCATGTGGAAAACCTGAGCAAAGTGTTGTAGAGACTGCAGGCGACCAACTTGAAGTTAAATGCAAAGAAGTGCCAGCTCTTCCGCAAGGAAGTCAACTACATGGGCCACATAGTCTCACCAACCGGTGTGGCCACAGACCCGGAAAAGACACAGGGTGTGAGAGATTGGCCTCGGCCGAAGGATAGAGAATTGCGCAGCTTCCAGGGGCTATGCAGTTACTACCGCTGTTTTATCAGGGGGATCTCCAACATCGCCAAACCCCTCTCCCACCGGACAGAAGAACACCGACCTTACATGTGGACGGATGATGCTGGAGATGCTTTCCAGCGGCTGAAGAGGACACTGTGTAGTGCTATTCTGGGATTTCCACAACCAGGCGGCACCTTCATTGTGAACACTGACGCCAACGACCATTGCATTGGAGGCATCCTATCCCAAGTCCAGGACGGCCAATAGTGGGTGATAGCCTACTACCGTAAGACGCTATCCAAGGCAGAGAAGAACTACTGCATCACCCGGCGAGAGTTACTGGTGGTAGTAAAGACCTTGGGGCACTTCCCCAAGTACCTGTATGGTCAGCCATTCTACCTGAAGACTGACCACTCCGCTCTAACCTGGCTACTTAGTTTTAAGAACCTGGAAGGGCAGACAGCTCGTTGGGTACAGAGGCTGCAGGAGTACGACTTCACCTCCAAGTATCGTAGAGGGAAGAGCCACGGTAACGCAGACACCATGTTCCGAAGACCCTACCCAGAAGAGTGCGGCCAGTGCAAAAGAGTGAAAGAGAAGCAGCATGCCGCAGCAGTCCGAGTAGTCACGGCAGTGCCTGCGGATGGCTGGGATAGCGAAGGCGTGAGGAGGGAGCAGCTGGCGGACGCCGACTTGGAGCCACTCTTGAGGGAAGTGGAGGCAGGGACAAGACCAACCTGGGAGGACATCGCACCGAGGAGCACCACCTGCAGGTCGTACTGGGCTCAGTGGGACTCAGTGAAGGCAAGACACGGCGTGCTGTTCCAGGTATGGGAATCGCCTGATGGGAAGTCGCAGAGAGAACAATTGGTGCCTCTTCGGAGTAAGGTCCCGGAGGTCTTGGAGGAAGTGCACGCTGGTACTTCAGGAGGACACCTGTGATCAAACCGAACGAGCGACAAACTACAGCAGCACTACTACTGGCTGAGGCTCCGAGCAGATGCTGAGAGATGGTGCCGTCAATGTCATGTGTGCGCGGCGAGTCGCGGCCCCCAGACTAGGAGCCGGTGTCGCATGCAGCAGTACAACGTCGGAGCGCCATTCGAAAGGATCGCCGTCGACATAGCTGAACCATTCCCAGTGTCCGACTGAGGCAACAAGTACCTGATGGTGGTCGTGGACTACTTCACCAAGTGGCCGGAGGTGTATGCCATCCTGAACCAGGAAGCGAAGACAATCACAGATTGCCTCGTGGAGCAAGTGTTCTGCCAATTTGGGGTGCGGTTGGGGTGAACAAGACCCGCACAACACCTCTACATCTCCAGTTGGATGGCATGGTCGAAAGGTACATCAAGACCTTAGAAGAACACCTGAGGAAGGTCGTGGCCAACCATCAGCGAGACTGGGATGTCAAGGTGCCACTGTTCTTGCTGGCCTACTGCTCGTCAACACATGACACCACTGGGATGACGCCAGCCAGCTTAATGTTCGGTCGAGAGTTACGCCTCCTCTGTGATCTGGCTTTTGGGAGCCCCTCGGATGCAAAACAGCCAGCGACCGAGTATGTGGAAAACCTGGTGGACCATCTCCACGACATGCATGAGATGGCTCGTCAGAACATCCAGAAGGGAGCAACCACATGAAGACTCAATACGACAGGCAAGCAAATAGCCGCAGGTTCCAGCAAGGTGACCTGGTCTGGTTGTACCGCCCTACCCGGACCAAGGGATGCTGCCTGAAACTTCACCTGCCATTGCAAGGACCGTACCGCGTTGTGAAGAGGATTAAGGAAGTGGTCTACTGCATCCAGAAGGTGCCCCGAGGGAAGATTTTGTTGGTACACCTGGATCATCTGGCCCGCTACGATGGTGATGTTCGGGACGACCAGCCTTGAGGGAGCAGTGTCGCGAATCCCTTTTTACGACTAGCGGCATACAGGCTAAAATGGTTCGCGCGGCTTGTTTACACAAAGGAACTGATAGGCAGACAGTGTGGAAATAAAGAGCCTGCGAGATAAAAGACTTACCGACACAAATAATTGAGGTATTTGGAACATTCTGGTGACATCTTGATTGTTTTAGTGTTGAAGTAAACAGTGTCGATTTCACCACTCTAAGTATGTTTACAAAAGATCAGCATTCATGGATTAAAATCAAGGTTGCCTATGGCAAAAATGCATCAGAATGTTTTCGAGGATTATGTGAAGCCTGTGGCAAGAATGCATTACTGTACATGACAGTTGAACAATGGGTCAAGGCATTTGGTGTGGGTTGGAATGAGACTTCAGATATGCACTGCAGGTTGGCCGTCTATTCCTGAAGATTGGTTTGACATGAGTAGTGTCATTTCTTTAGACCATAAATAGATTATCCAGAAGTTATCTGAAGAGGTTGGTCTCAGTCAAAAAACGGTGTGGCACATGACAAAATGTCTTAACGTGAGGAAAATTGCATCCCATTGGGTTCCACTTTGACCCACTGATGTACAGAAATGGCACAGGTACGCTATGGGATACACCTGGACAGAAGGTGGACAATGAAGGAGACGCATTTCTGCAGTGTACTGTCGAGACTTGGGCGTGAGTGTGAATTAAGAGTCAGGCGAATGAATGGTGTACCCAGGTTCTCCAGGTCCACAGAAAGTTCAACAGGATACCTATTGGGTGAAACTTATGCTAACTGTGGCGTACGACTACGAGGGTGTTATTCTTATGTATGCTGTGCCTGAGGGACAAACCGTCAACAGTGACTATAATCATTTCTTCACATTGGCCATATATAGACTAAGGTTTTGGATAGATAGAATCAACTTGAAAAGCTCAATGCCACAACTGAGATTTGAACCACGGATCTCCTGGCTTTCGTCCAGTCATTCTTACCCATTGAGCTACCATGGCCAACTTGCCATCATGACATTAAATTCTCCAATTGACTGATATATTTCCCCAGTAAACCACTAGGGGCTCTTGCATCTGAGATACACCATTTGTGGCGACTTACTATTGTAAGTACTTGAGTCCCAGGCTTCATTGTGAAATTCTTTTAAGTTAACTGATGGAAATTAATGGTTCCTTCACACTAGCCATGCATATGCTAAGGTTTTGAATAGATAGTCAAACTGAAAAATTCAATGCCACAGCCGGGATTTGAACCATGGATCTCCTGGTTTCCATCCAGTTGCTCTTACCCATTGAGCTACCATGGCCAACTTGCCGTCATGACATTAAATTCTCTATTGTGACTACTATTGTCGATTTATGGAGCAACATCTATGTCAGGCTATGTGGTGCAATTGTCCATGTTTATTGCAAGATGATCGCCCTATCGTGTTGTATGACAATGCACATTGTCATGTTGCAAACATGTCAAGCTCTTACTGCAATAGTGGTATTGGAAGATCTCGGAACACTCTCCGTACTCAACAGACAAGAGTCTGTGTGACTTCAACCTTTTTCTGAAGTTGAAGGAACCTCTCCGAGGCTGCCGATTGCATGATGTGGCATCTGTATGTACTCATGCAGTAGGGTGCTCTGTCGCTGTCATTAACAGAGATCACCTTGCCAACAGCCCCCAATGGCTTCCCTACATTTGGCAAAAGGTCATGGACTTTGCAGATGACTGCATTGAAGGAGTGTAATGCAATTGTACTTGTTAGTTCATTAAATATTGTGTTTTATCAATTGTCACTGCTTTATTTACAGCCCTCGTAATAAACAATGGAATATTCCCTCTAGCTCCTTAAATATAAAACCTTTCATTATCTTCTCTAAAACATTTTATAAACAATGCTCCTGATCACATGAGAGCCAGCCCTACCCTCTTAAATTTACTACAGTAATCTACGTATTTTTCTGTTCCCTAATCTTTTTAATTACAACAATTTTTGATAACTCCTATTTCTAAAACTATGCCAAATTTCTTATCTCTCTATATCTTCCACTCTTTGCTTCTTTACAAATATCTACTGTTTTGTGCGCCCATTTTCCAGTGCTTCCACATCCTATTTCTTGTAACGTTGCTTGTATTTCGCTTGAACAACTACTAAATTTTGCTAGTTTTATTTAGTATATCAGGCATTCTTTTAAGACACTGTGCTCTCCCTGCTTTAAATCCCTATATCAGTATTATAAAATTCTCTCATCACCAAACCATTTCTCCTTACTTTCTCTAAGTCTTTTAATGGTGCTCCTATTGGTGAAGTTTTGGGTAGCTCCAGTGTCTGCAAAACAATCTATGTACTACATTTATTCTCTGTCAAGTCTTCAAAGATCTTCAAATCTTCATGCCATTTAACATTTTCATTTCAACTACTACCTCTGCATTCTTTCTAATCACTTTAATAACATATATGGATTATTAAATTTTAGATGAGTCGTATTTCTTACACATCTGCTTCACTTTCGTACGAAAGTGAAGCAGATGTGTAAGAAATACGACTCATCTAAAATTTAATAATTTTTTGCTTCACTGTGGTGTTCCAATACAGTTAAATCTCAACATATATGGAATTTTATTTAAACATATCCTAATGCCTCTCATTGCTACTTTGCCTTTAACAAAGGAATTCCTCGATTGATGTTCCTATCCTTCAGTACTTAATAGCTGAACCTGCAAATCTAACCACTTCTATTGGCTCTCCATTCAAAAACCATCTGTCATTCCTCTTTAACTTACCTCCCCTTTTTAAATATTACCATTTATCTTGTAACATTCACTCTTAGCCCAAATTCTGTATAAAATCTGTTTATTTCATTTATAGCTCATTACAAGCTGATTATTGCATAACCTACCATAAGTTTATATGTGAATAAAAGTCCAGGTATGTCTTGTGTATTATGTGTATTATGCTTTAAAATTCTTTCTATAATGTCCTCAGTGAACAAATTAAATAAGACTGGGCTATATTTGCAACCTCGTCTCAGCCCTAACTACTGTTGTACACCATCTCTGCAATCCCATTTACAGAACTTAACTCCGTCATAGATCTTTTGAACTTCCTCAATAAGCTCTTTGCTTACCCCCTAAAATTGCATTTTATACACAAGTGCTGTAATCTTATTATATCAAATGCTTTTTCATAATCAGAAAAACACATATACTCGTCCTCTTTTGTTTCTTAAGTACTTAGCTACTATGGTTTGTATTATCATATTGTCATTAACACTTCTAACTTTTCTGAATTCCACTTGGTAGTCACTCAGTTTCCCTTTTTCCAACCATTCCCGTAGACTAGAAGCTAGTATGCTAATATAAATTTTGCCTAATATTGAGTATAGGGTAATTTCTCAGATTAAGCTCCCCTTTTCCCTTATATATTGATACAAGCATTCTTATTTTCCAATTTTCAGGTATAGTCTTATTCTTTTTGCATTTATTAAATAAAGATAATATAACAATTCCTTTCTTGGAAGTGTTGAAAACAGTGTTGTTATGATAAATTAACTTTAAAGAGAATTTAAAATTTAAAAGTAAGTGTTGTCTAGTGTCTTTAATCGACTCTCTTTAAAGTTAAAGATAATATGTTTACCCAACACAAGACTTGTAAAACGTTTTCCACAATTTTCCTTGGGTTCCATCAATACCAGCTGATTTTTTTCTCTCAACATTTTTATTTGAAATTCAATCTCACTATTTGCAATTTCTCTATCTAAATACTCACTACTTGTTACCATATTTATAAGTGTGATACTGCTTTTAATATTTTCTGTTTTATTCTTTATATAAGCACTTTTTGTAACTGACCAAGTTTCTTTAATATTATCCCTTACTGCCTAAATCTCATCTTTTGTTGCCATTTTTCCTTTTTCTTCTCTAATCTACATATATATTGCATTTCTTTAACATATAATATTGCCTCTCATTCTTCCCTGATCTTCTCCATCTATCTAAATCTCTAAACACTTCTTTCCTGACCTCAGTACACTCTTCAAACCTATTTAAACTACCTATACTGTTAATCGGAAAAACGATTTGTAGTTGGTTTGTTTACGGTTTGTCACTTATGTTTTTATATAATTGAGGGACTAGTTTCAGAAGCCATTGCCTCCATTTTCAACCTCTCTTCAACTGAAACTAGTCCCTCGATAATATAAAAACGTAAGTGATGAAGTGTCAATTAAACCAATTACAATTAGTTTTTCCGATTAATTTTGACGTCACTGTTACTAAATTCCTCCAATCACACGCATACCTATACTGTGTTTTATTTCGATCTTCGCACTGGCTCTTTTCATCATTACTAGCAAAACATTTACATTTCCCCTTCTTAAGAACTCCTCTCTTCCATGTATTATCAATTGTGTATCTGCTCTAAATAATCTTTACCAGAATTTTTGCTTAATTCCACTCGCCGCCACGTAAATCTAGTTGTACATTTCATTTCTTCAACTACCTCCTCACAAATATTTTATCCACCTAAACTAATTTTCATTACCAAGGGAAATGACAGCTATTTAGCACCTCATCAGTAATCTAGAATTGTATGAGTTTCTCATCTACTCCTCTACAAATGTTGTGTATAATCAACTACATATTTCCAGCCCCCAGGGGCATAATGCGGTAGGTACGGGAATTGGCAATCCCGGGGTCCCAAGCCAAATCTCTCAATTGGGTGCCTCTGAGTTTTGAGAGAGCTAATACCAAACGCCCAAGCAAGGTGCAAATCCATGTTTAACCCTAATCTAAGTTAAAAAAGAGTACATTAAACTAAATTCAAAGTAAAGCCAAAGCAAAGCCAGAGTGAAGCCTGAGCGGAGTCAGAGCAAAGCCAGAGCAGGATCGGGGTGGTGGCCGAATCCTAGCCAGAGCAAAGCTAGAGCCAAGCCAGAGCCAAGCCAGAGTTAAGGTGCAGAATGAAATTTGTGTGAGGCTGGAACGGGGCCAGATCCTAGCAAGAGCCAAGCCAGAACAAAGACAGATCCAAACGAGAGTATAGTTAAAGAATGTTGGAGTGAAGCCAGAACGAAACCAGAGCCAAGCCAGTGCGGGACCGTAGCAGTGACCGGAGCCTAGCCAGAGTGGAGTCAGAGCAAAGCCGGAGCATAGCCAGGGCAGAACTTGAGTGGAGCCAGAGCCAAACCAGAGCGGGACCGGACTGGTGACCGGGGCCTAGCCAGAGCGAAGGCAGAGCAAAGCCAGTGTTTAAGTACAGAATGAAGTTGGTGTGAGGCCACAGCAAAGCCAGAGCGCAGCCAGAGCAGGACCAAAGGTGGGCCGGAGCCTAGCCAGAGCCAAGCTAGAACCAAGTCAGAGTGAACACAGAGTGAAGTTAGAGTGAGGTTTGAGTGAGCCTGGAGTGAAGCCAGAGCGGAATCGGGGTGGTGGCTGAATCCTAGCCAGAGACAAGCCGGAGCCGAGCCAGAGTTAAGGTACAGAACAAAGTTATTGTGAGGCTGGAGCGAGGCCAGAACCTAGCAAGAGCCAAGCCAGAACGAATACAGATCCAAGCGAGAGTATAGTTAAGGAATGTTAAAATGAAGCCAGTGCGGGAGCGTAGCGGTGACCGGAGCCTAGCCAGAGCAGAGCCAGAGCCAAGCCAGAGCGGGACCGGAGTGGTGACCAGGAACTAGCCAGAGTGAAGGCAGAGGGAAGCCATTGTTAAGGTACAGAATGAAGTTAGTGTGAGGCCAGAGCGGAACCGGAGGAGGGTCAGAACCTAGCCATAGCAAAGCCAGAGCCAAGCCAGGGCCAAGTTAGAGGGATTTTAGAGTGGAGGTTGAGTGAGGTTAGGTTGAAGGGGGAGAGAAGCCAGAGCGAAACCAGAGTGGAGCCTTAGTAAAGCTAAAGCAAAGTCAAAGTGGAGCCAGAGCAGATCTCGAGCAAAGATCAAAGTCAGAATGAAGCCAAAGCGGAGCTGAAGGAAAACCAGAGCAAAGCCAATGTAAAGCCAAAGCAAAGCCAAAGTGGAGCTAGAGCAAAGCCAGAGCAAAGCAAAGGCAAAGCCACAGTGAAATAGTTTTTGAAAGGGTGCTGATGACCATTGAGTTGAACGCCCTTAAATACAAATCATCATCTACATATTTCCATGTGCATTTATAATTGTAAATTAATCACTAAGTCTCTCCCCTAGCTGCATTACACATCAGCTGTCTTCACAAAATTGTGTTCTGTATTAACAAGTCTTGTCACAACTGTTTTTCACTCTTTTTTCTCCCTCCTACATGTAGTCACTTTAGCCTACTGTAGCGTTTAAGTCTCCTATTATTTTAGAATTCTACATTGGTATTCCTTAACTTTAAATTGTCCATATCTTCACTTAAATCACAAATTTTTTTTTATAAATTTCAGATGATGCAAGGTGGATTGTATACTATACCCAATGCAAGGCTTATGTCTGCACCTTTAGCCTTATTTATTTTTAGCACATCACTTAATGTACCTCCCTCATCTTCTCATCACACTCCTTAACACTAACACCTTTCTTCACAAATACTCCAATATCTCTAGAAGCTCGTTCTCTTACATTTTTCCTTAAGCCACTGTTTTAACATGTTTTCAAATGCTAGGCTTTGGCAATGAAGCCATTAGCTCTCTTGCTCTCCAATATTTCTGTGTAGTGGATCCGGCAGGTAGGACTTCACAGGTTAGAAGATGTTCTTCAGTCATTTCCTCTTTGTTGCACAATGGACAATTTGGACTTGTATAAATTCCTATTCTGTGTAAGTGTTTGGCCAAATAATGTTCCGTAAGTAATCTAAATTTTGCTACTGCAGCTTTACGTAGGATTTCTGGAATAATTTCTGGGTTTTTAATTAAAATGTTCCATTGTTTTATCTTTGGCTTTGCTAGATATTGATTGGTTTTGTTTGTTTTATATTTGTTTTTAATTGATCTTTTTATGGATGTAAAGGATAAGTTTCTATTTTTGTTCTGAATTAAATTTGCACCTTTTTGGCAAGAAAATCAGCTGATTCATTTTCAGTAATTCCACAATGTAGGTATCCATTGTAATTTCTTTTCTGTAGTTTTTGAAGTTGTTGGATCATTTTGTGATATACTTTAATTTGGATTGACCTCATTTTATATGAACTTATTGCATATAGTGCTGCTTTAAAATCAGAAAGTATGACAGCATTTTTAAATTTATCTGTTCTGTATAAAAGGTGTTGGAGTGAAATATGAATAACCGTTATTTCTGCATCAAAATTCGTTGTGTGGTATCCTGCTGGTTGATAGAATGAGAATAGTGCACACCTAATTCCTGCTCCTGAGTTGTTGTCCAGGTTAGATGCATCTGATAGATATGTAACCATTCTTCAGGTAGGTATTGTCACCCTGGCGGTAGACTCGCGAAGCCGATGAACAAATGATGGCCGGTGGAGATTCGGGAAACTTCGGGGCCGATCGTTACCGGAAGAGACAGTTGAGAGTAGTGTTTTGAGAAAATAAACAGTTTTTTGAGGGAGCTAGCAAATTGTAATGTGAAGAATGTATTTGCTATGAAAATAAAGTGTAGTTTTTGTGTTTTGTAACCTCGTTTTGTTATTTCACGAACCCACAAAGTCACAACTTGTTCAGTTTCTAATGCTAGTGCTTTTAGTACAGGTTTGGAAGTTTCAGATTTTGTAACTATTTCTTCTAAATCTAATTAAATATTAATTGGTTCAAAAGTCAGGGGGTTTTCTTTGATTAAAATGTTTTCTGTAGAATTAGGAAGATTCAGATCTGTTTTTAATTCCATATTTTTGTGCAGGAAATTTATATGTGTTTTCATCTTGATTGGTTGTAGTAATCTTTTCTCCCATTTTGTTGTTTTTAATTGCAACATTTTTTCATGTTGTATTAGTGCCTGCTCCTCTAAAGTTAGTCATATTAGATAGTTCTGAGTTAAGGCTTGCATTGCCATGATTGGAGTTGATTTTGCTCCACCAGTTATTAGTTGCAGGGCCTGATTTTGGCATACTTCTAGGTGATTTATGTTAGAACTGTGTGCTGTGATTATTACCTCTGCATTGTAAAGAAGTAGTAGTAGTTACGTAGAAAATTAAGCTAGCTACAGTGAAGCAATAAATATTACACAAATATAAATATTTGATACAAAGGCTTCACTTTATCGTAAGAAATTGGTGTTAATACTTCTTTCTAATGGAGATGGATTTTACAAACAGATTGTTTGTATCTTCAGTCCACAAACAAATTCCCTTTTCAAGGGTTCCGTTTACCATGTTTTTCTTTTGTATTTTCAGTATTACCAAAATCTGAACACTAAACAAACCTAAAAGCCAAATCAAGTGCTGGTATTTCAAAATTCATTACGCAATGTTTAGTTTTTATCATAAGTATCTTTTCCCAAACTATTAAAACTATTGGACCATTTTATTGTTTTAATAATTTAACTTCAGGATTTATTTCATGGTTACATGACCAAAAATGATCTGCTAAGGCCGATTTATCAGTTTGTTACGAAAATGTTCTTTTGTTCTGGTTTCCAAATTACGTTTTGTCTTTCCAATATAAACCTGATCACAATCTAAACAATTAAATTGATAAATACCAGTTTTTTTATTATTAGGAATTTTATCTATTAGTAAATTTTAATACTATTTTGAGGAACTAAAGTTAACCAACTTCTTTAAAAAAAAAATTTGAAAATGTTTATTAACCCAATGGTGGTAAGTAAATTTTTTAAAATTATAATAGTCTTTTAGTTTTTTAAGGGTAGAAATATCATTAATAGTTTTTTGATATTTAAAATTTTCAATCTTCTTTTGTATAGTCTTTATTAAAATCATTAATTAAAGCAGTATTAATAATATATTTATATTTTTTATTTTAATGAATATAATTAATTAATAGTTTTAATAAAGACTTTATACAAAAGAAGATTGAAAAAATTAAAGATCAAAAAACTGTTAATGATATTGCTACTCTTAAAAAAATAAAGACGATTATAATTTTAAAAAATTTACTTACCAATCCTTGGGTAAACAATTTTTAAAGAAGTTGGTATAACTTTAGTTCCTCAAAATAGTATTAAAAATTTACTACATTTTTCTAAAAAAGATAAAATTCCTAATAATAAAAAATCTGGTATATATCAGTTTAATTGTTTAGATTGTGATCAGGTTTATATTGGAAAGACAAAAATTTGGAAACCAGAACAAAAGAACATTTTCGTAACATTAAGTGTAAAGAAACTGATAAATCGGCCGTAGCAGATCATTTTTGGTCATGTAACCATGAAATAAATCCTGAAGTTAAATTATTAACACAATTAAATGGTCCAATAGATTTAATAGTTTGGGAAAAGATATTTTCACCCGAATATCTGAAGGCCTTATAGAACCAGCTGGCAGGTAGGGTGAGAGACGGGAAGCTTTTAGCCCACGCTTACCCATGTGACTGGGTGGCGCTCGCTGAGGGTGTGGGGAGAAAAGTACCGCAAGTCAATATACTGTCTCTTTCCCCTCCCCCTGACGTCTGGAAAAACCATGATGATTCGTTGAGCCTCGAAACTTCCAGATACTGTGATTTGTCTATATAAGCAATGCATTGGACGAGTCTTGCAGTTTTTAGGTAGTCAGATCTAGAAAGAGCTGTACGGCAAGTTACCGAGTAGCGAGTGCAGTGTGGACTTGCATCCTGCGAACTGGTGAATTGTAATTGTGAGTGTTACGTAATTGTGTGTGGTACGCAATCCTGCTGCGAATAGCAAGTGTACCAAGACTGACTTGGAGGAAATATAGAACATTTTGAGTTTGCGAAGCTTGGCTTTTTAATTTCACGAACCCGCAAAGTTAAATCTGGTGTCAGAAGTTGGATATTCAACGATGGACACGGCATTGGAAAAGATTTTGGAGAAGATGATGGAAATGAAGGCCGAAATGACCTCGGAAATGAAAGCGGCAAATAACAGCATGGCCGCGGAACCAACAGAAATGAAGACGGATAACGACAACATCACTGCCAAAATGGAAGAGAAGGTGGAGACAGCAAGTAACAACTTGGCCGCGACGATGACGGCGAAGATGACAGAATTAACTACCGAAATGAAGGCTGCCGACGAGGGCCTCGCCACCAAGTTTGAGGAACAGTTAGCCGGCATGAAGGAGGACGTCACGGAGCTGGGCGAGTGGATGAGTCACGTGGACGAGCGCGTCGAAGACCTGGCAAACCGCGTCAACGACCTGGAAGGAAAGGCCGACAGCAACGTTAAGTCCCTGAACGCCATGGTAGATGACATCGTCGGCAGGAGGTTGAAGGATTTAAAGGTCGACGGTCAGGGACCTGACACATCTGCGCGCATCAAACCTCCCAAATACGACAGTGCGTCAACGTCTTCCGCCGCCAGTTCGACACGGTGGCCAGGCACAATAAGTGATCCCCGAAGGAAGAGACCGCACAGCTAATAGCCAGGCTCCAGGGACAGGCCGCAGAAGTCCTACACGCGGTCCAGACAGCACCGGCTCCCAAGGATATCTGGGAGGCCCTGGAGAACCGTTTCGGGAACCACCGCCTAGCCGCAGCCTACTGCACTCAGCTGAAGACAAGGTCGCAACAGCCAGGGAGACGCTGCAGGAGTTTGCCCTTGCAATTGAGCAGCTGGCTAGCAAGGCCTTGGTTGACCTCCCGCCGCAGTTCGTATTCCGGTAAGCCGCCTACGCATCTGTCAACGGGGTACGAGACACCGAGATACTTCAGCGCCTAATGCTCGGCGATTACACAACTATTCATGAGGCGCTAACAGCAGCATTGAGGATGGAGGCGGCCAAGGTGACGGCTACCCCGATGTCAAGAACCAGGAGTATCCACTACACGGGAGACCGAAGGCCAGCCGAGGGACGCCGGCGAGGACCTAGCGGCAAGTGTTGGGGGTGTGGACAGCCCTGACACCTGCAGAGACACTGCACACACCAGAGAGAGCAGCCAGGAAGCGAGTAAGGGCCGTCGTGGCGAGGGGCACGTCGGTGCCAACACCACCATCCCCTCGAGTGACACTGAAAAAAAAAAATCCCAAGCTTTATATTGAGGAATCGGCTGAGCTGTGTGAACAGTGCAATGAAGCAGTTCACAAGCAAATACTGGAGTTCTGTACAGTCAGTGTGCAGTGTGCTCTGTGTAAGAGGTAAACTTGTGTGTATGTCAGAGAGATTACTAGCAGCACAAATTGATGCATGAAACAAAGACAAAGTAACATTAAAAAGACATGTTGAAGCTGTATATTTAAGGAAAAGAGGAAGTGATTGTACATTAGCACCGTACTTACCATTTTGATGACAAATAAGGGAGTTCAGTTGGAATTTATCTTTTGTTTTTGTCACAATAAGAAGCGCAATGGATAGTGTGTGGTTAGTTATGTTTGCATTAATATTCTTTTACTATTTTACCATAAATATCAAACTTAACATCTTACCCGGTAATCCATTCAGCTTAGCAATGTTAATATCATCAGCATCTACCTGTTGAACATTCAGTGGCATATCATTTACATATAGCAGAAAAAGAAGTGGGCCTAGTATTGATCCCTGTGGCATACCATGTGCTACTGCTCTGGGTGTTGACTTATATTCCTCTCTTTTATGCTGTTCTTTATTTAACTGACTAATTTCTACTACGTGAGTTCTGTGTGATAAGTATGATTCAAACCATATATTTGCTATTCCCCTGATCACATAGAAATTTAGTTTTTCCAGTAATATTTTATGGTTTATTACATCATATGCTTTTGTAAGATCCATAAATAATTCCAATGTTTTTTCTTTCTGCTCAATTGTGTCAACTATTTTTTCTAATAAGGTGTAAACAGCTGTTTCTGTTGATCTTTTATGTCTGAAACCATGTTGCAAATCTTATGATGGTATTTTTTCTAGGAAACTAATTATTCTGTTGTACATAAGTTTTTCTAAGATTTTTGTGAAGGCTGATAACATTGATACTGGTCTGTAATTTTGTATATTGTGAACTGCCCCTTTTTTGTGTAATGGTTTTACTTTAGCAATCTTAAGTTTTTCTGGAAATACTCCTGATTCAAAGGATTTATTATACACATGCATTAAAGGCTCTGCTATGTCCTCTATATATTCTTTTACTATATAATCAGGTACTTGATCTATTCCTGCTGAAAACTTATTTTTTAATCCCTTTGTTACTTTTATTAGTTGTTCTTTGCTTATTGGGTGAATAAAGAAAGATTTTGTGCACCGTTTTATTTTATTATTGTAGCTAAGTTGAACATTTTGTGTACCATATTTCGTATCCAATATTTAGTTTGCAATTTCAGTGAAGTGCTTATTAAACAGCTCTTCCACCTTATCTGGATCTTTAATGTTCTTACCATCGCTGATCAGTTCAATTTGGGACTTTGTTTGATTAGTTTTACCAGTCTCCTTTTCTATTACTTGCCAGATTGCCTTATTTTTATTTTCTTATTTTATTTGCTGCCCTAATGACTTTACTATGAATTATCTTATAGTTATATAGTTGAGTGCTTCCTTTGACGCCCCTCCCCCTTTTGCCAATTCACCTAAGAATTTTAGTCGTTTTGATGAGACCTTTTGTTACCCAACCATTTTATCCTCTGTTCTCTACTACTGATATCTTTTTTAATGGAAAAGCCATTTCAAAATTGTATAGAAAGATTTCAAGAAATTTAGTAAATTTTGCCGCAACAGTATTTTCTACATAGACGTCCTTCCAAATGTTCTTTCTTAGTAAGTATTTCAAATAATTTAAATTAGCTTCCCTGTAGCATTGTTTAACTGTCTTTATTTTACTCTGTTTTAGCTTAATTGCTGCAGTTGTTAGTATTTGGGCTTTGTGGTCGGACACCCCTGTTTCAATGACTTGGGAAGGTTCAGTACATTCCATATTTGTGACTATTAAATACAGAAGTGACTTAGAATGTTTTGATATTTTAGTGGGAACTTTTACTTTGTTTTTCATGTTATATAGTGTACCCAGGCGGCAGACTCGCGATGCCGATCAATAAATGATGGCCGGTGGAGAGAGGGGAGACAGGAGGGGTAGCTGAGTCTTCGTTTACCCCTCCTCCTGCCACTCGAAGTGACACGAAGCTTCGAGAATGTTTTCACCCTCCATAAAAGGAGATTCGGGAAACTTCGGGCCGATCAATACCGGAAGCGACAGTCAGTTGAGAGTAGTGTTGTTGTGGCGTGCGGTGTGTAAGTATGGCCGAGCGTACGTGTAAAGACGAACTGGCAAAAATGTAATTGTGTACATTAAATTGTAATTGGAATAAGGTGGAAATAAAGAACATTTTGAGTGGTGTAATTGAACTTCTTAATTTCACGAACCCACAAAGTCACAACTGGCGTCAAGTGGGATAACGGCCATGGAATCGGCACTGGAAAAGATTTTACACAACATGGAAGAATGAAGACCGAAATAACAGCGAAGACGGAAGCGGCAAATAACAACCTGGCCGCGGAAATAACAGCGAAGACGGAAGCGGCAAATAACTTGGCCGAGGAACTGAAACAAATGAAGACGGCCAACGACAACATCGCCGAGAAGATGGAAGCGACAAACAACTTGGCCACGACAATGACCGCAAAAATGGCCGAACTGACCACAGAAATGAGGGTAGCGAACGACAGCCTGGCCACGGAGATGAAAGCGGCAAACGAGGCCCTTGCCGTGAAGTTCGAAGAGCAGCTGAACGGCGTAAAAAAGGACGTCACAGAGTTAGGCGAGCGCGTCGAAGACCTGGAGAGCCGCGTTGAGGAGCTGTAGGGAAAGGCTGACAGCAACGCAAAGTCCCTGAACGCCATGGTCGGCAGGATCTTAAAGGATTTGAGGGTCGACGCGACACAACATCGGCGCGCGTCAAACCTCCGAAATATGACGGCGCGTCAACGTTTGAGGTCTTCCGCCGCCAATTCGACGCAGTGGCCAAGCACAACAAATGGTCACCAGAGGAGGAGGCCACACAGTTAATCGCCAGCCTCCAGGGACGGGCCGCGGAAGTCCTAAACGTGGTACAGACAACGGCGGCGTCCAAGGACATCTGGGAGGCCCTGGAGAATTGTTTTGGGAACCACCGCTTAGCCGCAGCGTACCGCAGCCAGCTGAAGGCAAGGTCGCAGCAGCCAGGGGAGAGGCTGCAGGAGTTCGCCCTGGCAGTTGAACAACTGGCTAGCAAGGCCCTAGTCGACCTCCCACCAGAGTTCGTATCCCGGGAAGCTGCCTACACATTCGTTGACGGGGTACGGGACACGGAGATTCGTCAGCGCCTAATGCTCGGCGATTATAAAACAATCCACGAGGCGCTAACAGCAGCATTAAGGATGGAGGCGGCCAAGGTAACAGCTATCCCGTCGTCGAGAACGAGGAGTGTGCGCTACGCTGGAGACAGAAGACCAGCCGAGGGACGCCGGCGAACACCTAGTGGCCTGTGTTGGGGGTGTGGACAGCCCGGGCACCTGCAGAGAGACTGCCCACACCAGGAAGAGCGGCCGGAAGAACGAGTAAGACCCGGCGTGGAGAGGGACACGTCGGCGCCATCAACACCATCCCCTTGAGTGACACTGCGCGCCATCAGCCGGCGTATGGATGACAGCCTCATCGCGGACGGTTGGGTGAGAGGGAAGCCGTGCCGCGTGCTGGTGAACACTGGGGCGGCCGTGACCATCATCAGACCTGACGTGGCGAAGGGTTTGCCGACGAGGAAGCCGAGCCGACCATACCAGCTTGTGTTGGCATCCGGCGACACCATGCCTGTGGAGAAGGAGGCCCTGCTGGAGCTGACCTTGGGACGGAGTGCCTTGCGTCTGTGGATGTTCGTCGCGAAGGTGGCTGAGGAGGTGATTCTGGGACTGGATGCCCTCAGGAGCCACGAGGCGACGGTCGACGTCGGCAGGAATGTTCTACGGCTCAACGGAGAAGAGGTTATACTCCGTCAAACCGAAGAGCACCTTGGAATCGGTAAGGTCATCTTGAGCGAAGACGTGGTTGTCCCCGCGAGGAGCGAGGTGATGGTGACGGCGCGACCGGAAGGCCAGAAAGCAGGTTTGATTCAGAGGCCGCAGGAGTACGACTTCACCTCGGAACATTGCAGAGGGAAGAGTCACGGTAACGCGGACGCTATGTCCCGAAGACCCTGTCCAGAAGAGTGCGGCCAATGCACAAGAGTGGAGAAGGAGCGTGCCGCAGCAGTTCGAGTAGTCACGGCAGTGCCTGCGGATGGCTGGGATAGCGCGGGCCTGAGGAGGGAGCAGCTGGCGGACGCAGACTTGGGGCCACTCTTGAGGGAAGTGGAGGCAGGGACGAGACCAACCTGGGCGGACATCGCACCGAGGAGCGCCACCTACAAGTCTTACCTGGCCCAATGGGACTCGTTATGGGAATCACCCGATGGGAAGACGCAGAGAGAACAGTTGGTACTTCCCCGGAGTAAGGTCCTGGAAGTCTTGGAAGAAGTGCACGCCGGTACTTCAGGAGGACACCTGGGAGCGAACCAGACGATTGACAAACTACGGCAGCGCTACTACTGGCTGAGGCTCCGAGCAGACGCTGAGAGATGGTGCCGTCAGTGTCTCGTGTGTGCAGTGAGTCACGGCCCCCAGAGTAGGAGCCGGGGTCGCATGCAACAGTACAACGTCGGAGCGCCATTCGAACGGATTGCCGTTGACATTGCTGGACCGTTCCCGATATCCGACCGAGGCAACAAGTACCCGATGGTGGTCGTGGACTACTTCACTAAGTGGCCGGAGGTGTATGCCATTCCGAACCAAGAGGCAAGGACAATCACAGACTGCCTCGTGGAGCAAGTGTTTTGCCGATTTGGGCTACCATTAGAGCTGCACAGTGACCAAGGCACCAATTTTGAGTCCAACCTGATGAAGGAGGCACTAGAGAGACTTGGGGTTAACAAGAGCCGCACAACACCTCTACATCCCCAGTCGGATGGCATGGTCGAGAGGTACATAAAGACCTTAGAGGAACACTTGAGGAAGGTTGTGGCCAGCCATGAGTGAGACTGGGACGTCAAGGTGCCACTGTTCTTGCTGGCCTACCGCTCGTCAACACACAACACCACGGGGATCACGCCAGCCAGCTTAATGTTCGGCCGAGAGTTATGCCTCCCCTGTGACCTGGCTTTTGGTAGCCCTCCGGGGGTGAAACAGCCAGCAACCGAGTATGTGGAGAACCTGGTGGACCACCTCCACGACATGCACGAGATGGCTTGCCAGAACATCCAGAAGGCGAGCGACCGCATGAAAACCCGATACGACAGGCAAGCCAACAGCCAAGGGTTCCAGCAAGGTGACCTGGTCTGGTTGTACTGCCCGACCCGGACCAAGGGACGCTGCCCGAAGCTTCAGCAGCCATGGCAAGGACCGTACCGTGTGGTGAAGAGGATTAACGACGTGGTCTACCGCATCCAGAAGGTGCCCCAAGGAAAGATGTTTGTGGTACACCTGGATCGCCTGGCCCGCTACGAAGGCGCTGTTCGGAACGACCAGCCTTGAGGAGGGAGCAGTGTACCCAGGCGGCAGACTCGCGATGTCGATCAATAAATGATGGCCGGTGGAGAGAGGGGAGACAGGAGGGGTAGCTGAGTCTTCGTTTACCCCTCCTCCTGCTACTCGAAGTGACACGAGCTTCGAGAATGTTTTCCCCCTCCATAAAAGGAGATTTGGGAAACTTCGGGCCGATCAATACCGGAAGCGACAGTCAGTTGAGAGTAGTGTTGTTGTGGCGTGCGGTATGTAAGTATGGCCGAGCGTACGTGTAAAGACGAACTGGCAAAAATGTAATTGTGTACATTAAATTGTAATTGGAATAAGGTGGAAATAAAGAACATTTTGAGTGGTGTAATTGAACTTTTTAATTTCACGAACCCACAAAGTCACAATATACAACACAAATGCTGTACTTCGATACTCTTTTGATTCTCCTGTAATAAATTAACATTCCAATCACCACAGACAATGACATTTCGGTATTTTACTGTTAACTGTCTGAATAACTACTCTATATTGTTAATAAGTGTATTTTAAATCACTGTCTGGGGTCCTATATATACATGTTATTACCATTTCAGCTACTGGTACCTCTATTACTGAAAGTTCAAAATGCTTCTCAACCCTTAAATTTAACATTCCCTTTACTTCTTTGCACTCCATCTCTGCTCTTACAAATATTCCCAACCCTCCATGCACACTTGTATCTCTGCAGAATACTGATTGCAATTTAAAGTTATTTATTTTTACGGAATCTATACTTTGCTTATTTAGCCAGTGTTCTTTAATACAAAGAATATCTACCTCCTTTAGATCTGATAGTAACAATACTTCTAGTTCAGTTATTTTATTTAATAAGCCTTGAATAAATCCTTTCATGGAAGTGTTGAAAACAGTGTTGTTGTATAAATTAAATTTATTGGGAGTCGATTAATGACACTAAACAACACTTACTTTTAAATTTTCCCGGAACTAGTTTCAGAGGCCTTCCCTCTATCTTCAGCCGGACATCGACTGGTTCTCATTGGTGTAGCTGGCAATATTTTGTCATCGGTCTCCTCTGGTGGCGGTTCGAGGAACTTGCTGAACAAATCTTTCTGGGGGATGTCGAAATTGAATACTTTGTTCCTATTTTTTGAAATAAAGATTTGTTCCCATGTGGACAGTTCTTGTTTTCCTGTTGTATGTTTTAGTAATTTTGGTTCTGGATTTATGTTGTGGTTTTTTTCCCAAAAATGCGTGGCAACTGCTGATTTTTCTAATTGTTTGTATTTTATGTTCCTAAAGTGTTCTTTTGCTCTTGTTTCTAAATTTCTTTTTGTTTTTCCAATATAAATTTGACTACAGTCACAGCATTCAATTTTATATATCCCAGATTTGTTGTTAGATGGAATGGCAAAACAAAATCCACTTAAAAGCCAATGTGAAAATATTTTGGAAGAAATAAAAACCAGATCCGTTCAGAAGAGAAAACAAAATATTATCCATTCATTGAAACAAAAAAACGTCATATACACCAAGGCAGACAAAGGTAACAAAATAGTCATAATGGATAAATCTGATTACCTTGAAAAAATGGAAGAAATGCTAACTAACAGTGAATATGAAACCATTTACAAAAATCCACTTACAGCTTGCATATAATCGTTTGAAAAAATAATAGCAAAATCAAGTATAATATCAAACAAATATACAGTTAAACCAGATAACCCAACCTTACCTAGACTTTATGGCTTACCCAAAATACACAAACCATCCATAACAATGAGACCTATAGTTAGCAGTATAAATTCACCAACATACAAACTTGCAAAGTGGTTAATAAACAAATTCAACTCCTTTCCAAAATTTGATAGCCTAAGCATCGAAAACACCTATGAACTTATAGAAAACATAAATGATACTGAACTAAATGAAGAGGACACACTAGTCTCATTTGACGTTAAATCACTGTTTCCTAGCATACCAGTTAAACAACTCCCAACGTTGATAGAAAAATGGCTCAAATCACTTGGAATGTCATCACTTGAAATTTCAGATTACATCGAACTAACCAAATTATGCATAGAACAGAATTTCTTCCAGTTTTCAAACAAAATATTTCCATCAAACTTCTGGTTTAGCAATGGGCAACCCCTTATCACCCTTCCTGGCCGATCTGTACATGAGTGCACTAGAAATAAGGATCACTAAATGTTTCCCATGGATGTTCAAACTCTGGCAAAGATATGTAGATGACATATTTGCCATAGTGCCAAAAAAACACATCAGTGATGCACTAAAACTTTTAAATATTCAAGAAAAAAGCATCAAGTTCACTGTAGAAGTTGAAAAATACGAGTATTTACCATTTTTAGATCTAAAAATAATCAGAAATAAAAATAGAATAAACTTTGGCATTTACAGAAAACCAACACAGACAGACAACTACATAAAAGCTAATGGCTACAATCCAAGATCCCACAAACAGGCAATCTTTAATAGTTTAGCACACAGACTGGTCAACATCCCTCTCCCAGCAGAAGAATACAAAATAGAATACAACAAAATTATTGAAATAGCACAGAAAAATGACTTTCCCAAATCACTAGTGGGCAAAAAAGTGAACTTAGCAAAAAAGAAGAAACTACTAAAGGAAACCACAACCCTCTCAGCTACAGAAACTAAAATGATCTTCAAAAAATTCACTTACCATCCATGGGCCTTTGATAAATTCAAAAAAGTCTTCAAAAAACAAAACATTCAACTAGCACCAGTGAACCATTACTCCTTAAAAAACCTAATTTGCTCAAACATCAAAGATGACATTCCATCTAACAAAAAATCTGGGATATATCAAATTGAATGCTCTGACTGTAGTCAAATTTATATTGGAAAAACCTAAAGAAATTTAGAAACAAGAGCAAAGGAACACTTTAGGAACATAAAATACAAACAATTAGAAAAATCAGCAGTTGCCACACATTTTTGGGAAAAAAACCACAACATAAATCCAGAACCAAAATTACTAAAACATACAACAGGAAAACAAGAACTGTCCACATGGGAACAAATCTTTATTTCAAAAAATAGGAACAAAGTATTCAATTTCGACATCCCCCAGAAAGATTTGTTCAGCAAGTTCCTCAAACCGCCACCAGAGGAGACTGATGACAAAATACTGCCAGCTACACCAATGAGAACCAGTCAATGTCCGGCTGAAGATAGAGGGAAGGCCTCTGAAACTAGTTTGGGAAAATTTAAAAGTGTTGTTTAGTGTCATTAATCGACTCCCAATAAATTTAATTAAGCCTTGAATATTTAAATGGCAAATTACTAAATCATCCTTACCTTTGGTCATTCCTATTTCACATTTTTTAAATTGTTGATTAAGATTACCCACTTTCAGAGCAGTTCCCCCTCTAGTTGATTCCCTGCAACACTTGCATTTGAATTTGAATCCACCACCTGCATGTCTAGTTTTCCTTAAGCACTGAGGTTATGACATTATTTAAAAAATTTCCAAATTTGCTGGACCCCTTTCGATTTAAATGTACCCCTTTCCTAGCAAAGTCATTCTCCCAGAGCCAGAAGTTCCCATCTACCATTAAACAGTTCCTTTTAGCACAGACAGTCTAGTTGATCATTTATCCTCATAATTCTTCTGTTAGTAACATCAGGTCGATGGGGAACACCACTTACAACAAGTAAGTATTGACTTGATGAATGTTTTGTATGTGGTGTTCAGTATCTCCCGATCACTGCCCCACTTGGCTCCAGCTAATGTTGTTAAAATTGAAAAAAAAAATTGATTTGTTTACTACTGCTTCAATATGATGTCTCCAAGATAATTTTGAATCAAAAATTGTTCCTAAATATTGTGTTTCATATGTTTGTCTCAGGTTTGCTTTCTTGAACTGCAGATTTAGTTTAGGGAATTTCTTTTTTAAGCTAAATATTTGGAATGTTGTTTTATCAGTACTTATTTTCATCAAGTTGTTGTCAGTCCACTTTTCCAATAATATCAGAGCCTTTTCCATTGAAGCTTTGGATTTGTCTATTTGTAGGGAAGATTGGATTTGTCTATTTGTGTGGCAGATGTCCACATGATCATGTCATCTGCAAAAAGAGCTGTCTTTATTTCTGTGTTTGATACAGCCGAAAGAAGATCATTGATGTAGATGTTGAACAAGGTTGTACTCAGTACTGCACCTTGTGGGAGGCCCATTTTTATTTGTTGGAATTTGGATGTACTGTCGTATTTTGTAGCACAGAAACGTTGAGAGAGAAATTGAGTGATCCAATTTAACATGTTATTTTGAATGTCCAGTTTTTTAAGTTTTTCAAGAAGTTTATACCTCCATACTGAATTTATGCTTTTTCAAAATCAATGAAAACTGATAACGTATCTTGATTTTTGTTGAAAGATTCTTTGACGTCTTGGAGTAGTTGAATTATATTTTCTTTAGTAGATAAGTGTTGTCTGAATCCTGTTTGTGCTGTTGTTAATATGTTATTACTTAGCACAAAAGTGAATCAAGAAGATATTGATTGACACACTGCTTTGCGAAGCAGTGTGTCAATATCTTCTCAGTTCACTTTTGTGCTAAGTTGTGCTTCACTGTCTCTACGCTTCTTTCAGTTTTATACTTTGTATGTTATTACTTCCGAAATCATACATTCTGCTATTCCTTTCTTGGAAGTGTTGAAAACAGTGTTATGATAAATTAACTTTAAAGAGAGTCGATTAAAGACACTAGACAACACTTACTTTTGTAATTGTTGTCTAGTGTCTTTAATCGACTCTCTTTAAAGTTAATACATTCTGCTGTTTTTGCAATGACACTTGTTTAGGAAATTGGTCTGTAATTATTTGTTATGTCAGGTGCTTTGTCTTTTCTTAGAATAGTAATAATTATTGCTTTTTTCCATTCTGTAGGTGCAGTAGAGGTCCATGATATATTAAATAATTTCAGTAGTACCTCTCTTCCCATTGGTCCTAGGTGTTTCAGAAATTCGGTCCACTGTTTAAACATGAAGTCATACAACACCACGTTGTTACCTTCATCAAACTTTGTTTCAGTTACTGCTATTAATTCTTCTAATCTTAACACTGAACACTTCCTCACTTTTTATCTTTTGTTTTAAGTCCTCTGCATTCCAAAATGTTGCATTCATCCCTATCTTATTCACTTCTTCCTGATTTGAATTTCTCCATTCTTACCATATAAGGCTGCACCATGGTTGAGTGGTTAGAGACTCAGCTCTCACCAAGGCAGCCCGGATTCAATCCCAGGCGACTGTTCTTTTTTAAATTAAATTTAAAGGGAGTCGATTAATGACACTAAACAACACTTACTTTTAAATTTTTCCAGAACATGTTTCAGAGACTTTGCCTCCATCCTCAACCAGCCATCGACTGGTTCTCATTGGTGTAGTTGACAATATTTTGTCATAGGTCTCCTCTGGTGGCGGTTCAAGGAACTTGCTGAACAAATCTTTCTGGGGGATGTCGAAATTGAATACTTTGTTCCTATTTTTTGAAATGAAGATTTGTTCCCATGTGGATAGTTCTTGTTTTCCTGATGTATGCTTTAGTAGTTCTGGTTCTGGATTTATGTTGTGGTTTTTTTCCCAAACATACGTGGCAACTGCTGATATTTCTAATTGTTTATATTTTATGTTTCTAAAGTGTTCTTTTGCTCTTGTTTCTAAATTTCTTTTGGTTTCTCCAATATAAATTTGACTACAGTCACTGCTTTCAATTTGATACATACCAGAATTTTTGTTTGATGGAATGGCATCAGCAGTTGCCACGCATTTTTGGGAAAAAGTTTCTTGAACCATCACCAGAGGAGACCTATGACAAAATATCATCAGCTACACCAATGAGAACCAGTCGATGGCCGGTTGAGGATGGAAGCAAAGTCTCTGAAACATGTTCCAGAAAAATTTAAAAGTAAGTGTTGTTTAGTGTCATTAATTGACTCCCTTTAAATTTAATTTATTATAGCAACACTGTTTTCAACACTTCAAGAAAGGGATTGTTCTTTTATATTTTACGTCCAACGTTAAGTCACATCAGATGGTGAATGAAATGGGTGAAATGATGCTCAAATGTGTCCAGTGTCCATGGAGCTTAGAGCTACCAGACATTCATCTTTAAGGATAAGGGAAAACCCCGGAAAAGCCTTATCCAAATAACTCACCCTGGCTGAAATTCGAACTCAGGACCTTTCGAACGTGAGGCAGACACATTACAATCTACACACCCGAGGCAGGCCAGTGGAACTACATGTAAAAGCAGGTGTTAAACACTGCACATTTCATTTCTTACTGTATATTCATTACTCTGTCAGCCATTGGTGTAGCTCAAGTATCACAGACCTGAAATATGCTGCCCTGTGGCATTTAGACAATGCTTGACTGATACATGTCGTTTCTTCTCACCTTCAACTGACTTCAAGGTCTTGGCCTCAAACTTTTCAAGGTCATGTGGCAAAACCTGTCTTCTGAATGACATCAGTCTGTGTGCATCCTCTTCCAAGGCATGTGTATGTTCTTCTATTTTTCATGAAGACTATTAGTTCTTAGTGTTGAATCATGTCCTGTTTCCTCCCAACAGTCGTAAATTTAGTCTCTCTAACAAATGCTCACTTTCCTTCTTATCTAGCCTCTTCATTTTCCAAATAAGTATGTTCACTAATCTCTTTCTTCCTTAGAGAAATCCTGATCCACAAATATTTATTTCTTTTAATTTTAATTTCCTCGTGCTTTTTAAACTTGCCATTTAAATCTCACTGTGGCCACCTTTACAATTATGAGCCTACATCTGCCATACCTTCTTCCTATGGTGAAACAATTCGCTATCTCCCATCTGGCTAATTTAAATTCCAGTTTATTTTCAAATATTTCTTCCACCAGCAGACTTAACATTTTTCTGATCCCCTTTCACTCCAAATGTAATCAGCTTCATTTTTCTTTGGTCCATTCCCCCCCCCCCCCTCTTTACCTCTTTATTTCTTGACTTTTCTTACATATTATAAATTCATTAGCCGCTTTAGACTTTAAACTTCAACCATGGTTTTTGTATGTATAGGTCCCTAGGATAAATTTAAAGTACTCCAAATAGAGTAAAGTTGTAATATGTACAAATGTTTATGTTTCCAAATGTAGGCAGTAAAATTCATTCATCCATACCTTATATTTTGCATAATTTCTTTAATCTCTTCCATGTTGTTATCCACTCTGAATCTTCATTCTTTAATTCAAGTATGTCTTCTAGTATTATTTTAACATTGTTAATACTTAATTCATATATTCCTGTCCCAGATTCAGTTCTATTCTTCCAATTATCAATATTTCAGCTAATATTTCTGGTTACCATAGCTGTTCTTTAGTCACTATTTTATTCATTTCCTTTTTTATTTCCTTCCTTCAAATCTTATAATTCTCATCCAATATAAAGTCATCTACCATCTTTGTATCATACCACAACACCTCCTCGTAAATGCATCTGATCGCTACCAGTGCTCAGATTAGACTCCTTATCAATTATATAATGATGGTAATGCTTCTGTATGGCACTTGGGGCACCAAATTTGAACTCTAGTCTATTAGACTATGCATGATATCTTCGTGAATATTTGAACTATCTCCTGCCCCATTTTGACACTTGTTAGAAATGCTACACACCTATACCATTATGCAATAAAAATAATATGCTTAAGAACATTACATTTGAATGTGTGACATTTCCAATCTTCAAATTAAAAAAGTTAAAATTTACAGATTACATTTTTTGTTTCCTCATTTTGCAGATATTATAGCTATGTAACTTTTAATATGTTTAATTTCAAACAGAAACTAGAACATGTTGCCCGAGTGGTGTTGGGAAATGATCGTCCATTTGGAGGAGTGCAATTAATACTATGTGGAGACTTTCTGCAGCTACCTCCAGTGATACGTAATGAAGACACAAAAGATGGTGCTCGTTTCTGCTTCCAAAGTGAAGCTTGGGATCGCTGCATTAAAGCAAGCTTTGAATTAAAACAAGTTCATCGACAGTCAGACCCAGTATTCATCAATATATTACAACACATTCGCATTGGCAGGTATGTCCTTTAAATTAGTAACTCCTCATTTTCATCCAAAAATGCTTTGTAGACAAAATAGCATGTGTTAAACTGATATTAAATGTTAAAATAATATTGAATAACATTAATTTTTACCAAAACCCAAAACACACAAGTGCATGCCAGAAAACAAAAAGGTAGACTATTAGCGTTGAATTTGTTTTCAAAGAATGCCATGTTTTGCAAGATTCTTTCAGAAATGATTATTAATTGTTAAAAGACCAGATGGATGTGTGCTCGCATGTGATATAAGTTAGCTGGATGCAGAATATGAATGGTGTCAGATGTACAGCATTGCCTTCAAATGTGCAAAGAACTGCCACTAGAAGCAAATGTCAAAAACAATGTAATGCAACTAAATGAATGTGCAAAGATATTTATGGCATACGTAAAATCTCAGGATTATATAACTTTGCAGTTCATGGGATGAGAAGATTCACACGATGTAAATGGAAATATACATTTATGCACTCTAATGAATTTTGATTTGTTGTGTTGCAGGGTGACATCAGAAATTGAAAATCAGCTTTTGGCAACTGCTTCTCAAAAGATTGAGCATTCTGGGATTTTAGCTACTAGATTGTGCAGTCATACCCAGGATGCTGATGATATTAACATTGCTAAGCTGAATGGATTACCGGGTAAGATGTTAAGTTTGATATTTATGGTAAAATAGTAAAAGAATATTAATGCAAACGTAACTAACCACAAACTATCCATTGCGCTTCTTATTGTGACAAAAACAAAAGATAAATTCCAACTGAACTCCCTTATTTGTCATCAAAATTGTAAGTACAATGCTAATGTACAATCACTTCCTCTTTTACTCAAATATACAGCTTCAACATGTCTCTTTAATGTTACTTTGTCTTTGTTTCATGCATCAATTTGTGCTGCTAGTAATCTCTCTGACATACACACAAGTTTACCTCCTACACAGAGCACACTGCACACTGACTGTACAGAACTCCAGTATTTGCTTGTGAACTGCTTCATTGCACTGTTCACACCATCAGCCGATTCCTCAATATAAAGCTTGGGACTTTTGGGATAGTACTGTTGTAAACCGATGTACTTCTCTGTACTTCTCCATCATCTCACACAATTCAGTTGACTGGCTCACTGGTCTTGTGAATTCCTTCACTGTGCCAACTCCTCACCATGGAGCTGCAATCACCAACTCAACTAACTGAAACTTGAAACACTCTCAAAACTCACTGCTAGGCTTTGTATTGGCCTTATATAGTCTGTCGCACATTGCAAGAAACTTCTGGGGATAGAATCTTCTCAAATTCATATTGAAACAATTTTGAACTGTCTTTGCATGGTAAGAATAGAGCGCTTTGTGACGTCCATGGCTAGTGGCCACCCATGGAAAGCAGTGCTCCTCCAGCCAGCAAACTTCAAAGTTGGAGTCGATTCAATTCTCACAGGAGGACACATGTCAATGTGACACTGTGCTTTATCTTATTTTTGTTGATTGATGCAAAAACAAATTACCTAATTTTCCATTCAGTTATGCAAATAGGACCCCTGCTATAAAAGGTACAGTATGTTGTATTAATACTCTGAAATGTTTGTCATTTTGAAATATATCTTGAGGGCTCTACCAATCTTTAACCTCACTTACTTGCTCAATAAAGGAATTGCTGTAGTTATTCAACTGAATAACTGCTGTCATTCACAAAATTAATAGCATATTTGGAGTATATACTGTATTTATCCGAATATAGGCCAACCTCAAATGCAAGATGACCCCCTTTTTTCAGAACTTAATTTTGGAATTTAGCATATTATCTATGTAAGATGAACATAAGCTTTAAAGGGAAATTTAAAGTGTTGCACATACATTTTGAACAAACTAAGGAACACTTACCCAAATTAAGTGCTTCTTTCTTAACTGAATTTTTGGAATAACTTAAATAACAGACTGAAGGCAGGTATGTATATTTCATAGAAATTTTGTTATTATTAGGGCTTGGATTTTGATGAAAAGTCATCTTTTTTCTGAGTAGTCACAGATGATGCTCACTGAAAACTAAGTGCATTCTGGAACAAATATGTTAGTTATATATGGTTTTTATAGGTCATCAAAATCTATTTTTTCCACATTTTTATGATAGTCATTTTTTAACATTTAGTTATATTTTCTGGTCATTTTCTTTCTTTTTCATGAATTTATTGGGCATTTTCATCTGTAGCCCGCATTCAGGAGGCCAGGGTTCGATTCCCATGGCTGACCTGACCCTGACCCATCGGCTTTTTGCGGGTTTTGAAAACAATCTGTGATTAAAAATTCATTTATGTTATCTTTTATGAAATAGTAATTTGTAAGTGTGATAAACACATAAATAACACAGGTCAGCATCCTAACAGTGCTGGTAAATTTATGACGCATCAGTTTG
Organism: Mantis religiosa; assembly: GCA_030765055.1. Classification (NCBI taxonomy): domain Eukaryota; kingdom Metazoa; phylum Arthropoda; class Insecta; order Mantodea; family Mantidae; genus Mantis; species Mantis religiosa. Next base: position 107,967,348 of record CM060950.1, read on the forward strand.
AGGAATCGCCGATTACATCATGCAATATGCATGCATTGCATCAGTCAGGACTTCAGGAGCTAGAAGTGTCGCAGTAAGGAGAGTAATTTATAAGGTGTGTAAATGTTTTGTGTTGTGGAATTGAAATGCCAAAATAAAAACAGTCAACTGCGTCCCGTTTGAAACAATATGTTTCAGAGTTTGGCGGAAATGTATTCTCTACTGATGGAACTGTATTATTCTCTAAAGTGTCCGAAATTAAAGTCGCTGCAGACAAATGGTTCACTGGAAAAACATTTGCAAGCTGTTCAAAATGTGGGGGTGGGGGGAAAGACAAGCGTCTCAGTTACTGTTTAAAGAAATGGCTTCGACGTCAAGTAACAAGTCATCTTCCTTTTATAAAGAATTATGTGAAGTGTTTGTTAGTGCAAATATTCCGCAAGGAAAATTAAGTAATTCCAAATTATTAGATTTTCTCACTTTGCATTGGTGAGCCAACATTTTTTTAATCCTTTTACTACTGAATCAGATGATTTCCTCACCAAAACTATGGATGACTTCTTGAGCTTTCCTAATGTATTTAATGTGTGGTCCCCCATAAGCAGTCAGTTGCTCTATTGCTTTAATATGGTTGTTGAAGATTTTGTTGACCATTATATCTTATAATTGGCAGCTGTGATATTATTCCTCCTGGTATTGTAACAAAATCACAGATGCTTTTTGCAATTTCATTCTTTATCACTGCATAAGCTTTTTATACGAGTGTACCATGAGGCTTACGTAAGTTCCTGCTCCTCAGTTTCAGATAGTTGTATTCCAGTCTATTATAAATTCTATGGTTCTGCATCTTTTTTCATGGCATCAGAAAATTGTGCCTGACCCTTTTCATTTCCCTTATACCATCTGGCTTTTTTAGGTAATTGCAAAGCATCTTGAAGTCATGCACATGCCTATCCTTGCCCAGTTGGCAAACATTACCAACCTTAGAATATGTTTCAACATACTTCTCTGGAGTTAATATCTCAGATTGTTTTCTAAGATCCTTTTCCAGAACTCCAAACATGCGGTCTGCAGGTAAGAAGGAATGACCTCTCACAGGAAATATCATATATATTTCCTTCAGATTGTCTGGAGACTTTCTCAAAAGCCACCAATACATTGCATGGGCCACGTGGGCATTTCTGTTTTGGCCGGCACAGCCATCAGAGAAGAGCCTTAATTTGGATACTCTGTCTTCAAATTACTGTTTGCTTAGAAAATTTATTAATGCAGAAGTCACTTCAATAGCTTCACGATCTGCTTGGTTTTCCGTCCAGCAATAAAATAAGGGTGATTTATTCTTTATAACAGTGATACATAAGGCATAGAATAATTGGCGAGCGTAATAAGCTTCGCCTATTGCAAGCTTAGGTGAAGAATGCACCTGCTGCGAATTGAAACATAAAGACATGGTAGACGATTCTTCTTCTCTCATCATTTTGTAGATTGCCTTCACTTTCAGTTTATGCACAGTGAGTTCTGCTTGTAACTCTTTCTTTCTGTGCAAATTTTTGGTGACTTGCAGTTCATGTTTTGTCCTGCTGCAGTAACTGCAAACATCTACTGCTTAGGGATCAAGCTTTAGTCGCATAAGAGCCGTAGATGCAAACGATGATTTGCGAAACATGTCCTCAAAATAGGTACGAAAGTGAAGCAGATGTGTAATAAATACGACTCATCTAAAAATTAATAATTTTTCGCTTCACTGTAGTGTTCCAATACAGTTAAATCTCGATATATCTACAGCCAGTTCACCAAAACCCAAGTTAAATTTATTAGAAAAATTTCTATGGAAAAACCACTTCTTTACTTTTAGAGTTTGTCACACCATCGTTATACATTTTAAATAACTTGTTTATGTTTAACTCTGATGTAAGATATAGTCGCTTGCTCTTTTTTCTTGAATGACTTTCTCTAGCTTGTAGCTTTGATAAGAAGCTAATTACAGATTCCTTCTTTTGAGCATACTGTTTGGTTTTTCGACCACCATCCCTTCTCTCCTTTATTGGTTTACCTGCTATTAGAGAAGCTGCTATGCTGTTTACTCTTGTTGTGCCAATACCAAAAAGAACTCAAAAGAACTTAGAACACAGCGGAATAGTTTCGTTGTTTACTCTGACTTGATACTTAATAACCACTGAGTTAATCTTATCTGATTTTCTTGGCCTGCGCCTTTAGGGAGATGATACAGATATCATTGATGTCAGCATCTTATCTTGTTGTGATTTGTTGCTGTAGTTATACACTAACTTCCTTGTTCTGGTAAGGTGATACACAGGAATGGTGCAGCATTTAAATCTACCTTCTCTATGTGTTCATAGAGACTCGAACTCCAGCATGCTAGGATCTTTATATGAGAATACCTGAAACACATCAACGGATGATGTGATTACTATACAATAATATCTGCAAAGTAGCTCTGAATGTGTTTCAGTTGCCGTGTTATCGTTAAAATAATACCAATAATTATTTTTATTATAAAATTTAAATGGAACTCACCTTTCTTCTTGTTCTCTTTTCCTTTTTGTCATACGCTTTTGCCTCTTTCTGCAACCAGCAGAATGCTCACCTACAACCACACTTTCTTCCATATTCACAGAACCAACCGCACGAACTGCTTACAATGCTCACAATAATACCAACACAGCTGTTGACAATGCAATCTTTTCAAACAATCAGCCACAATTAAACACGTGTTTCTGTACTGCAATGATAGAAGAGGCAGGAATTCTTCTGCACGAGCCCAAAAATGTGTGTAAGAAAGTGGACACTTCGCGGTTTGATCCAGTCTAGGCACTGGACATATCAGAGTTTGCACCAAACCTGCAATTTCACTCTCGATTTTAACAGGTTTAAAATGTGATTTGAAGCAAACAGAGACTGGAGCATGATGCAGGGCATGCTAAAGAGTCCAGATTCGCTTCAAACTACCTTTTGATCGAGAGTGGACTTATAGCGTTTTGAAACGCAATATATGGAGGTCAGCTATGCCGCATTATTGTTTGTTGAATTACTACACATCACAATACAGACTCAGAACACAGTGACATGGAACCCAGCAGCTCTGCGGATGATAATTTCACAGGTGGCGAGCAGAGGAACTTAAGGAGCCCATTAAAGTTTCATTTTGAATAGTCAAGGTGTGTTCTTCATTATTGTTCTTCATTCGCATCCGGTGTATCTCAGAAAAATGATTAATTTCCATCAATTAACTGAAATAATAAAAGTTAAGTGATGAAGCCTGGGACTCAAGTACTTACGATGGTAAGTCGCCACAAACGGTGTATCTCGGATGTGAGAGCCCCTAGTGGTCTACCGGGGAAATATACGAGTCAAATGGAGAATTTAATGTCAGGATGGCAAGTTGGCCATGGTAGCTCAAAGGTTAAGAGCGACTGGACAGAAACCAGGAGATCCGTGGTTCAAATCCCGGCCATGGCATTGAATTTTTCTATCCATCAAAAACCTTAGCCTATAAACGGCTTGTGTGGAGAAGTGATTAATTTCCATCAATTTACTAAAATAATAAGAGTTAAATGATGAAGCCTGGGACTCAAGTACTTACGATGGTAAGTCGCCACAAACGGTGTATCTCGGATGCGAGAGCCCCTAGTGGTGTACCGGGGAAATATACGAGTCAAATGGAGAATTTAATGTCAGGATGGCAAGTTGGCCATGGTAGCTCAATGGTTTAGAGCGACTGGACGGAAACCAGGAGATCCGTGGTTCAGATCCCGGCCATGGCATTGAATTTTTCATGTCGACTCTATCCATCAAAAACCTTAGCCTATAAACGGCTAGTGTGGAGAAATGATTAATTTCCATCAATTATCTATTGTAATTGTTTGTAATTACAAAATGACAAATAAATAAACATTAAACATTAATGATGGCTACATGATTTTCATAATCACCCCATTCCATGGTGAAACCTGGAGCTAAATACGTCCTCTTTCAAAGACAAGCTAACATAGGTTCAAGGTTAAGGTGTGCGCACATGCAGTTGTTTACATGCCGAACCAGATGTACAGTATGTTTCAAAAATTTGTAACAGTATTTATGGCAAGACTAGGTGTATGTATATTCTTCAGGATATTTGGGTTGTAATGTTTTTAATGCTATCAGTTTTGCAATATCTGGGTGGGTTTGTTTCTTGAAGGTTTCGCAGAGGTCTAAATTATATTGTTTAAAAGTTTTCTATTTGATTAGTGGAATGTAGTAGATTTTCTTTTGCAATAGGTAAGTGTAGTTTTTCTTTTAACTTTTTTACTTCTTCAAATATAAATGTTGAAATGTCTTATCTAAATCCAGAAGGATTTTCTTATGTTCTGCTGTTATTTCAGGTGAAAGTAAAACATTTGCAGCAATAGACAATGATGCATATTCAGCTAAGATCCTGGACCAGATGACACCTGTAGCCAGTTCTGTAACACTTAAAGTAGGAGCCCAGGTCATGCTGATGAAAAATATAAATGTTACAAATGGACTGGTAAATGGAGCTCGTGGAGTGGTAACCAAATTTGGTGACCAAGGTTAGCACTGAATTAATACAGCAAAATTTTATAACAGTCTTGAATGCATTGTTGATTAGTTTAAGCAACCATAAGATAATTGGTTGGAATTAAGAAATTTCTGATCATAGAAAATAATACAAATGCTCAAATATTTAGTATGTGTAAATGATCATTGAAATTTGGGAACAAAAACCGCTGTGACACATAGTCTTTACATTTAGAGCATGCTAACAGGTATACTCATATTTAAGCTCTAGTAGTTAGTACCAGCAGTAGTCTACCACAAACTTTTTATGCAAACAATAGTGTTTTTACACGTTAACTGTATAACCAATTTTATGTACTAGTTCCCTCTTTTATCACTAGGGCCTGCATTGTTAAGTGAAAGAAACCTTATAAACATTCATTTTAAGTTTGTTGTGTGCTTAAAATAGTTCACCCCCCTCACTCTCTCTCTCTCTCTCTCTCTCTCTCTCTCTCTCTCTCTCTCTCTCTCTCTCTCTCTCTCTCTCTCTCTCTCTCTCTCTCTCTCTCTCTCTCTCTCTCTCTCTCTCTATTTATTTATGAACTTCTTTCACAAAACTTGATTATGTAAAAAACTGAAGCTGCTGACAGTGAAGTAAACTAGGTTATCAATAATAACTAAACACTAGTAACACAACTTCACTTATCTTATTTAAATCCTGGGACCGGTTTCAAAGCAAACATCTGCTTTATCCTCAGCCACTCAGCTTGACACTCACCCACTAACTGACTGACTGACTGACCTTGACCACTACCGGAGTTTGAAGAATAGCTCCTTATCTAACTGCCATCTACCGGGGACAACACAAACTTATTGATGATGTCTATTGGAGGGATATCAAAATTCATTACACGATCCTTATTTTTCAAAATAAATATCTTCTCCCAAACCATTAAATCTATCGGTTCTTTCAATTGTGTTACTAGTGTTTAGTTATTATTGATAATTATTAAAGATGCCCATAAAACAGAGAATATAGATATAAGTATATATGGAAGAAGCTAAGGTGGAGTTTACTTAAGATGAATCTGCATTATTAACACTTACATCAATCATTTTTAAAATCATACTTTCAGTCAAATGAGACACTCTGTACTTCCAATACCACATTACCCTAGCACCAATAAACAAATTCAATATCAGAAACCTTATCAAAAAATAAAAAAATACAATGCCTCTGGTAAACAAGTCTGGCATTTATAGAATTAATTGCTCAGACAGCAATAAGATATACATTGGAAAGATGAAACATAACATTGGAACTAGTTTAGAAGAACACTTTAAGAACGTCAAGCAAAAATAAATAATCTGCAGTAGCAGCACATTTCTGGGATCATAACCACAATATAGAACTTAAAACCCAACTATTAAAATCAGCTCACTTGAATCAAGAATTAAACATCTGGGAAAACATTTATATAACGAAATTTGAAACACATTTAATGAAAGTATATAAATTGAAAGAAGCATAGAGATGGTGGAGCACAAGTTAAAAGTGAATCGAGAAGGTATTGACACATTGCTTCATTAACTGTTTCACACGACATGTTTCAAGAGCTGTTGCTCCCATCAGCTGAGTCTCGACTAGTGCAAATTGTAGTATTTTCCTCCTCCCTATCACCTGTAGATGGCATCTTTTGTCTTCTAATTTCCCAGCACCTGCCCGCCTGCCTAAAAATGCTGCTGCTTCTCTCCCCAAGAGCCTCCTTCTGTATTTCTGGTAAAATCTGAGTGTCAGAATTTTGGTTGGGGTGCAATATTTCTTTCCTGTAACTAATATGTACTTGGTAGAAAAACTAAATCTTCATGTTTCATTGCTGGTCACATGACCTTTAGAAAGAATAACCTGGACTATTATTGATCCCATCACCAAATATATCCTAAACGATCCATGTAGAACAAACATTAAAAGATGAAATCATCATTCTCAAAATTCCAGGCATATATGAAAATATACTGCAATAATGGTGAAAACAGTCACTTTGAGGGAAAAATTGACTTGAGGTTTAAAGAACACAAGATATACAGAAATACACAAATGACCCTTTCTGGTAAGCAAGCCACAACTTAGAAAATAAAACAGAATTAATAAACACAGTCCAAAACTCATTTGAGTTAAGAATTTAAGAAAAAATCCTAATACAGAGGAACCATGAGCCAGCTAACAGATTTCAGTTTTCCAAATATCGAACTTGTCTCTAAATACATGCAAAGAAAGTTCTCAACAGATTGCACTGGTTGATGAAGACAAATCATATTCGAGGATAAAGTAAAATGCTTGATTAGAGGAATTTAGTAACAGTGACATCAAAAACAATTGAAAAACTATTTGTAGTCGGTTTTTCAATTTATATTTTTAAAGTTTCAGTATAGAATTTTTCAGTCATAGTACTTTATTTCCATTCATTTACAAATTATTATACATTTACATACTCATTGCTACACTGAGTTGCTGCTTACCCTTGGGCGCAACAGACTCAAACTCTGAGATTGTCAAGCTAATGGGTCCCTTTTTCCATCTTATCTACAAAACAAAAAAACAAAAAAACAAAAAAAAATCATCTTCATTTTCATCATGTTTATTTATCTTCCTCAACCACTTTGCCCAAAAAGTTTCCAATTTCAATTAAATTTTTCCTAATTTCTTGCTCATTAACTTCATTGCTTGATTTCTTTTGGTAACCTTGCCCATTCTTTTTTACCTATCTTCTCCCTAAGCAACCTAGTTTCTTCACATTCTAAAAGTAACTGCCGTTCTTTACCGCCTTGATGACACAATGAGTATTTCTCCAGGTTCCTTCCTCTTCCCAAACCCTTCAATTTTGCCAACCCTGTTCCAGCCCATGCAAAGCCTTCTCTTGCTGCTTTATCACAAATATCAATGTATATTTCCCTGTTCCAGATCACTTTCATCTCTCTATAAACTTCCAGTGAGCTTTTCAAATTGAAACTTCCTATTATTTCTTTCCATTTAATATCTCCCTTTCTTAACCTAAGTTCTTCCCAAAATCAACTTTGCAGTAATTTCCTATTTTCCCACATGACACCAAACCCTATCTTCAACATCATTTTCTTTATCTAATTTAGCCATGAATCTTTCTAATGTAGTCTTTCCTGTACTATCAAGCATTAATGTAGAATATTCTGCTCATCTAAATTCCTAATTCTTGCCCCATATTTTAGCTCCTTTTCCACCATAATTCCTCTAATTCCCACTCTTCCCAATTCTGCTTGTGCCACTTCATTTGGTGAAGCTCATGGTAAGCCCAAAACTTGTTTGCAGAAGTTTCTATGTATCACATCCATATTTGCACCCCCGTCCACCAAGCCCCATATCTCCACTTCATGCAGCATTTTTGCTTCTACTAAGGCTGTGTAAATTTTCTCCATCTGTTTTATTTGCATTCCTGGTAATTTATCTCGGCATGATTTAATAGCTTTTAATGCAATTTTCCTTTAGCCATTACCATTCTCTTCTGCTCTTTCCAATCCTCCTTACTGCTTAATTGTACTAGATAATTAAGTGCATTCACCACCTCAGCTCTTCCTTGCCAGCACCATTTCTCTTTTTTTAATCTGTTACCTTTCTTAAATACCTTAATTTTAGTTTTGCTTACATTAATTCTCAGGCTCCATTCCTTACAAAATTTATCTATTGCTCCAATTGCTCTATTCCCACTTTGGATATAGCTCCTGCTATTAAATCATCTGCAAATAACAAACCAGCTACTTCTCTGTTTATTATTGGCACATGCCTATTATCCATTCTAATTGCATCTAGAATATTATCTATAAACAGTGTTGGAGAGTAAATAACTGCAACATCTCTCGTCCTACTATATATATTCATATGTATACTTTATATGCAGGGGCGGCTGGTGGCTCTGAAAATTGGTGGTTCACAAAGTTATCCATGCAACTTAATTTTTTAAAGTAACAATTTCTTTAAGCCTGTCACTACAGACTGCTCTACACACAAGTTAACGGTAATTCACAGCGTATAACATGCACATTTCATAAACACTCTAGAATATTTCTCGTATACATCGTTGTTAAAGTTCCTGTGAAAACATCTAGTTTTTGTTTTGACTATCTGTGATTTTTAGTTTCGGCATGGGTCTTTCAAGTTGCTTAAGTTCAATTTTTTCTTCTAAGGTCATGTTTGAAAAAGGATGTGCTAAAAGACACTTTATTGAATTCATTGTTTCTTCTTATAACACAAGTTACCTGTATTTATATAAATATTTCTGATGCACTACTCAAAACACGGCACAAACCATGTGGCTATGTACTCACAGGTTACATTTAACATAGGCGCAATAGATGCCGCTGCTATGATGAAAGAACGGGCAGGTTAGGCATCCACTATTCTCTGGCAGCTAGGTTAACCAACCACATGCAGCCATACGCTCCGCATCGTCCCCCTACTTGCCTCGGCAAACCCTAGGTTCGTCCTGCCCTATACCTCCCTATTGTATGCCAGTGGTTTGCATCTGGGAGTGAACTACTTGGCACCTGCAAACAATACAGCGCGCTCAGGTCCCCTGCACTAGACAAGGTCGAAATGAACTCCTAATGAAACATGCCATTACATTAAAGGGAAAACCAGCATTTTGGTTGTAGCGCAAACATGCTACCCCCTTCAGAAGCTGCCCCTGTTTATATGTAACCAATATAACGTCTTTTGTTTTGTAATATTGTGTGGAATAAAGTTGGTTACCAAACATGTTCACGAGTTCCTTTCCCAAAATTTAATGGTGCCGAAAACTCTTTAAATAAGAAACAATGCAGAAGTGTAACTGTATTTCAATTGTGAAAAGAGAAATTGCAGTATGAGCGCATTCAATAATTTCAAAAATGCAGGTAAATATTTAACATACTTATCTGAAATACTTTGATATAAATACAGATGTTAGACATTGAATGCATTTTAATTATGAACACGATATTAGTAAAAGTGAACAACTTAAAAGACTGAAGAGAAACCGTGTTACAGTCCACCTCGGTAGCGTAGATGGTAGCATGTCTGCCTCACGTTCAAGAGGTCCCGAGTTCGAATCTCGGTCCGGGTGACTTACCTGGATAAGGTTTTTTTTCAGGGTTTTCCCTTATCCTTCAAGACGAATGTCGGGTAACTAAGCTCCATGGATCCTGGACTCATTTGAGCATCATTTCACCCATTTCATTCACCGTCCGATATAACTTAGCGTTGGGGCGGACGTAAATTAAAAAAAAAAGTGTTACAAATTACAGTAATATTACTCGTTTTACAAGCATAATTGATGAATTAAAAGAATGAGGATAATGATGATATCACATATACATGTAATGGACTTCATGAGAAAGTTCAAACACTTCTGACTTTAGACGAACAATTACATAGCATCTTAAATAATGAAGAATGAGACCGACGTAACTATTTGCGAAGAATAGGAAGAAAAGGCCAAGCGTGCAATCCACAAGGCAGATAATATTCTCAGGCATGAAGACACCAGCCATAATCATGCTATTTCCTTGCAGAATTCACAAGTTCAGCCTAATGTTTTTCAAGAAATAAAATTACGAAGGTGCGACTCTAACCCTTCTCAGGTAATATAGAAAAGTGGTCTAGATTTTGGGAACAATTCCAGTCTTCCATAAAAGAAACCCCACAGTATCAGAAATAAATAAACACATCTTTCTCCGGGGATGTCTGGAAGGAGAGCCAAAACTACTCAGACGGAATAGCAATTACTGGAGAGAACTACAAGCTGACGAAGATACTTTTAGGACACTATGGAGACACATATAGAATAATACAGGCTCACCTAGACTTTGTGGAAAACCTTAAGTCCACCTTAACAGAAAATCCGGAAGTGTTAAATTCGACATTTGTTGAGTGTCAACATAGAGTGCAAGCCCTTAAGGCTCTGTAAGAAGACATTGACATTTACGGCCATGTACTAGTGCCGAAAGTTTTACGTACCTTTCCACAAGAAATATGTAAACGGTGGCTTATTCATGCCAAAAGAAGTAATATACCAGAAGGTTGGATTTCTTCTTTAATGGAATTTCTAAATGAAGAAGTGGAGGGAGCGCTAAACGCTCTGAAGATAAGAGGTACTGATTCACCTTCTTTATACATGCAGACAACAGCTGCTCTTCAAGTAAATACACAAACAGAAAACCTCAAGGAAAAGAAGAGGCTGGCAATAAACCCCTTTTGTGCTTTCTGTGAAAGTAAAGGTCACTGGGCACAGGACTGTCGAAATATTAAGAGTCTTAAAGACAGGTTAGAAAAATTAAAACTTTTCAAAGAGATTATTAAATTATAGATGAGTCGTATTTATTACACATCTGCTTCACTTACGTACCTATATATATTGTTGAAAAGCTATATATATATATATATATATATATATATATATATATATATATATATATTATTGAAAAGCTGATGTGTAATAGATATGACTCATCTATAATTTAATAATTATTTCGCTTCACTGTGGTGTTCCAATACAGTTAAATTTCGATATATTTCAAAGAGATGTTTCCTTTGTCTAAATAAACGACACATAATTAGAGAGTGCCCCAAGAGGGACAAGCTATCTTGTTCCAAGTGTAAACAGCACCACTTCTCTATCTGCCGTCGAGACGACTCAAATCACACTTCACTCAGCAAGATCGAAGTGGGTACAGCTAACTTTCCCTATCTACAAACAGCCCGTATTTTGATTAAAGGACATACAGGAACTGCAAGCAAGCAGTCAGAATCCAAGGCTTTAGCAGCAGAGTTAATTAAACTGAAATATGAAGCACAATCTCCAGGTCACAGTTCTCCCTCAGATAGGCCTCAGAGACGGATTTCAGTAACATCCAGTGGAAGCGGCAGTGAAGATGCAGCAGATAAACAACAGATTTCTAGAATGCAGCAGTGCTGCTGCAATGAGGTGTCGTGAGAAACGTAAGACATGGATCCAGGACTTGGAGAGGCAAGCTGAAGAAATGCAGAACGTTAATCAACATTTGTAGGCTGAAGTTGCATAACTCCGTGCAGAAGTAGTACAACTAAAAATATTGCTGCTTGCGCACAAAGACTGTCCAATCATGCAAGCCATGGCTCAAAGTGGAACACAGCCACCAGTAATCAACGTGACACTACCAATTCCATCATCAGTGCCCCAGCCTAGCCAGAATCAAGTGATTCTCATCAAAAGCTCAACCATAGCTCCTTCTGTAACCACCAGACATTCAGGAGATAGTTTAGATAAGAGAATAGCTTCAACTGTGAAGAAGAAATGTCTAAATGCTGCCCCTATACTGGGGCGTGCCTCGTACCCACCACAGAAAAGCTACAGAATGACAAAGGAAACCCCTGCTGTAGGAGTGCTGGTCACCAACCCGGTTGTCACAACTGCGGTACCGCTGGTAATACCACCTCAACAACCTCCAGCATCAACCTTCTTCCTGCCTAGGACATGTCTCTCAGGGCCGGACACTGGTCAGTATCTGATACAGCAGCACATTCAGCAACAAAGACACATCAGTATTTAGCTGAGCGAAGTATTACATGGAATTTCATTGCCCCACATGCGGCTTGGTTGGAGGATGGTGGGAAAGACTGATTGGCCCCACCAAACAGTGCCTACGAAAAGTACTTGGACGTTCCACTATTGACGAAGGACTACAGATTATTTTAGTTAGCTTAGAAGCCGTATTAAACATGAGACCGCTGACGCAAGACAACAATAATGGCGACGTATTGACTCCAGCACACTTCCTTGTTGGTGATCGATTCACCACGATACCCACTGGACCAGAACCACCAAGGAATGATCTTGTGCGAGCCTCTAGATTTTGCCAACATATAACTGATCACTTCTGGAAACATTGGAGTAAGGAGTACCTGCTGTTATTATGTAATTTCCACGAGGTTCATCAGCCTGGAGATCATGGTACAAAAATTAGAGTTGGTGACGTAGTTCTGCTACAATAGGACCCATGCCCAAGACACATATGGAAGAGAGTATGTGTGGAAAAGTTACGAGAAGGATGTGATGGACAGATTAGAACCGTTATTCTTCACACCTCAGACGGAAACCACCTTATACTCCCTGTTCAGCTGGTCATCCCCCTCGAGATAGACCAGGGTGGGGAGGATGTTGGAGAACAAATAACTGCGACATCTGTCATCCTAATATATATGTTCATATATATACTTTGTGTGTAACCAATGTAATGTCTTTTGTTTTGTTTTTTAATATTGTGTGGAATGAAGTTAGTTACCAAACATGTTCACGAGTTCCTTTCCCAACAAACAGATTAAACAGGACTCAACTTGCAGCCTTGCCTCAATCATATATTCTGAATGTATTTTGTTACTTTATTATTTACCATTTTTATACAAAACTCATTGTCTGAGTATATTCTTTGTAACCTATGAATAAATCTGCTGCTCAGTCCTTTTTTTGCTCAGTTTGTACTGTAGGGCTTTGCGATTTATTTTATCAAAGGCCTTTTCACAGTCAACAAATAACATATATGCCCTCCCCCTCTTGTCTACTAAATATTTATTTATCAATGTGCTTATCACAAAGATATTATCCACTGTTCTTCTTCGTTGTCTAAAGCCTGCTTGGAAATCTGCTAGCTTCCTCTAAACTTATGCCCACTTTTGTACTCCAATATATATCTTACCTAGCACAGATAATAAGCTAATTCCCATATAATTTGCAGGTTTATTTACCTCCCCTTTATTCTCAAATATTGGCACAACCATTGCTTTTCTCCAACTACTTGGGACTTTACCACTTTCAAATCCTTTACTTAGAATTCTCACTAGCAAAACTCCCCTGGCATCCCATCTATACCACATGCTTTGTTCCTTTTTAATTTTTTACTTGCCCACTTACTTCCTCTATTCTTATCCTACTGTCTAATTGCTGGATTTCTCCTATATTATTCAGTTCTCGAATGCTTTGTCTCCCCTATTGTATCCCCAAAGGCTTTCGAAGTATCTGCAACATGCTTCTGAACTTACGTTGCTTACTCTAGTTGTATCCTTATAGGTTCGTTTCACTAAGGACCAAATTACCTTTGTATCATTCACTTTTATTGCCTCCCACATTTTTTTCCACATTTTTTCCTTGCATTCCTTTTTAGCTTCCATCAGATGCCTGAACCTCCATCTTTCAATTATAAAATTTGCTTTTACTTGGGTGTCCCCTGTTTGTTTCCATTTCCTTAACTCCCTTATAACTCTCTGCTTTGCCTTGCTACACTCCTCATTGTACCAGCCTCTTCTAATATTTGGTTTATATGTCATTCTCATTTTTGCCCGCTGTTTCACTCCTCCAGTTTTATTGCAGTTTCCTCAGTTTTATATTTTTCTCAGTATTTCCTCTATGCCAACTACCCTTAACTTATATAGAATAAAAAGAAGTATTTCAGAAAGTGGAGTGCCATTGTTACTAAAATTAGGCAAGTGAGTCAACCTTGTATATACTTTTCTCCACTTACAAGTTTTTTATGAAGACTAGTTTCTGGGGACTTCTCCCCTATCGTCAGTTCTGTGGTTGACTCAGAGAAGTCCCCAGAAACTAGTCTTCATAAAAAACTTGTAAGTGGAGAAAAGTATATACAAGGTTGACTCACTTGTCTAATTTTACCCTTAACTTAATTTTACCCTAACTCCAGCTGCTCCATAAATGCTTCTGCTTCCTCATCCCTCCATTTATATCTTTGAATTTTTATTCCATTCTGCTCAGAGCACAATTCCTTTTCCTTATATATACCTCTGAATACTACCCTTAAAAGTAAATGGTTACTAGAACTAGTTGTATATAGCACCTCAAAATCTATACAAAATTCATCTAAATCTGCTGAATATAGAATATAATCACTTTGACCATTTCTATTCATAAAAGTAAACTTCCATTTCCTTTCACCCAATTGCACATCAAGTCACTCTCCAAAATTCTGTTAGTTTCTTGCCTTCATTGTTAATACATTTGTATCTTTGTACCTTCTTTTCTCCATCTCTTTTATTAGCCCATTTAATTCCCCTTCAAAATCTATTAATTGCAGTTGATTTTCCCCAACTCCTGCATTGAAGTCACCTATTATAATAAATCCTTTATATATGCCTCTGTTTAATAGTTCTTCCATGCTCTGTCTCATCTTAACAAATAACTGTGGGTCATAAAATTCTGAAGTATTTGGCGGGTTATACACTATTGCCACACATACTTTCCATCTCCCATGCTCCACTTAACACACACCACAAAACTGAGTTTTCACCTAACTCATTAAATATTTTCACCTTAATTTTTAGACTCTATTTCAATAATAATAATCCTACACCACCTGAACCTCTACCTTTATCTTTCTGTTTAGTATCACATTTCCATTAAAATTCCAAATTACTCAAATGCACAAAAAGTATAAACTTGAAAGAAGCGTAGGGACAGTGAAGCACAAATTAATACAAAACTGAATCGAGAATATATTGACACATTGCTTCACTCACACTGTTTATTCACAGGACATGTTTCAAGAGCTCTTGCTCCTATCCTCAGCTGATACTCGATTAGTGAAAGTTGTAGTGGTTTCTTCTTTCTCCGTATTGTCAATAGATGGCGTGATGTACTTGTCAAAGATGTCCGGTGGTGGAGTTTCAAAATTCATGACTCTATGACGATTTTTGTTAAGGAAGATTTTTTCCCACACGGAAAAGTCTATGGGGTGACTAACGTGTTTTATTAGAGATGTTTCCAAATTGATGTCATGTCTAGTATTCAAAAAATGAAAAGCCACTGCTGATTTTTCTGTTTCACCATTTTTAATGTTTCTCATATGTTCTTTAGTTCTGATGTTAATATTTCTTTTTGTTTTTCCTATATAAATTTTAGGGCAAGTTTCACATTTGATCTCATAGATTCCTGGTTTTTCTTTGGTAGTGATTGAATTTTTGGGAGGGCCTTTTAACAAATTTCTGATATTAAACCTATTTTGAGGTGCAAGAGTTATGTTGTGTTTTGAGAAGATTTTTTGGAATTTGTTATAGGCTGATGGGTGGAAGGTGAATTTTTTAAAACGTTTTTTCTCTTTTTCTCCTGTAGGTTCTAGGGTGGTGGTTTCTTTTATTTTCTCAAAAAAGCTAAGAAAATAAAAGAAACCACCACCCTAGAACCTACAGGAGAAAAGGAGAAAAAACTTTTTAAAAAATTCACCTTCCACCCATCAGCCTATAACAAATTCCAAAAAATCTTCTCAAAACACAACATAACTGTTGCACCTCAAAATAGGTTTAATATCAGAAATTTGTTAAAAGGCCCTCCCAAAAATTCAATCAGTACCAAAGAAAAACCAGGAATCTATGAGATCAAATGTGAAACTTGCCCTAAAATTTATATAGGAAAAACAAAAAGAAATATTAACATCAGAACTAAAGAACATATGAGAAACATTAAAAATGGTGAAACAGAAAAATCAGCAGTGGCTTTTCATTTTTTGAATACTAGACATGACATCAATTTGGAAACATCTCTAATAAAACACGTTAGTCACCCCATAGACCTTTCCGTATGGGAAAAAATCTTCATTAACAAAAATCGTCATAGAGTCATGAGTTTTGAAACTCCACCACCGGACGTCTTTGACAAGTACATCACGCCATCTATTGACAATACGGAGAAAGAAGAAACCACTACAACTTTCACTAATCGAGTATCAGCTGAGGATAGGAGCAAGAGCTCTTGAAACATGTCCTGTGAATAAACAGTGTGAGTGAAGCAATGTGTCAATATATTCTCGATTCACTTTTGTACTCAAATGCACATTATTATCTCTTAAACCAAGTTTCCACCACACCTATCACATCAGCTAGGTTTAAAATTTGAGAAATTTCTCCACTCTTCGCCTTACCCCACAAGCGTGCAATATTCCAGAATATAAACCGCAAATCCTTGCCATATACAGACCCCCTTTTTCTCGAACCTGAATTGTTGCACTCGAACCTTACTTCTAGTTATCCTTTCCATCTTTTTCTCTCCTCCTCATGGTCCAGTACTTGCTTAATATTGCCTCCATCCATGGATACAATGCTGAAACCCATTTCTCTCCACACATCTAAGCCAGCTGTTGACATCAGCGCATCTCGTTGCACATCTTCAGTCAGCTGTTTCTCCAGCCAAATCTGCTTGCTCGGTGACATGTTGAATGACGCCTGCTCCCTGTCTCCTTCCTTGTACTGTGACATATTGGATGACGTAATGGTTACTCCACTTGCTTCTCCTTTCGAAGTCGGTGATGTATATAGTTCCTCCCTCCTGTCCATCGATATTGCTTGCCTTTGCTCTTCTGTCACACGTCTGATATTTAGCTGATGCATATCCTATTTCCTTCCATTTATCCACAAATCTAGACTTCTAACAAAAGCTTTTTCTCTTTTGGCCCTACCATTTTTCATTTCTTTTAGTAACATATTTCTAATTTCCCTGTCTTTTTTTCCCCCATAATTTTGTTCGATGAATATTCTCATACCTTTTAATTTTCTGGTATTTGATAAAATTGTCCATTTTATTTTTGTTGTAGCACACCTGACAATCACTGGTCTCAGATTTTGACCTTTCCTCCCAACTCTAAATATATCATTTATCTCTCAAACCTCTATTTTAAATCCCGGTTTATCCTTCAAAATCTCCTCAATCTGGTCTCAAACATGTTTTACTCTTGATTCAACTCTGAAAATTAACACATTCAGTTTCCTTCTATCTTCAGACTTTTCCAAGAATGTAATTCTTTGCTTGCATTCTGCTATTTCCCTGTTCACTTCTTCTTCAAATCCTCTCCACATTTTCTTAACTCTTCAAATTTTCCATCCATCTCCTCATCGACTTTCTTTTCCATTCCTTTGATACTTGCATTTGTATTTATGTCCTCTGCAATTCATTTCAGCATGCTCATGATATTTTGTTCCGACTCTGACCCCAGGTTTTGCTCAACTCCGCTGATAACTAGAAGTACCAAAATTATAAATACAAACTACACCATAATCGCCAATTTTTTTTTTTTTTTTTTTTTTTTAAACCCTGGCTCCTGAGCTTAATCCATATGTGTTAAATTGCCCAATTTTCACTCTGTATACTTCGATTTGTATTCCCGTTCTTGCCTTTCCACGAGTGCACGTAAAACACGTCCATCTCCTAGCACCTTCCATCAGCAACTCCAGTCATAGTACTTAGTATTACTACACTTCATTGTGTTTTCCCAAGCATTAAGTTTTTCGAGATTTAACTGTTTAAGTTTTAAGTTTTTGTTTATTTTTATTTTGTTTTTGTTTTATTTTATTTTATTTTTTTATTATTTATTTATTATTTTATTTTATTTTTTATTTTTGTTTTGTTTATCATTAAGTTTTTGTTTATTTATTCATTCCTCCATTTCTTTCACTGATCTAAAAAATATATTTTGCATTTTGCAGGTTTACCTGTTGTTAGATTTTGCTCAAATCAGGAAACTACGTTAAAGTTTGAAAATTTTACAGTGAAGACTGGAGGTGGATTACTACTTTCACGGAAGCAACTCCCAGTGCGTTTGGCTTGGGCATTCTCAATTCATAAATCTCAGGTAAACGGTTTTTAACAAAGCATGTAAATTATTAATTTCGAAGTATAAAAAACTTTTAGCAGTTAAGCATGAATATAAAGGACAACTAAAAATTCACATATCTAGTTTATTGAACATTCTACAAGATCTTGGGTTGTTATTAACAGTGAAAACCAGAACAATGTAGGACTTGCTGCTTAGGATCTGGAGCTTATTTTCTGCATTGGCAACAAACATATTGTGGTGATATCATATGGCCATTTTATTCTGTTTCCCCCATCTCTTGTTTCCTTAGCAATTTTCTCATAAAGGTATTCCAAAGAAGAAAAGTACCAGACTTCCATACCTACTACCTTTTTTCCTTGGTAATAATTATGATCTACAGCAGCTATCATTGCTGTAATATACATGCTTAGATATTAAGTGCTCATTGTGATCCCTGTATGATGTAAATAATTAATATGCATGTAATTTATGATACTGCATGTCATTGTATTCTATGGAATTCTTTACATAGCCAGTTTGTGTTTTTCACTTTTTTTAATTCAACATATGAGTACATAAGTGAAATTAATCAAATCCTACCTGATTATGGACATTAATAATGTGATTTTGAATAGATGTGAACTTTTCCATTAAGAGTACTCTTGACACTTTCACAAGTAGCAGATGCCCACTGCAGTTGTTTATAAATTGAGTAACAAAATTTGACCGGGCGATAACTTAGCCTGCTCAAACCATGTTAGTGTTTAGTTAACTATATGGTGCAGTTTAGGTCTCTGCTAGGTAGTGTAATTTTGGGACAAGTAAGACTGTTGGCAGCATTGTGTTCAGTGAAGAAACAAGCATAGTTTGACTACACTGAATTCTTCAATATGGCTACATTATGCAGTAAGTAAATAAACAATAACGTTAAAAGAATGCCCTCCAACACGAAATCACACTAAAAAGTAAATAAATTATATTAAAAGTTACGGTTGTATATAAAAACATCAAAAAGTGTGAAGGAATTAGAAAAAAAGTTGCTGCATCACATATTAGAAAGAAGAGCTGGTCAATATTTTTACAAGTAGCTTTCTTACTACCATCACTTACAGTTCCTCTCTTTTCAAGCGTGAAGTCTTAATTTTTTTATTTGTTGCCAAATTCATTACAGAATATATCATATATTTAGCAGGAAATTCTGGGGAGTCCTGTTCATCCCCAAATAAAAGTTTTAATCATTCATGGCAGTTACAAAATTACTTTCGTTTTAATTTAACTAGGTTTTGTGTTCAAAAGGGAAAACACATTTTTTTTATCAACTCAGTATATGATTCAGAAAAAATAACATACTTGTTGTTCTGGAGAATACCAAGAAGCAAAGCTAGAGCACCATCCATAAGTTCTATATGAGTTATAATTTGCATTAATACACATGTGTAAGATGTTTTTTCAGTGACAGGCTCAGCATATGTGTGACAAATACTGAACAGCATAAGGAGGGCATTTACACTTCAAGAACAAAAGAATATTTTTTGGACATACATCATTGGCTTCATCCTTTTCTCTGTCTTCAGAGAGCTCCCTCACATATTCATTTGTTTTATAGTTTTCATATTTACAGCCGAAGGTTCACCTTGCTCATAGGTCAAACTGTGTTTAGCGCTGTTTATATAGCATTAAAAATTTCAGTTCCCAACTCACCCTGTAATTCATTATCAATCTTCAGCTCAAAATATAAAGACTAGAAATTAGTATAGCTCCACTTACTTGCTAAGAAATTTTATTTTCTTTCTTTTGGGACATTTTTGTTTTTGTTTTCCTAAACGTTTCAAAGGCACTACATTATCTTTCTGACTAGAACTTTTGAATCTTTTGTTGTAGCTTTTTTTTTATATATGTATAAATATTCAACTCATTGAAATCACTTTCTTTGAAATGAATTCCACATACTGTATCATTTTTGGTTGGCACAAAATTTTTGCACTTCTTAGCAGCAACCATTTGTTGTACACATGTCGATTCTCATCGCTAGGTAGGGAATGAGTAACAACCAGCATTTCTGTTTCCTTTGTAATTGTTTGCACAGTTATAAGCACTGCAAACAGGCAGTCATGGCCTTACACTTCACAAAAAAGTAGCAAAGAAAAACTATCCTACAGTCACAAAATAGCAATAGGAATTAAATGCAATGCAAGACTAACTAATGCAAGTAACAATGAGCAACGAGATATGATCCTAGTCTTATGACATCACAATGAGGTGAGCATTAAATGTAAAGGTGCTTGTAGAGTAAAATCAATAGGCCATAGGATAATGCAGTTTTCAACAGTGTGCTCAGAATTGTTTATATTTTATTGTTAGAATTTTTTAAAGATTTGATCCGGTCCTCCTTTAACTTATTAGTTTGCAACACCACTTCATTTACCTTTATTACACATTTCAAAAGCCATCAGTTTCAGCTGAAGCTCAAAATTTAGATCAGTTAATACTTCCTATTCTTGTAGATATAGACAGCATAACTATCAATGGTATTCTTTGAGCTGGAACAGAATCTCTGTACATTGCTTATCTTTTAAATAGATCATGCTTTGGAAGCATTGCTTCCATCATTAATTTGTTGCAACTGCTGACAGGATTGTGGACATGCTGCTGTTCTC
The DNA here is from genome assembly GCA_030765055.1 of Mantis religiosa. Classification (NCBI taxonomy): domain Eukaryota; kingdom Metazoa; phylum Arthropoda; class Insecta; order Mantodea; family Mantidae; genus Mantis; species Mantis religiosa. Next base: position 107,988,137 of record CM060950.1, read on the forward strand.
TGGTGTGTTTTCAAGTAGTTTTCTTGTGAGGATGTCTCCAATATAACCTCATGAGATGATTTGTTTAAATCCAACAGAAAGCTGCAGTATCTGCTCACTGCCATCTAGCTGCAGTTGAAATACAGAACATATAAATTTAAAAAGCTTATTAAGCAAAGTATTATGTATCTAATCTGACTTAACCCTTTAATGCCGAAATACAATTTTTTCTTTATTCAGTTTAATTTTTTATTAGTGAGTTATACAGCTCTAAGGGATTCAAATGCAAAATAATGACTCATTACAGCGAACCATTATGTTACAAGAAGCTGTCTCCATATTATCATGCTAGGTGCTTGTGTAAGCATTACCGCTTTATTGGACACTCGTCAGTACTAATGCCTGAATTACAAGGCCATATTCTGTAAAGTAGAATGTAGTATACTTTACAAGTGAATTGTGTATTAAACGCATATCATATTCTGTATAATTACACTGAAATAAAGTTCTATCCAAAGTGCAAAGAGTCAAGTATCTTATAGGGTATGAAACTCCACAAAACATGGGATGCAGAGTCCAACATTGCAATTAACACACTCTGTGCGCACAGTGCTGGTGCATTCTTTTCCAGCACAGCATCATTGATTGCAGGGAGCAACAAGATGATCCATCCCATCAAGACGAATATCGTCACTGACACTGCTATGTTGAATGCTCAATCTTGACGTGGGGGGGGTCAGCCTCTTCCTGATGGTGCAGTTTTGTATTTTTCCAGAACAAGTCTGCACAATATACCGGCAAAAGCCGAGATGAGATGTATTATTTCAAGACTTCCTGTGGACCGAAACATCCACCAACCATGTGAACAGGGACCACCACCATTTCTTTCCTCGGATTCCAATTCTGTAGTATGAGATGTTTTGGTCCATTCTGTCATTTCCTCCCATTCTTGAATTGTATGCCTGAAATACAGCAGGTTGATCAAATCACAGTTTGCGCTTTTCTGCCTGAGAATATCTCGATACACTTGCAGTTGGACTCCATGGCATGTGGAAGCTATAGTAACTACAGCATTGTCTTTTGAGCATACAATACCTATACCATCAGAGGTTTTTGCCATGTCATATGTACCTTGTACCTGTTCTAGAATTTTCTTTGAAAAGACTATGGAAGTCTTTTGTAATCCTATTTTCTCTAATTGTCCATGTCACGCCATATCCACAATCCTTCAGTTGAACTAGTAGCTCCATCCCAGTAAAAACGTTGTCAAAATATAAACAGAATGGTAAGTGAACCTTATGAGCCAATAGCTCATTTAGCATCTCTACCTTGGGTGCAGCACATTTTCCAGAACTTTGCTCATATTTTGCATTACCATGAGGATTTTTTCCTTGATAACTATCAAAATTTATCAGATAACCAGAGATAGTGTTTAGACACCAGACTTTATAGCCAAAACGAATAGGTCTTTCACGAATAAATTGTTTGCAGCTGTGTCTTCCAAAATATTCCACCATACATTCATCAAAATCGATCTTTTACTCTGGTGTGAAATGGTTGATGAATCTTTTCTTCAGCATATTCATTAGTAGTTGCAGTTTCCACATCTTGTCAGTCATATTAGGATGAGTATTGTGTACACAGTGAATGGACTGACAGATTTCTAGAAAGCAATCTCTTCTAATGGCATTTGCAAAAAGAATATTATAGAGGTCCTCTGAGGCTTCCCCTTTGTTCCTTTTACTACAGACTTCATAATAGCCAGAAAAATAAGTATGGAGAGGAAAACTTTTAACTACATGTTTTAACTACTATATTTTCAGCAATATAGATGCACCTACATATCATTTAGCAAAGTGGTTAGTATACGAAATGGATGTCATACAAAGATATGCTTCTCTCGGAATAAAAAACTGCTTGGAATTGGTTGACAAATTAAATAAAGTAAATATAAACACTAATGAAATTTTAGTCTCCTTTGATGTTAGCTCATTATTTACGAGCGTACCTACAGAAAAGCTACCAAATTTGATTAAGCTATGGCTTTCAGATCAAGGTTTTACTGAAACCCAAATTGAAGAATACAACAAACTCTTTAATTTATGCATCAACCAAAACAGCTTCATGTTCAACCAAAAATATTACAAACAAACTTCAGGTTTAGCCATGGGCACCCCCATCTCACTGTTATTAGCGGATTTGTATATGAGTTATGTGGATGACATATTTGCCATAATACCAAAGAAGTTAGCACAGGATGCGCTAAAATTATTGAACCTGCAAGACCAATCCATAAAGTTCACCATTGAAACAGAACAAGATGGATGGTTACCGTTTTTGGATTTAAAAATTATAAAAAAAGGAGACAAATTAGAGTTTGGCATATATAGAAAATCAACACATGTGGATAACTACATTAAAAACAACTCCAACCCAAAAGAACACCAATATGCAGTATTTCACAGTTTAATCCATAGGCTAGTGAACATCCCATTGAATACAGAAGAATATACCAAAGAAGTAGATCGCATTACTTATGTTGCAATTGTGAATGGCTTTGATCCAAGATTTATTAAAATAATGATAAACAAGCATAAAAGACGGAAAACCATCAAGGACGTTAGCACTTTAAAAGCTGACGACCCAAAGAAAGTATATTGCAAATTTATGTATCACCCTAAGGCATTTAATGAATTCAAAAACATTTTCCGTCAATTTCAGATACAACTAGTACCACATAACAAATATAACATGAGAAACATGCTGAATCACCCGCTAAAAAACATAAGTCCAACCAACATACTATCCGGAATTTATAGCGTAAGATGTGAGGATTGCCACGACATTTATATCGGAAAAACAAAGAGAAACCTAGAAACAAGGATGAAAGAACATTGATTATTTCCTGGATTCTTCTATCATAAATTGAATTACTCCATCGTCAAACATGAGTTCAAAACATTTGACCGGTGTTTTGTTGGATAGCGATGAACAATCAGCTTCTGGAAAAATACGAACTCACATTTTATTATCATCCTTATTCCACACAAAACTTTTCTTTGCATTTTTGCTCTTTTTCTGAGGTGGAGGAGCTGCGGCATTTTCTGAGGCCATATCATCAATTGCACCAACTAAACACTCATCATTGGTGAGGACGATTTCTGCTTGGCTAGAAAGCTGGCACCTTGTACAATTATCAATCGCATCACCACCATCCTCTTCTCCTGAATCTTCATCGGAGTAGACGTTTGCATTTGGCGGCTCTATAAAAATGCTGTCAACATCTCTTATTGGTCCATCTGATTCTAAAATATCCAAGGCTTCTTGGAGAATTATATTCCTGTTAGAGACATACTGAAAGTTATATTCTGTTTTATATTTATAAAGTTTGCTAAATAAGTTATGTTATGGCAATACTAAATATAAGTCATGTATGGTAACACAACCAGGAAAGCATACTAGATGGTATACTGTATACACATATGCCTAGCATGTTCATATGATCACACTTTACTTTAGAAGAGCATAGGCACAATATATTATGCTGTAATCTGTTGTCTTGTTTCATTATAACAGAAACATTTATCATGTTGAAGGTCTTTAAACTTCCACAGTATAAAAATTGAAAGAAGTGTAGAGACAGTGAAGCACAAGTTAAAATAAGAGTGAATCCAGAAGATATTGACACATTGC